>OU342538.1:10335000-10935000 GCA_910589475.2 Bembecia ichneumoniformis | reverse complement strand
CGCCGACGGAGTGGTCATGGGATTGCGACACACTGAGGGAGTAACGACTGAGCGAGTATTGACGAATTACAATTTTATAAATTTTTTACTTAAGAGAATTGAGTAATGGCAGGACGAACTGCGAATTGAGCACCACATAGGCAGCAGTAACTATACACCATTGTAGAATAAAGCACGTGTGCTGTTGTGTTTCGGTTAATGAGTAAGGGACGCCAGAGCCCAGTCCTATGTCCCCTCCTAATCTTTTACTCTAATAAGGTTGGCATTGGCAGCACAATTGCTGCCGACCTTAATAGCGACGGTAGCCACTTACCATCAAGTGGACATTCAAACCGACTTTTTTTATTAAAAAATTACTAACTGTTTCATATAGAATAAATTCTTGAATTTCTTTTAAAAATATAACTTTTACAGTGACACGTCAGAGTTTCTGACTACTATTTTGTAGTAAGATTTTTATTCATCATCATTATCAGCATGTGTCTCTCCACTGCTAGATGTAGGTCTCTTCCAAGGCTTGATACCACGCATCCAGCCGCTCCCCGCGAAACCTTTCAGGTCGTCTGTCATCCGGCCGCAGGGCGTAACACTCTACGCTTTTCATTTTAATTAATCAGTATTAACCAGGCTAATGGTCAATTCAGTTATATAAGTAACTACCACATTGCTAATTTCAACTATAAATATAAGGAATACTAATAGGGTTAAAGAAAGGCTGTGGGTATAAGAAACTTGGCTGTGATATCCTTTATTCACAAACCGAAACAGAAACAGCTCTTGTGTCTTATTGGGGAAATCTTCATCAACAAAAACTTTTGGTTTTATATGTGCACATTTATTTCATATTCAAATATTTATATATATATATTATAAACTAGTTCATATAACATAACAATACAATTAAACCTAAACGAAAACCATTTTTATGTCCCTATCCAACTTCTCAAAATACACTTCTATCAATACATGTTGTTTTTTATATTCTTTATTCTTTTTAAACTATGAACTATATAAAGTTTTATATGCCAGTACAAATTCTCATCTCTAACATCCCCTCTAAATTTGACTATATTAAACTTTTCTAAGAACCCCAACTGACTGTACTACACCAAAATAATCTGACTGACTGTACTTCACCAAAATAAGCTGACTGACTACTATCTATTCACCTATAATATCTATCCATCACATACATTACTCAATACCTATCTTCAAATACATTAACACAAACACAACACTAACCCTAACCCCCTAAATATAAAAACATCACCTTCAAATATAAAACACTAACTCATCATATAAAACACTTATATTCTCTTTGAACTTCATCTTCATCTTATATGAAGATCATCATCAACAACATCTCCACCTTCAATTACTTCACTATATAAAACTCCTCTATCTTTAAACTTCAAGCCATCTCTTATTTTAACATTTTCCCCCTCGAATCTATAATCCTTTCTATATTTCTCTCTTCTCACCAACTCTCGATATTGCTTTCTAATAGTCTCCTTCAATACAGCCATCAGTCATCAAACTAAATTTCCTGAATCCTTTCGTAAATAATTTTTATCTCCATCAAATCTTTCAAAATATATATTCCATTTTCCTACATATTAAAATTTCTACTTAATCATTTATTCTTTTCAAAATCAATTTTGTAAAATTTTTCACAAAAATGTCATCAATTGTCAAATCAATAAAATTTTTCAATTTTCGTAGCCATCTTTAATCTTCCTTTCTTGATATATAATTTTCAATACTTTCTTCATTAAAACATTTTCTTTCCATAAAATTTTCATCTATAATTCCAAAATTTCTTCTCTATAATTTACGCAGTGGAAGCGTGCTGGGTCCATGACCTCTTATTTGGGAAATCTTCATCAACAAAAACTTTTGGTTTTATATGTGCACATTTATTTCATATTCAAATATTTATATATATATTATAAACTAGTTCATATAACATAACAATACAATTAAACCTAAACGAAAACCATTTTTATGTCCCTATCCAACTTCTCAAAATACACTTCTATCAATACATGTTGTTTTTTATATTCTTTATTCTTTTTAAACTATGAACTATATAAAGTTTTATATGCCAGTACAAATTCTCATCTCTAACATTGTGCTGTTACCTAAGGAGGCGGTTAGCGTCACGTGACTAGCTGCTCGATTTTATGACTGTGAACTCATTGTAAATTGCCACTACATAACATTTTCTTTACTATTTATAAATGTAATTAAATGCAACAACAATCTCTAGGAAGTAGTTCTTCCTAAATTCTAGTTAAAGTAGCAATTAAAAGTCTTTTACATTACTATGACGGTTTATATAAAACCGTATGTAAGCAAATTACCAGTAAACAATAAAAAAGATCACCCAATCAAATAACCCGAAATAATACATAACATTATATTAAATGTACGAAATGGTTAATTTGAATGTTAGATGGTGAATTTCAGAAATGTTAAAAAAAATGTTTAGGAAATTGTTAATGTGATAAAAAAAACTCATTGTATCTACAGCCTAAAGCTAATGCATCGTACGTCACAGCGAGTTCAGAGATTCAGTTTCGTAAAGCTCCCGCAGAACCGAATGATTTATTCAATTAATCGACGTCACTCCAGTGATTCCAATAAATTTAAAATAACGACTTTAAATATACAAATTGCAATTAGTGTTGTTTGTACGTTCGTTATAGGGACGATGCAACACGCTTAAAATGTACCATTTCATCACATACGAAATAATTATTAACTAGCAACATTCCGGGAGCATCAAACGGAAGCAGTTTTCTCTGCAAATTCGTTTAACTCTCCACAAGTGAAAAGCGTATCAAATTCGGTTGGATGGTTTAGAAAAAGTGAGCGGAGAAACACAGACAGAGGCGGACAGGCATTTTATTTTATGATATGTATAGATATAGTTTAGATATACAGAAATAGATTTTGCATAATTTTTAAACATCTTGTCGTTGAAGCAGAACACTGAAGTGATTTAGAAGAAATTGTATATAAGTAAAAAAAAAATTTAAGTTCCTTAATGTTATACCTAACATCACATTTAAGAAAAATCAGTGCCTCAGGAAAATCTCATTGTTACACAAGTTTACTGACATGAAAGTTTCTGTCCTTTTTCATAGAATAAAATAATTAACTTTTTTTATTAATTACGTATATATTACGATATTAAATTAACTTTAGTTTTAGTACTTTCAGAGCAAGAAAATAACAGTGTTTCTTTAATTCAGTAAAGGATGCCATAGCCCGTTCACTCCTTATCCCTTATCCCAACAATACTGACAGCGCATTTGCAATCACTATAGGTGGCTTGTTTTAATAAGCGATGATAACCACCTACCATCAAGCGACTGGTCCACATGAATGCCGGTCTTTATTATAATGAAAAAAAAAAGATGCTGATTGTGGGTTCTATTCAGCGTTGCCAGACGTCCCGATTTTTAAATAAAAATTAAATGTCCCGCGCGGGCCAGGCTCAGTCCCGCTTTTCGGGGATAATTCGACCGTGCGTGCAGCGTGCTGAGAAAGCGTGGGTGGGTGGCACAGACAAGTGTGTATTGGCCGCCCGCCCGGCCCGCACAGACAGCCATTGATGCTAGGGAAATTGCAAAGACACCACTGCCACCACCGCACAGAAATGGCACCAGCTCTTTCAACAATTTCCAAAAAAAAGATACCAGGAATATGTTTAAACTAGTGTCTTTCATATTAAGTATCCCAACATCAAAAAGCTTTCCTGAACGCGTTTTTTCCCAGATGAATTTAAAATGGTCAGACGAATAAGACTCAACTATTTAACGATAGGATAAATCTGATTTAAAATATTATATTTTTATTAAAATACATTTTCTATGGCTATTTTTGCTATCTATTGTCACGTAAACGTAATTTTAATTCAAATAAAAAGATAAATATTTGAAAATTTCTGATTTTATACGTTTTTTTACTACGTCCCGCTTTCGACGAAAGAATCCCGCTGTTGTCACTAAAAAAGTTCCAAAATCCCGACTTGGCAAAAAAAACTGGCAACATTGGTTCTATTATATTATGTTTGACAGTGAAAATACGTGGCAGAGGCTTTGCTTTAGTATATTATGTTCGATACAATTTGAAGACGAATATAAGAAGAAGGAGATATGTATATAATATAGACTAATGTAATAAAACTGAAGAGCTTGTTTGTTTGGTTGGTTGGTTAAACGCTTTTAACTCTTTGCATTTGATAGCCGAATTCTTGAATTACCGAGAGCAACCGACATGTGCAATTGTGCATTCCTTTCGCAATATAAATTAAACGGCAGATGAAACCGTGGGACACAGCTAGTACAATATCATAGTAAATAAAATATTTACTCCAAAATTATTATTTATAGAACAGATAATAAATAGGTTATCCAAATGCGTCTGCACATATTTCTTGTTATTTATTAACAGATCAATTTCCGGACAGTCCAATCGGCAAACACAATTTACGTTTGTACACAACAAACGTATTTCACCTTATTTTATTTGCATGATCCTGTCCCGGTCCCGTGTCCCCGGTCCAGAAATACATAAAATATGAAGTGTCTGTGTTTATTATCATTACTTTATAGAGACGTTTATTTTAGATGAAACACCACAATAGACAAGGCGTTTTACTGGATTGTCATTATAGAAACAGGGGTGTTTCTTCAATGACTATGCGATATTTGATGAGCTTTCTTTATCTATACATATAATAAAATCGTAAACGAGCCGTGTCTGTACATTAAATATTTGTACAAAGAAAAAAAAAACACAATATGTAGGTACGCTTAGAATTTTTGTCTATTTGATATTTTTGTCTATATGTTTGTGCGTTCGTGCACGCTAATCTCAGAAACTGCTTAACCGATTTGAATGTGGTTTTCACTGATGTATTGTAGCAAGCTTCCCGTAACATTTAGTTTTGATTTATTCCAATCGGTTAACAAACAAAAAAGTTACGTGCTATACCGAATACCACTCGTACGAAGTTGCGGACTTAGCTAGTATACTTAATAGTATTTCGAAAAACAATAAAGAACTACTTAAAAAATATTTTTTTACAGAAATACTGAGTGAGTATGAGGTTATTAATAAAAATATTGTTCGTAGATTAATAATCGCTGTCACAGATCAAGTTGTACAGATAGTAAAACACATTAATATTGTAATGACATTATCATATTGGTTTCCAACAATCATCAGTAGTTGAAGTTAAAATAATCTTGCAAAACTTTGCAAGTAAGGCCACAAATTTCACTGTATATCGCCTGAGACTAAAAAAATTCCAATTTGTGTTTTTCTTTTTTTTTTCTTATTTCAGAGAGGAAATAACGAATGAGGTCGATTATTATATCATTTTATTGCCTAACTTGATATGCAGTTTGATGAAGTTTGTTTTTAATATTTACATAAAATTAAGTTAATGCTTCTCTAAATAAAGCCTTATTTTATTCACCAAATAAAGTCACTTCAAAATCAGTTTATTCGTTTTGGTGATTAACCCAGGGTAATTCTCATACAAACACATACAAAATATATGTACTACATACATATGATATTTCTTGTATGAGTTTAAAAAAAATATTAACCACATAAATTTTATTTATGGTTTTATTTATGAAGTAGTTTAAAAAAAGAGTTTATACATTATTATATGTTCTAAAACAAAGTTATTATATTTTGAAAAAAGTACACATTCATATGTTATTTACAATAACGAAATTAATGTAAAGATCGTTATGATAGAACTACTAATCTAATCACATTTTAAAATAAGTCTTCATTCGTCAGTGTTGATTAACGCGAAATCAAAGTATTAAGTACAAAAAAAATCTAATGCCCTTACTATTTGCGAGCAAAAATTCAACCTCATTATAACTGCGCAACAAGTGCGGATCTCTAAACTAAACGATTGTTCACTTATATCATTTGTAATATGTCAAAGTAATGGTAAGCCTCATTAATTACTGGACTCGTAGGGTGTAATTTCTTATCGCCTGATATAAGTATTCCGTCCACGAAGACCGACGCAATTCGTACGATGTGTTTTCTACATAAATGGCGAAGGAATGTTTTCCTAAAGGTGTTCCAAAAACGGTACTATCGTATCACGTAGCTTATAGTGAAAACTTTTAGACTTTTAGATATTTATTAAGGTGAGTCTAGACTAAATAACAAAATATGATACAAACATAGTTACATAGCGTGTTTTATATAATTATGTGAACAATATGTGTTATTAAAACAAAGTTATAAAACATTCATGTTGCGACCGAGACAATTAACTTAGACTTTTTTAATGTTAGTCAGCAGACTGCTAGACAGCTGACGGTCTACTTGATGGTAGGTGACTACCGTCACCTATATCACAAGCAACGCCACAGATGCTGCAAGTGTGCTGCCAATTACAGTAGGATTAATGATAATGTGTTGGAAAGGGTTAGGGAAATGGGCTCTGGCATCCCTTACTCACTTACCGAAACACAACAGCACTCGTGCTGTTATTTCACGGGGGTCTTCTGTAAGGGGGTGGTTATTAAGGCCACCAGACGGGCTGCCCAAATGATTGCAAAATGCAGAATTCCCTGCCACTACAAAGCTACTAGACTAGCTGTGTCCAAGATTTTGTACGCGTTGGAAAGTGAAAATAAATATATGAATTATAAGGCCTGACATCTTTATCGCTGTGGCGCCAATTTTTTAAAATATTTTTAGACAATCCCTCGAGTACATCAATTGTTGGCAGTAGAGATCCGAATCGATGGTTCTGCCCTGCGGTAAAAGCTCATTATGAACAATGCCCTTTCAATCCCACCATACACCTTATTGCGAATTAAACCTACGTAACATTTTTCAGGATAAACTATCTGTGTGCCAAATTTCATCCAAATCCGTTCAGTCGTTTTTACGTTATTGAGGAACAAACAACTAAACACTCGAACCGACTACGAAGTCAAAAATAATCTGGGACATGCTGGATGAGGACCCAAGGATCTTCACGAAGATATGCTCCAAATCAAAAAATTCCCGGACTTTACTTTACCTGGCGAAAAATATAATATATTCAACCACCATAATCCAATGCTATCTAGTCGGATAAATCGATTACATATGTAAAAAAGAAAGACGCAATCTCCAAGCGAATGGTCCCTCCTCGTATCCCTGTATTCTAATAATCCCTATATTATAATAACTATACATTAATAACGCAAGCGCGAGCAAGGTCCTATATAAACTAAGCATTTGTAAAATTAATTACATAAAATAAATAAATTTCTATTCTATTCTTTTCTCCAAAAGTGTTTTCTATATTCATAAGCTTATTGAAAACATTACCAATAAAATCCTAGATTTCTTCTAACCACGATATTGTCATTACTAAGTGCATCTTGAGCATTCGTAGTAGATGTAGGTCAAAATCTTTATCACCTAATAAGAGACAATAACTGTAGTTAGTTGTAAATAATTTACGATGCTCGCGTCCTTGCTGAGAATATTGGACTGTTTATAGATCACCCTGTTACTAGTGCTGTTATGTTCAATAGGCAATTTAATATTTTATTGAGACCACAAGCAAATAAATGCAAAACGTATTTCTAAGGCTCGAATACGAATTGCAGGACAATAATCTTCATTTAATTAAACTTTGTAATTCAAATAGCACACCACAATCAACTGATAAGAATGTTATGTTTTAATATTGTCAATAAATAAATTTAGATGATCGATTCATCTTGAAAGTTACATCTCTTTGATTTATTTTATGGAGAAGGTACTTATACGTACATATGTTGTCAAATTCAATGTAAATAATTTAATTTAATTAATTTAGTTAGGCTAATGTAATCTAGTTTTTATTATTTATTAGGTTTTTTTTATATTAATATTTTGAATGAATTATTGTACTTGTTCTTGAAGTTTGCGATGTTCCCAAATATGAACGAAAGTATTTTATTATACGATTTCCCATGGTTCTAATATATAAATTCACTTTAAACGTTTTAGAAAAAATAGTACTTATAGCTAAAATCATAGTTTTGTAATTCCACTTACCTTACAAGAGCCTTGCACACATATGGCCTGAAATCCAGGTTTAGTACACGAAGCTCCGTCGGGTACCAATGCAAGCGACGCGTAGAACTGTTGTCCCAATGGTCTGCAGTTCAATGTGCAAGGAGAATTACCTGTACGCAGAAGTTAATAAACAATACACAATAATGAAACAAAAATTGTTAATTTTACACACGATAATACTTACGATGAGTACCTGTTAATATTAAATGTTAGATCAAAAATTTGGAAATAAGTTTCAAATTAAGCAAGGCAAAAATTTAGGTTCTATATATGTTCATATAATAAAATCGTAAACGAGCCGTGTCTGTACATAAAATATTTTTTCAGACACAATTTGTACACGTTGTACTTATGTTACCGAGGTCAAAAAAATATTTATAGAATTTTTGTCTGTTTGTCTGTGCGTTTGTGCACGCTAATCTCAGAAAGGCTTAATAGATTTGAATGCGGTTTTCACCGATGTATTGTAGCAAGCTAACAAGCTTTCCGTAACATTTAGTGTTTATTTTATTCCAATCGGTTTACAAACAAAAAGTTACGCGCTATACCGAGTACCACGCGTACGAAGTTGCGGGCGCAGCTAGTGTATAACACTTTAGTACTTTAGCTTAGTAGTGGCAAGGATCCATCCTGGACTATTGGGGGCGCATTATGATCCGAAGTCATAAAATGAGTACCTCCTTTTAGAAGACCACCGTGAAATAACAGAGTTTGAATGGTTGTGTTTCAGTTAGTAAGTAAGGGATGCTGGAGTCTTCCCCTATTCCCACTTTATCCCTTGTCATTTAGTCAAGACTGGCGAAGCTTTGGCTTGGTCCTTATGGCGTGGCTTATGTTTATAGGCGTGGCTAGCCACCTATCATTGGGCACTTGATCAAGAATGCAAGTACATAAAACAAATTAGTAACACCAAATTCAATTATATTGAATTTTATGTCACTTGTAACACATCCCTAAAGACAACATAGTTTATTATGTTTTCGAACTATGTAGATTTCCACTTGCAATTTCCTTTGATGTTGTTTTTTTTTTAATTTACGTTCACGATTTTATTATATAAATAGATTTCTTAGATTAAACCAACTGGTGCACTTACCATCTATGTACGGTACCCAGGTATAAAAACGACCGCGAAATGGCCTGTAGTTATAGGTGGAACATTGCTCCGCACGAATATCTCTCGCGCTGCTCGAACATGGCTAAATATACAACAATAATAAAATACATTATCTGTACTAATATTACAAGGAGAGCGGATTTTATAGATTATTTAAATGTGGAGTGTATTTTCTGGACCACTGAACTTATTTGGAAAATTCTTTCGAAGTTTGTAAACTACTTAGGTACATTGTTGCAGAAGGACATAGACTATATATTAAGTATGCTAACTACCCCCGGGCGAAGCCTAGTGGCGAAATTCTAGTACAAAATAAATAAACTTAATGTAGAACCATAAGTCTATGTTGATATGGGTCGGTCGAGGCAATGAGTTTCTTCTTTCTTATTTTATTTTATCCTTTATTGTTTCAACACTTTACATGCTTCCTTTTTTTTATAATATATATATTTTATTATCTTAACAAAAATTTTACACACCACACAGTACAACAAAAAACAAATTTTTAGAGTAGTCTTTATAACATTGACAGATATTCATGCAGAACACAGATATTCTCAACACCCCACCACGATTACAAAATACCATAATTTGTAATCGCTATTATTCATGATCATAACTAAATAATTTAATAACTGACAACCAAGTAGTAACTATACTAATAACTAAAATAACCAATAACTAACTAAACTATTCTAACATTCTCACAAAAGTATTTAAATTTTTCGTATGGTAAAGATTTTGTTAAACCATCTGCAATGTTACAATTTGTATTAACATAATCCATACTTAATTCCTCTCTATATATCAGATCTTTAATAAAATGTAATCTTATATCTATGTGTTTTGATCTCCTAGAGTTTTCACTACTTTTTGCTATGCATATTGCCCCTTTATTATCTACCAATAACTTTGTTTCTCCGCCTTGACCTAAATTCTTCCTAATCCCTTTTAAGTTTACTAACTCTTGTGCTGCTAATGAAGCTGCTATGTATTCCGCCTCAGCTGTAGATAATGCTACACAGTGCTGCTTCTTTGAATACCAAATTATAGGATTATTTCCATGGAATACTATTCCGCCACTAATACTTTTTCTATCTTTTCTATCTCCTGCCCAATCAGAATCTGAATAACAATATAAGTTTGTATCTTGTGTCTTTGTAAATGTAAGTTTTCTTCCTTTTGTTTCTTTTACATATCTTAACACTCTTTTTCCCGCTATCCAAATTTTATCTGTAGGCTTGTCCAAAAATCTACTTAAATAAGAAACTGCATAAGAAATATCAGGTCTCGTTGTTACTGCAAGATACATTAGACTTCCAATTAATTCTCTCAGTGGTATCTCTTTAGTGATTTGTTCTTTGTCATCTATGTTAAAATTGCATTCCATTGGTATTCTATGTCCTCTACATTCCTGCATATTAAATTTATTTAGTATTTTATCTATTAATTTCTCCTGACTAATTGTTATTTTGTTTTCTTCTCTTATAAATTGCATCCCTAAGAAATTCTTTAGATGTCCTATTTCTTTTGCATTAAATTCTTTCTTTAAATCTCTTATTATATTTGTTTTATTTCCCATTAAAATAATATCGTCGACAAATATTAGCATCCAACAGTCCTCTTTATAATAAAGGCAATAATCATATTGTGACCTTTTAAATCCTTTCTCTATAGCAAAGTTATTAATTGTATCATTCCAACATTTAGGCGATTCCTTCAAACCGTATAATGCTCTTTTTAGCTTGAAAACTTTATTCTTCTTTACTGTATTTGTTAGTCCTTCTGGTACTTTTATGTATATATCTTTTTCCAGTTTTCCATTCAAAAAGGCTGTTGGTATATCTAACTGAGTTATTTCTAAATTTTCATAAATTGATTTTGAAATCATCATTCTAATTGTCGACAATCGTGCTACAGGTGAGTATATAATTTCGAATTGATTACTTTTGTTCATTTGAAATCCTTTCGCAACTAATCGTGCTTTTCTTGTTCCATCATCCTTGTGTTTGAATATCCATTTAGTTTCTATTGCTCGTTGTCCTTTTGGTAATGTTGTCACTTCCCAGGTATTTAGCTTATCCAATGCACTAAGTTCTTTTTCAATTGCTTCTTTCCATTCAACTTCTTTTACTGCTTCATTATAACAACTGGGAGTTTGTTCATTAGTTAAATAACAATATGCTGTATACACTTCCTCTTCACTCGAATTTAAATCTATTACATAATCTTTATGCCAAACAGGTTTGTTTATTTTTCTTCGTTCTCTAAATGTAGAAAGTTGCTCCATTTCTTCAAAATTTTCATCAGTCTGTATATTATGCTCATCTTCGTCTTCTTGTAACTCTAAGTCTTCTTCATCATTTATAGTAGGTCTTTCAATTTCCATATCAGTTGGTATATATACTGTTTTAGTTGTATCTCTGGGTCTTTCATCAAATATCACATTCCTGGCTGTAACGGTTCTTTTATTCTTTAAATCCCACAATTTGTATCCACCTATATTATAGCCCAACATTATCATCTTTTGTCCCTTATCATCAAGTTTTTTTTTTAGTTCTCTTGGTACATGATTGTAGGCAATACTTCCAAAAACTCTCATGTGTGTGACGTTTGGTTTCCTACCTTCCCATAATTCACTTGGTGTTAGGTCTCTTCCAGTGGTTGGACTTCGGTTTGTTACATAAGCCGAATACAATATTGCCTCACCCCAAAAATCCTTACTCATGTTTGAATCAATTAAGATTGTTCTGGCTTTATCCATCAAAGTACGGTTCATTCTTTCTGCTGTTCCATTCATTTCTGGGTTATAGGGTACAGTTGTCTGCATTATTATACCATGTTCTTTACAAAAAAATTTAAAGTCATTATTAATGTACTCTTTGCCATTATCTGATCTCAACTTAAGCAAATTTGTATTATGATGCTTTGTTGCATAATAGTAATATTGTTTAAATTTTTCAAAGACTTCAGATTTATGTTTAATAAGAAAAATCATTACAAAATGTGTACAATCATCTATAAATGTTACAAAGTAATTACATCCATCCCAGGTTGGTGGATTGATTGGTCCACACACATCTGTATGAACCAGTTCTAAAGGATATTTAGCCCTATACCCATTTCTATCAAAAGGTTGCCTAGACATTTTACCTAGTATACAAGGTTCACACAAATGATTAATTATTTTACAATCTTTAATCTCATCCAATCCGATAACTAAATTCCTTTGTGATAATATACTTATGTTATTCATACCTAAATGTCCAAAACGCCTATGCCATAAATCAATCATATCCTTATTTTGAGATACAGAATTACAGTGAGACACTTGAACAACCCGAGTGTTAACTATATATAAAGAGCCAATCTTATTTCCTATTATTAATAGTTTACCAAATTCATATACTCTGACTTTACCATTAGAAAACACAATTTCAAGCCCACTTTTTTCCATTTTTGAAACAGATAATAAATTCTTTCTTAATTCAGGTACATAGTAAACATTTTTAATTTGACAATAATTTTCAGTTTTACCTACTATACATTTAACATTAATATTTCCAATACCCACTGCCTCCAAATAAACACCATTTTTGGCAGCAAATATTTTATGTGAAGTTTTTAATTTAATATAGTCCTCAAAATAGTCTGTATTGTTCACAAGATGGTCCGAACAGCCTGAATCTATGAGCCACTCTATTATATTACTTTTGTTACACTGTAACACTTTATTTTCACTCTCACTGCACTGAAAAGCCGTGTTTCTTGAATCTGGTTGCGTCTCCATTGTCTCTGCCAAATGTGCCCGACGCTGCCCTCGGTAGCCTTGATAACCTCGACTTCCAAAAGTTCCTCGTTGTTCCTGTCTGTGATATGTTCCTTGATTCTGTACAATATCCCTTCCTTGTCCTCTATTTGAGCCTCGACCATATCCTTGTACCGACTGATAATAATTCTGTTGTTGTATTTGCGAACGGCACTGAAACCTTTTATGGCCTGGTTTTCCACATGCATAGCATAAAAATGCATTTATTTCTTGACTGCTTATGTTTTTACCGTCACTTTTTTTTCTCTTTTCTTCTTCATTTAATAAGCTTGTTTTTACAAAATCATAACCCACATTTTCCATCGTCTCCAAAACTGTAATAATGTTACTATAAGACTTTGGCATTGACAAAAGTATGTAATTGATCCTTTCTTCCGACGATAAAATAGAATTAGAACTCTGGAGCTGTGTAAATATTTCTTCAAATTGTGTAAAGTGATCAATTAATTTATTATGTTCATTATATTTTACTTGCATCAAAGTTTTGATTAAAAACAGCTTACTTCGAACGCTTTTCTTTTCAAAATTTTCTTCCAAATTTTTATACATGTGATAAGCACTTGCTTTATTTCTAATGAATTCTAAATGTGAATCTGCAACCGCACTTATTAAGATAGCCTGCGCCCTTGACTCCAATACATTGTTGGCTTCTTTGTTACTAAATTCTTCATCCTCTATTGATTTTAATACACTTGCCTCTCTTAATATGCTTTTAATTCTGAATGACCATGCTGCGAAGTTATCTCCAGCGAATTGTGTAATTGCAAATTTTTCTTTAATATTATATGACGCCATTTTTTCTTCTTAAACGTTTTGGGCGCTGTCTGGGCCCATAACCCTGTTGATATGGGTCGGTCGAGGCAATGAGTTTCTTCTTTCTTATTTTATTTTATCCTTTATTGTTTCAACACTTTACATGCTTCCCTTTTTTTATAATATATATATTTTATTATCTTAACAAAAATTTTACACACCACACAGTACAACAAAAAACAAATTTTTAGAGTAGTCTTTATAACATTGACAGATATTCATGCAGAACACAGATATTCTCAACAGTCTACCACGTTATGACAAGCGAAATGATATGTTTTCATTGTCTTCCAAAATTGCTAGTTTTTCTTAACTATTGTTATATGTATATATATAATTTTATGAATCACATATTCAATCGAAAATTCTCATGGTCAAAAAGATAACTATCTCACTTAACCCTTAACCAGGCCGCGAAAACCTAATTTCGCTAGTATGTTTCCTGTATTTTTACCTGTTTTTGCCTGTAACAGTGTCAAATTTGACAATGTTATTCCAATTTTTCTTAACTTTGTTGAAAATCTTAAAAAAATTATATCTCATAGCCTGTCTAGGTACGTACCGTAAAAGACATTGAGATTCCCCCACATCCTAATTTTAATGTTTAATTTAATCTTAAATCTTAAAAAAATTATATCTGTCTAGGTACGTACCGTAAAAGACATTGAGATTCCCCCACATCCTAATTTTAATGTTTAAATAGTAAAATATATGATGTGAATTCGTTAGAAATCTCAGAATTATTGGTATTATTGTAATTATTGGTCAAGCGAATTTAAATGTCAGCCGATGGTACATTAGAGGTTCGGGACCAGTTTTATACATATAATGTGGTTTGTAGAATAATCTACTTTAAATTGTTTTTTTTTTAACAATTTATATTGTGGGGCGAGAGATAGTTGAAAATTATACCAAAATATTTCATGAGTAGACGAGTCTAAAAAGCCCGGAACATAAACTTTTCTGGCCCTTTAGCAGCGTTGATGACGAAATCAATATAGAAGCCAAATTTTTGTGATTTGATTCTACGTGCGATTCTATATTGTATTGTTATTGATTATTATTCAGGAATAAACGCACTTTCCAACGGTATATTTGATATTATCATTTAAGTTCATAATGCCAGAAATATTTGTAACTTTATTAAAATTTTTGATTTTTATTTTGATTTCTTGAAACATTTTGCTAAATAACTTGCAATCGGTTATATGTAGCTAAAAACGTGTCATATATATTTTACCTAACTATATATCTTTGAGCTGTATGCCGACTATGGTTATAAAAATAATATGTGGGAGGTACGCTTAGCCTGGTTAAGACTATTCTCCAATTTGTTAAATGTAATCTAAAATCTCACAGTGTTTAAATTTGCTATTCGTTACAAGTCGGTTGCTGTCTAGACGACTAATTACTTGACGATAAGAAGTTATTTACATTTTACGAATGAAGTGACCATTCTCTTATGGGAAACAATTAACACATCTACATCAGGAATAGTTAGAATCTTGTGCAGAAATTCCAAACTAAACTGTCTAATCGAATTAGTCATCAATTATGATATAATAAAAGCTATATTATTTAATCATATACCGTTTTTATTTATACTTACTGCAACAATCGTAGGTATAATTTCAAACGCCATTACGTTATTGCTAGTTAGTTTTTTTTTTAACATTAAAAGGTGGCTGGCTGACGATAAACTTTACTCCATGTGGCTACCGTCACCTACAGAACTAAGCATTTGCACCCCCCGATCCAAAAAATTGAATAAAAGGAAATGCGACCTGGCATTCTTTACTCACACATGTAAATACATAACAAAAGTACTGTTATTTTACGGTGGTCTTCTGTAGAGTGACATCAACTGTCGTATCTGTGTAACCGTAGAATTAGTCAATGTAGTGCTGGATTGAGCATTAAAATTAGTGCTATTTGTCAATCTGGATAAGACATGATGGGCAATATACAGAGAAAGCGTAAGCTGAAAGACACAATATGTCTTAGCTCCTATATATCAGAGAACGTTGAACAGCTGTTCTGATTGGCACGGGACAGAGATAATTTCAAGAAGCTGACTGCCAACCTTCCTTCATGGAGAGGCACTATGAAGGAGAAGTTTAAGTTGAAATTAAAATGAAAGAAATTAAAAATGCATTTTACTATTTTTGTTTGCATTTTAACAATTTTTTGTTACTAAAAACATTTTTTTAAATACATTTTCATTTATTTTCATTTTATTTCAATAAATATATATTCACAATCGATAACTGTCAGTTATTAACTGATTCCATGATGCTTCTTGATATTGCATGTTTCTATGTTGAATCGTCCACCAAATAATCTATAACACACTCCTACCTTATCTTATTTTCACATCATTAAATTGACTCATTTCCTCATTCAGTTAATTATCTGTGCCACTCCATTTCTCTGTATCATCCTACTAGCTGGTAACAGCAACTTCGTCCGCGTTGAAAAATAAAAGATAAAATATGTAAAACTTCTGACAAAATATGTAAAACTGAAATGCCTGACATACATTATACTTTTGCCTAGCGTAGGATCTTTATTTTGAGATAGCTGGTGAGATACATAATATTTAGCCTATGTCCATCCTGAAATTTTATTTTAACTATTTGTGAAAGATTTTTTTTAAATGGGATGAGTAGTTTCGAAGTTTACTTCTTACATTCAAACAAATTTACAAACTTTACATCGTTATAATATTAGTATAGATCCTTTTCCCAAAGTGGTCCAGGAGGATCCCCAGGGGTCCACTGGAGACTCGACGGGGGTCTACGCTGGGAATCACTTTTTTGATTGGCCAACTTTATTTTTTGACATCCACTCAATTAATTAATTAACCAATCAATTCTCACTTATTTCATTAAGAAAACTCCCCATTCGTGGTTGGAACTCAGCCATAACGCAAATTTCCACATTTAGATCTTATCTTCACATTTTTTTTGTTGAATTTTGAGAATAAATGTAGAAATGTAGCTGCAGGGGGTCCACCGGATCTAGCTAAATTTTTGAAAGATGGTCTATGAGAAAAAAAGCCTGGGAACCTCTGGTATAGATTAAGACAGTTTCAGTACAACCAAATATGTTATGTTGATAATAACTAGGTACTAATACTAATTTTTGTGTATATTATCTATATATTTTCTATTTTTTTCTAATATAATATATGTATTTTCTAAACATGTATAACATATCCCTTTTCGTTTGAAATACAATTCACTCACCTATTACCTAATTCATTACTTATTTATATCATTTTCAGATAAGATTAATATTTGATATTGATCTGAGTCCTATCTCACACTCTAAGTGAGGACACTTATTTTATTTCTGATCTTAGATATTGTTCAAGATAAGAGAATTGATTTTAAATATAAAATCCCAACTTTTCTAACACTTACCGCCGTGTTACACTGATGATACCTCCTGTCGACACCTGAACATTCCTCGTCTTTTGTCTCTCTAGCGATCCTCACTGTTATTACTGGGGGTGGCAGAGTACCAGACGGTGTTGTATCCCGAGATCTAAAAAAATAATGATAAATAAAATCCTCTAGTGGAATTCTTTCCTGTCAATTGGAAACAGTAGTCGTTTCTTCCTGTCATGTTTTAAAATGACAATTATTCTAATAAACAAATCTAAATACATATTACATACATGTTGGGGGATTTTGTCTGTTTCTCCACTAACTTCTTCTAAATCACCCAAAGGATAAAGTTTTCACCAATTGAAAGAGCTATTAACGAAAAAGGCTTGTTTATGTCACTTGCAGAAAAAAATTGCGTCCGTGCTAAGAAGAGAGTGGGTCGCTAGGGTTCAATAAATTTTGTAAATGAGGTTTAAAAATATTG
Organism: Bembecia ichneumoniformis; assembly: GCA_910589475.2. Classification (NCBI taxonomy): domain Eukaryota; kingdom Metazoa; phylum Arthropoda; class Insecta; order Lepidoptera; family Sesiidae; genus Bembecia; species Bembecia ichneumoniformis. Next base: position 10,917,256 of record OU342538.1, on the reverse strand, counting down.
TCGATGGATGTCATAATAATAATCAAATACGTAAATATACATTACTTAATATATATAAAAAAGATTGTATACACATTGAATGAGTTTATCATTTACTTAAATGAATTATTTTAGTTTTATGAGAAATAAATATTTTTTAATGTAGGATGTGTCGGTCAACTTGAAAACAGTTGCTAACTGTTAATGAATTTGAACTTAAATACTGGCTGCAACGAAATAGGTTTGATTTTCAAATATCGAAAAAGAAAAAATAGAGTTGGTTTTGATTTAACGTGTAAAAAATTGAGAATGAATTGAGTGACCAAAAAGAAGATTAGTTGAATAGTTTTTGATTTGTATTTTCAATTAGTGAATGTTTTTATATAATACACTATTTATAATGGATTGATGAATGTTTCAAAGAATATATGGGCACATAAAATGAAGGAAGTTTTATTGATATAGTTTAATTGGATCCCAAAGTTATGAGAAAAGACTTAAATTACGAGGATAACCAAATTAAATTAATAAGACCACCAAATTAATAAGACTAACTGTCGCTTATGGAAACATTCACACCAGATACAAGCGCACTTCTAACCATGGTGGGACAAAGTGTAAATGTCAAGGATAGGATAGGATAAAAGATTATGCTTTGACATCTTTAACTCAAGCACGCAAGAATGCTAGTTCATTATGCATTTCACAGTTATTATTATTATTATTTATTAATTGATATTATAGTTATTTCGTCACAATCATTTATCACAGTGAAACATTGTGTGCCCTGCCATTAGAAAAAAATTAACAAATTCACTTTTGTGTTATATAAATTCGTTTCATTATATTTGTCATATCTACTTAAACTTAATTATTACTATTGTAATTACTCTCTCTCAAATACACGTAGGTAGATAATCACAATAAATCCTTACCATCCTAATTACATTTGTCCTCAAATAAATCAAAATAAATAACTCCAACAAACCAGCGGCTTGAACAAAAAAGGCTTCTTAATGAAATCAACGACACGGTAACAAATAGCCCTTAACGCGTTAGTCTAATTTAGTGGTTATAAAATAAAATATACCAATAGCACGACCAAGTAAATCGTTTCACGTACAAATGTACAGATGCATATCCTTAAGACACAGTAACATTAATTTAATGTTAACTCATGCTCGGTTTTGAATATTCATGTTCACGAAGCGAAGATTAGTTCCACAGTAAAAGAGTGGAGAGATCACACACAGCTAACGAATGCTTAGACCGGATTGAAATTAAATGCTGTAAATGAAGGTAAAATGATAAAATTTGTTTTAGCCGCCTTAGAAAATTAAATTGCAGTATGGAATGTTCATTGCTATAACAATTAAAAATACAGGATGATTAGAAGATGCAAAGAATGAAAGAATTTGTTTAGATTGATTTTAAATTATTTAAAATATTTGAGCCTTGTGTCTTAAACCCTTTCTTTTTTAATTACGTTTTGAAATTTCTTTAAAATATTTTATCATTTTTTTAAATTCAATCTACATAATCACTAAAAATGAACATCAAGAAATTTTTAAACAGAACGATACTGTCTTATTTATGAGATTTATTAAATAAAAACAAAAAAGAAATTTTAACTATTCAGCGATTTAAAAAAAACACGCTTTTTCTTTACAGGTGTAAAACAAAAAATAACTATATTATTATTACGATTATCGTGTATTAACCAAATTGAGGATTTGAGGAATTGAGGAATTGAGGAAAATTAATCCATCAATTTCATATAAAATATCTTAATCTGACTATTTTTATCAGTTCTATTTTATCTAGTCTTTTGTTATGATCAAGGTCGGCAGGCAGACTGTTGGTCCATTTGATGGTAAGAATAGGTGAGAGCCTTGATTGAACACTGGCGTCCTCGGTATAGGATATAGGATAGGAATAAGTGAAAAGTGGAGTTACTTGAATGGGCTCTGGCATCCCTTACTGAAACACTGAAACAACAACACAAGGACGGTCTGCCCAGTTTGTTACTGTGGAATGCCATGTTCCATGCTATTACTTTCTTCTTTTTACTTTTAATATCATAATTGACATAACTTCTATAGACGACATTTTTTTATAATCGTAGTATATTAAATTCATTTTTGACTGTCTTGCCAAACTTCACATCTTTCAGGATTACTATGCGCGAGTCTATTAAGGATGATTCATATTACACCGTGCCAACATAATGCGCACTGCTAAGAATTGGAACTCCCTGCCAGCGTCTGTATTTCCGAGCTCATACAACCCAAATCTTTTCAAGGTTCGAGTGAATATGCATCTTCTGGGTGAGCTCGCTCCATCGTCGGCTTCATCCTTCTTACATGGATTAGATGCTGGTCAAGAGAAAACCATCTTTAATAATAAAAAAAAACGGGTCGTGCACTCGCCGTGTTTTTCTCAAAGGCCGGGGCACAGACACGGCCCGGTGAAGTATGAATTGGTTCATACAAAAGCATACAATGAATATCTGTAATGTAAATCCACCTTTATCACAATCTGCTTCTATTGATATTATCATATGTCTTTGAAACTATCAAAATGCCTCCTATTTCATCTACCGTATGAGCTTCTAAGACATTGAGGTAACTAGAAGCATTCCAGACCCGACAAAGATCAATGACAAATAATGTGGCTCCTAATTTGAAGAGCCGGCGTACGAGACGCTATCGGCAGGATACTAACGGCTAGTTAGTTATTTTCTAATGAAGGAATTTATTCATTTCACATATTTCATTCTAATTTAACACCGCAGCGACAGGCGTAGTGAGCGATAAATTAATTACCCCCTTCACTTAAGACATTTTAACATGCAGCAATGTTTGAACGCTGCGTAGACCTACCGAGTGGAAAACCCGATCACTTAATGAATGTGGGTCCACGTTAAGTAGATATGTTTTGTTATTAAATTCCGCAAGCCATTGAAAGGATTCGTTGCGGCTGCATTTTACGATTAAGCACTATCTCTAACTGGAAATCACCACCAGACCTTGAATAAGGATGGCCGCTGGCGCCCCAACTAATTAAGAGTGACGGTATTTTGATTACCTACTTATCTATGTAACAGGACTCCGTATCTGGTCGTATTAATCCTGGATCCTCGGGACGTTACAATTATCTCGGCTCGCTCATTCATTTGTAAATAAATAGCCTTCGTTAGTTTTCGTATAACGGTCTTGGTAATTTCTTTGTCAAGTTTTGTGTAGTTCTGTTCATCAAGTCTTGTTTAAAGATAATAGTTATATCATCAGTATGTTAGGGTAATTTATTGGGAACCTCTTATAGCTTTAGTCTTGGATTCGTGAAAAGTATATAATAGGGGATCGGACAGTAATCAGATTAAAATCTAAAACGTACTTAGAAAGAAAATATATATATTTTTACGATTATTTATCGAATAATAATTTAATATAATTCATTTAAATATTTTTAAATGAAGAAAAAAAATTTATTATTTACAATATTTTAAATCTAAACTGAAACACCAATCACAGTGCGTGACGTCATTTGTGGGCAATCGTTGTCTTATGCCAATGCAGCTGTTTTGTCATGATATGACCACAAATAACGTCACGCGCTCTCAGATGAACTATCGTGGCGTTTTGGCGGCATTTTCAAACAAACAATATTAAAACATGATTTTGAGTACCTAAAAGGCTATAAATAAATAAAATAGTATTTTTTATGGGAATAAATATCCATGAAGATTAATTTAAAACACTTTCTGAAAATTTGTCCGATCCCCTATTGTGGTCAATTTTAAAATTATATATAAATTTATTGTTAGATATAGACAAATTTTAGTTTGGTAGCATAATTCCAAGGTTCAAAAAAACTGAATTCCCTAATCAACAGATTCCCAAATGAGTAGTGACTACATTCGTAAAATAACAGAAATACAATTTTTTACTTATCTATTTTAATCGAAGTTGCTTTAATTTGCACAATTTATTTGCCCACCATTATATCCAATTCACGGAGTAAGCTTTCATCCAGTGGTATGCTATATTTTGTAATCTCGATATTTCTCGTAATAGTTGTCTGTCTGTTCGTATAGATATACAATGCGTCTGTATTGTAGTTAAACTATTCTATGCGTACATTTGTTTGCCTACATAACATTATATGTACATATACCAATAAAAGTTTATACTATATTTTAAGTCTAATTGAAGTACTCAACTAACTTCTTTGTGAAATAAGGTAGAGGGCTAGTTCATGGGTCACTAACGCTCAGTACCTTTATATGGCACAAACATAAAGAACATTCTATTGTTATACTGTTAAGAAAGTACCAACCTTTAAGTACTTTTACTTATTTATATCCTCGAGCTTTGGTAGCTTTTACTTAGTGTTTTTATGTTTACGTATTATCATTCTTAAACACAAAAACACCGAAGTAAATATAAAATAATAATAAGTAAATCCTTACATAGTATAAAAGTATCTGTAGTATAATTTGACGAGCCCGTTGGATGAGTGGTTAGAGTAATAGCCTTAACGCTCCGTTCTAGGGTTTCCGGGTTTGATTCCCGGCTGGTTCATCTTTCAAAAATGAACTTTCCTAATTTGGCTCTGGTCTGGATCTGGAAAGTAGTGGCAGGACACACTGCGTTTCACAGTCATTTGGGCACCCTGGCGGCAGTAACCGCCCCCTTACAGAAGACCACCATGAAATAACAGTAGGTACGTGTGCTGTTGTGTTTCGGTGAATGAGTAAGGGATGCCAGAGCCCATTTCCCTACCCCCACCTAATCCCTTATACTTAATCCTGCTGTAGTCGGCAGCGCACTTGCCGCAATTTTAGCTTTGATTGTGTTATAGGCGACGGTAGCCACCTACCATCAAGTAGACCGTCAGCCTGTCTGCCGATCTTAACATTAAAAAAAAACGCTAACTAACACCATTAAATTACCGCTTTTTGATGCGGTTTTCACCATCAGCCACTGTAGTCACGGCGATAAAAAAGTCAGACGTTATCTCTATATATAAAAATGAACCCCCATTTCCCTTGGTCACGGCATCACGCGTGAACGGGTAAACCGATTTTAATTCGGTTTTCACTAATGGAAGAATGTTTATATATATAAAAATTGCACCCCGGGCGAAGCCGGGGCGATTCGCTAGCTAGTAACTCATACGAAGTCGCAGGCACAACTAGTAAATAAAACCTAATTACATCCGTGCGAAGCCGGAGGCAACCCGCTAGAATAATATATAATTTAAAAAAAAATCATTCGTGTAAAGCCAGGGACGTAACGTGTTATTAATGAAAGTACTATAGGTAAAATGTAAGATTACTCATTTATCTATATAATATTGTCATTTGTCTCTATACAAACAATAAACTCTTTTTATGTAAAACGCAAACATAACATCTTCAACTACATGCAGAGTTAATTTGCTTTTAAATGCAATCATTTCAATGTTTTCACCTAACAGACCGTTTAGACTAGTGGCGAAGCGATCCCCGACAAGCTTCGAGGCAAACGTGTCGGCTCGTCTTGTAACGTTCATTGTATTAACAGCAAAAATTGTAAACGCCCGCCCGATTACACGCTTATTACGGTAATTCACTGTAAAGCACGCTTCACACTCTCCATATCTAGGTATTAAGATATTAAGGCAACTTCTGAACTTTTAAGGCTTTATTTATTAACTTTATTATTTTTTGTTGCATTTAAAATTTTATTATAAGTAAATGTTCTTTATTCTCCAGCAATGAAACCAATTAAACGATTTAAAGAGTATTTTTTATTTTCACTTATTATTCGTAGCAGTTTTTATTATTTAAAAAAAAAAAGAGAATTGAATATACGAAAGAAAATAGAATGATAAATATGAAAATTCGAAATATAGGGTGGGATGTTCGAGACTTTCGGCGAACGCTTTTTCCTTAACGTTCCACAGTTAGTAGTAACAATATTATCACACGAAAAACAGAAACTTAATACTTAACAAATTTAAATCCCTTATTAAAAGAAAATAGTATATTGTTGCCTACTATAGCAAACTACCATATAGTAGGCCGCAAATAAGTTACTGTCACATTTAATGTTTATTTATTATTATATTTTGAATAAATAAGTACTTATGAAATAAAGGGCAAAGGCGTTTATTTTTCTGAAAAGATATGAAAACGGCTGACAAACCACTTGATGGTAATTGTAAACACCTTTTAAAACCAGCAACGCCATTGGGTTTATCAGTGTGATGGCGACTTAGACAATATAATTGATATGGGATAAATAACTGCACGTGTGCTGTTGTGTTTCGGTGAGTCAGTAAGGGATGCCAGAGCCCATTTCCCTATCCCCTCCTAATCCCTTATCCTTAATGCTGCTGTAGTCGGCGGCGCACTTGCAGCAGCTTTGGCGTTGCTTGTGTCATAGGCGACGGTTGCCACCTACCATCAAGTGGACCGTCAACATGTCTGCCGATCTTATCATTAAAAAAAAATTTAAAAAATGACAAGGGGTAGGGATATTGGCCGGTCGACCACACTCACCTTAACATTGTACCGAAATAACAACACATGAGCGTGATAGTGGCAGGGCACACTGCGTTTCGCAGTCATTTTGGGCAGCCCGTCTGGCGGCAGTAACCACCCCCTTACGGAAGACCACCGTGAAATAACCAGCACGTGTGCTGTTGTGTTTCGGTGAGTGAGTAAGGGATGCCAGAGCCCATTTCCCTATCTACTCCTAATCCCTTATCCTTAATCCTACTGCAGTCGGCAGCGCACTTGCAGCAGCTTAGGCGTTGCTTGTGTTATAGGCGACGGTAGCCACCTACCATCAAGTGGACCGTCAGCCTGTCTGCCGACCTAAACATAAAAAGTAAATTTGTGAAGGGGTAGTTACTACCCTCAGATGGTCTACCCAGTTTTTGACTGTAGAACACGATGTGCATTGACACTACTAAGTTAACATTTACGGGAACAAAGTCGCTGTAAAAAGCTAGTGATATAATAAAAAACGTAGTGCAAGTAAACCTCTTTATAATCCAATTAATAAATCCGTGTAAGTATGTAATGAGTGAAGTTGTTGTCGCTTAATATAAAGGCGCGCCTGCACTCGGGTCAAAGGCTAAATATGCCTTCGCGACCGCTCGTACGGTTTTTATCGAGTAAATGAAGGTAATGGAAACCCCGTAGCGTTAAGGTCGTAACAAGCTGTTATTGTGCTGGAACCATTGATTGCTCGTGCTGGCGCACTTGATTGACACACATCAGCGTCGGCGCGGACGGTAATGAGCTCGCGATTATCGACAATTTATACTTAAACACACGTTACTGATCCGTTGTTCTTTAATCTTCGATTAAGTGCATTAAGTTTTCGAATTTTGAAAGTAATAGCAATGCACACTGCATTCATTTCGCGGTCATTTGGGCTGCCTGCTTACCGAAGACCACCTTGTATTAACAGCATGTGTACTGTTGTAAGTGAGGGATGTGAGAGCCCATTTTCCTATCCCTTCTTAATCCCTTATCCTTATATTTATATGGTAGACAGCGCACTTAAAGCACCTATGACACTGCTTGTGTTAAAGGCAATGGTAGTCAACTATCACCAATTAGACCGTGTGCCTGTCTTATAAAAAATACATTAATTTAAATTCCTTTTTTTTATCATTTTACTCAACCTCCTGGTTCTCGGAGCCACAACCATCAAATTTAATAGCCGCTTGCCTACTTTCCTTTTATTAAAAAAAAAATTGGAAATCATGATTTGATTGTGTCTTAAAGTCATGGTGTGATATATATTTATATAAAAAAAACGTAAGTAAGTAGGTATAACTTTTTAGTATCAAGTTCAGTATAATACTTTTAGTATTTTAGTATAATACTTGTTATTTATTTATTTTTTCAATTTTATTTGATTTTATTAATTCCAGAGTCTATTCAAATTATTTTTTCAATAATTCGAATAAAATTCACGGAATTTGTCAGGGAATAAAATTTAAATAATTTTTATTCCGAAAAAATTTTGAAACCCTAGCTAGAACATAAATATTAAATGTTATCAAAGCATACAAAGAAAAAGAAATGTTTACTACTCGAATTGGTGCTTTCAAAAATACTAGAATATTTATCATTTTAAAATCAATTCATTTCTATTTTCCAAATCACTGATTTAATTTACTCAAACCTTGGTAAACAATGTCGCTCTTGGATTGAGACTCCACCGCCACATGTTCTCGAGCAAGCACTCCAGCTACTCCATGGACTCCACGAATAAGAAGTCAAACTTTCATTGATCTGAAAACGAAGAAAATGTATTAAATATTTTCAGTACCATCATTCAGCCTGTAGACGCCAACTACTGGACATAAGCCTCTCCTATAGACTGACAAAGCGCTTAAGAATCCACAACCCACATTCACTGTTTTCCCGCGACATTTACTGTGATGATCGACCACTTAGTGCGGGCCGTTAAGCCGTCTCCTAGTTTGTAGCCGCCACTACACAACTTCCCGCCCGTTGTTTACAATATTTTAAATACTGTTTATTTTTTAAATCCTCAAAAATATTAATAAACTAGCTGAGCCCGCAACTTCGTACGCGTGGTATTCGGTATAGCCCATTTTTTTTTTTTGTTGTAAACCGATTGAACACTAAATGTTACGGGAAGCTTACTACAACACATCAGTGAAAACCGCATTCAAATTGGTTAAGCCTTTTCTGAGATTAGCATGTACAAACGCACAGACAAACAGACAGAAATTCTAAAAACTATTTTTTTTTGACCTCGGAAACAAAAGTACAACGTATACATATTGTTTTTCTTTGGAAAAAGTATTTAATATACAGACATTGGTACAGTGGTAACAGCTGTTAGTCTTTTGATTAAAGAGTTCTTTCTTGATTATGGAAACCAAATTTTTAAAGTTACCCTCGTTCTTGATGTATTGGGCTTCGTAATCGATTTCTTTTATGGTTTTCATAACATGAGTCTAATTTATGGATTATTTAGGGCCAAACGGTTATTAAAAAATGGTATTCTATTATGATCTAACTAAAAGAAATATAGTCTAATCGATCTAATGATCAAAGAGTTAATCAATACTTATAGTAATCTTATCAATACTTATAGTAATAATCTCTTTTTGCTTTGTACATCTGTAACCTAGTACTATGCGGAGTTTTGTAGGCATTATTAAAATTATTATAACAGCTACAAGAAAAAGTTAAATATTTAAATAGCACATACGAAATACTTTAATACTCTTGCAATATTTTGACGAGCCCATTGAACGAGCCTTAACGTTTAGTCTCATGGGTCCCGTCCCGGGTGGGATTCCCGGCAAGGTCAACATTGGAATTTTTTTTTTTTTTTAAATGGCTATGTTATCAAAAGTAGAGGCAGGGTAAATTGCGTTTAGCATTCATTTAGGCAGCCCGTCTCGTAGCATAACCACACCTTTAAAGAAAAACACCTTAAAATATCTACATGTGTGCCGTTGTATTTCGGTGAGTGAGTAAAGGATGCCAAAGCTCATTGCCATTTCCTTCAGCACCTGTGGCATTGCTTGTGTTAGCCTGGCCATAGGCGATGGTAGCCACCTACCATCAAGTGAACGTGTAAGCCTTAACATAAAAAAAAACTCAAAATGTCTTCCTACCTGAGGCTGAGGTTGAACAGTAGTGACGTTCGCATAGGTTGATAACATTGTAAATTGAATGATTCCAGCAACCCTGAAATAAAGATAACAAAATATTAACAATTTAGTGATAGAATTAAACATTTATAACTACATAATTAGGTAATAACTATATCCAATTAGGTAGAGTTAACTTCGAGAAGGACGTCAATCGTCGAATCCAGCTCGGATGGGCAGCGTTCGGGAATCTCCGAGACATCTTCTCGTCCAAAATTCCTCAATGTCTTAAAACAAAAGCCTTCGAACAACGTGTGTTGCCAGCGATGACATATGGTGCTAAAACGTGGTCTCTGACTATGAGCCTTGTAAGAAAGCTAAACGTCACTCAACGAGCTATGGAGAGGGTTATGCTTGCGCTTACACTGCGAGATCGAATCAGGAATGAGGAGATCCGTAGACGAACGAAAGTTACCGATGAAAGTTGAAGTGGCAGTGGGCATGACAGAGAGCCGACAGCCGCTGGGGATGGAAGGCTCTCGAGTGGAAGCCAGGTACCGGCAAGAGCAACGTAGAACGTAGCCTAGGACAAGGTGGACAGACGACCTGATAAGGACTGCGGGTCGGCTATGGATCCAGGCTGCTTCTGACCGGTCCTTTTGTCCAGCAGTAGACGTCCTAAGGTTGAAATATTGAATATGATGATGGTGAACTACATAATGTGTCGTCATATCGGCCATTTGATAACTATCTAATGTTATTATTTTATTAGTGGCAGAGTCATAAATTAGGCAGCTCGTCTGGTGGCAGTAACCGTCGCTTATTCTGCACGTGGTCCATCGTATTTCGATTACTAAGTAGAAGATTCAAGAGCCCAATCTCCTTTGCCCTCTGTTTATCCCATCAAGGTCACTTTTTTATTATGTATTACAACTTCACAAAACTGGTATACAATTCCATATACAAGTAAGATGATAATTACATACGAAAATAGCATTTACTTCGGAATGCAACTTACTATAATGTGAACACAACATACAAAATAGACGCGTACGAGGGAAAACTAAAAATTTAATAAGATACATGATTATAAAATGATTTCCTGGCCGAGACCACAGAACCACAGAATAAATCAAATTTATTTCGAATGTCATTATAAAAAGAGTACATGCGATAGAAGTGGACTATGTTGACCGAGATTAGTGCGACGTGCAGGTAGGTGAAATGTTTTACAATTGTGTAATCGGCTATCACTTGCAACCCCTATGTCGTGAAGTACCATGAAGTGGAGCGTTAGTGAGCCTGCTACTTTCATTAAAAAAACTGATCTATTCTTCTTCCTCACAAATAAACACAAACAATTTGTCTGAATGTTTGCTTACTAGACACGATTCTTGTTGCACGTACATACACGAGGAGATAATGAGCACTAACAACATCCACTTAAGTTATTGTCTAAGTTAAACAGACGCTGGTAAAGTTTATACATAAACTTAACGGATGAACCCGTGGGTGACCATAGTGACACCGATTCGCTTTGTCTTTTCAATTTACTTGGCTTTCTCAATTTTGTGTAACCTATGACTGTAGGGTTACCGACTTATTTTTTTTTATGTTAACGATAGCAATTTAATTTTTTTTTATTGTCCTACAAACGTATTATTCTTTATAATACGTTGTAATTTCACATCTATAACTTTTATTTTCATACCATCATTGGTTGAATTTGAACCAGTGCTCACATAAATAATAATTTGACGAGGCCGTTGGATGAGTAGTTAGGGTGCTAGCCTTAACGCTCTGTTATAGGATTCCCGGGTTCGTTTTCCGGCAGGATCAACTTTGAAAAATGGACTTTTCTGACTCTGGTTTGGATATCGAAAGTAGTGGCAGGGCACATTGCTTTTCGCAGTCATTTGGGCCGCCCGTCTGGCGGCAGTAACCACCCCCTTACAGAAGACCACCCTGAAGTAACAGCACGTGTGCTGTTGTGTTTCGGCGAGTGAGTAAGGGATGCCAGAGTCCATTTCTTAATCCTTAATCCTACTGTAGTCGTCAACGTACTTGCAGCAGCTTTGGCGTTGCTTGTATTATAGGCAACGGTAGCCACCTACCATCAAGTGGACCGTCAGCGTCAGCCTGCCAGCCGATCTTAACATAAAATATAATAGTAATAATAATAATACGTGTTGAATTGCAAATTTATAGCAATTAGTAGTTTAATATAATGTAACCAACCCGCATTTTCAGTTATGCATTAAAAATGAAATTGTTATAAATAATTCACTCATACAAAGATAGTTCAATGTCAACTCAAGACCATGATTGATCACTACAAACAGTGAGCAACTCACGTAAAAATCGGGTCCCTAGGTGTGCATTGAAGTCTCCCATTATATTACTACTCTCCCATTACTACTCTCAGTAATAGTTATAATTTCACTCAAAGAAACCGTACATTCTACGAGGTTGTCGCCACTCGTCACAATCAGTGGGCATGTACAGTACACGCTAAACATACAAATAACGCTTCAATGAACACAATTCGACCAGTTTTACATTTATTTATTTATATAAGGTATACAAAACACGATACTATAGTTAAAAATAATGTGTAAATAAAATTAGCATGTGTACACACAAACAAACAGCAACCCAAAACATGCGCACACAGAATGTCCAAATGAAAGTGTTGTTTTAGCTTAGATTAAAATAGCAGAAGAGAGACACGTTTATAATTTATTTGTTTATTTTTATTATTTACTAACTGGTGCCCTCGACTTCGTCCGCGAGGAATATATAGCATATTATGTCCATCCTGAAATTGTGTTCTAATTATTGGTGAAAGATTTTTTTTAAATCGGATGAGTGGTTTCGAAGATTACCTCCTACATACAAACAAACATAAAAACTTTACCTTTTTACAATATTAATATAGATTTATTCATTTTTATTTATTTATTGATTAGGTATGCCAACAACTTTTCAACTTAAAAATTACTTAATAAATTAATAGTAATATTATAGAAATAAAATAAAAATCTGTTATACATATATATATATTATATAATATATTACATATATTATACACAGCCAAAATTTTAAAATGTAATTTAAATGAAATAATTAATGATAACATTTAAAATAAACTAAACAGGTGTACCTTGTCTAATTGAAGTGTTTCAGCTTCTTTTATATTTCAACGTTTTCTAGACGTCAATGAAAATTATATTATAGTTATAATTATCGATAAGTAAAATTATGTTATTAAAATAATACTTATTAAAACATGATACATGCGTCAGCTGTCCCACAAATGTCAAAGTGAAACGCTTTTTAGTTAACGCTTGTATTAATTTTACTTTTCATAAAATTTCCAAATCGGGGCCCTTTATATGAATATTTTGTGAATAGCTCGTACAAAGACACTTATGATTAATCTTGTAGTCCATAAAAAATACGATATTGTCAACCCTAGTGGTCCGCGATGCCCACGCAGTTCTCACCGGATTGCGCAATCTGACATCTCCATTAGAAGTTTGAAGTCGGAACGTTACAGTTTCGACAAGAGCCGAATGCACCCGCATCACACTCCACATTAAAACTTTGAAACGACTCTCTGGAACGCCCTAATGAACATCTTAAGTGGTTTATTAAGTGCTGATCGCCGTTATTTTTATGTTAAAAATCATTTAAACCGATGAAGTCCTATGAGAAAATTTAAACAATGTTTTATTGCCGTTTGAGAGTTTGTCATAATACAGAACGAAACATCTAAACGTAAAAATCGTACAAAAAAAAAAACTCCTACGTCGCTCTGCACCTTACTGGTTTTAGATAAAGTGGCAGCTAACTTAGCAGAAACAAAAATAAGTAAGCTATTTGTTTTTTTATATATAATTAAATTAATTATTTCATTTTATGGGTTCACATTCTTCAATTACATATATAAATATTTCCTTCATAAAATATATTTAATTTCTCTAACAATACTGTTGAAAAAAATCTGTTATTGAGCCATGTTAAAGCAGAGTAACTTATTTGGTAGTACATTACTTCATTACAATTAATCACGCACAGACACAGACGCACCGTCTCCGATATATCATTCCTCCACGACATCTGTTCTGGGACTCTAACTGTCCAAAACTGCTGTCTGAAATGTTGCGGCCCAGGCGTGGAAGAAGAATAAAATTGTTGCATATTCCGCTATCTCGAACTAATTACAACCTTAAATCAGTATACCACAAATTACCCACAACTTGCAATGACAAGTTTATAGAGTTGGACATTTTCCACCTGCCGAGAGTATCCTTCAAGTGCAGTGTTGTGAATACACTGAAAGAAAAATAGTCAGCCCACTCATACACACATTTATTAGACTTTAATCTTCTCCCCTATCGTTTGGAATAAATTTTATTTTTAACTTAAGATTTGTTTAGGTACATAATGATATCCTGTAAGTGGCAATGTGATTGGTGATGCTCTCTTGTAGGCTACAAATCACTCTAAGTATAATATAGTCTTTTTTACTTAGTTACTAAGTATAAAATATAAAGTGTTTTTTTTTTTAATACAAAATTTTCCAAATTATGAATTTGGAACATTTAATTTTATTTCAGACATAGTCATGGACCTGGTAAAAAATTTTATTGTTAAAAAATTAATTAATTGGTAATAAAATAAAATAAAATAAAATAAAAATAAAATTTTAATTTAATTTGACGACTATTGTTATAAGAATTATTTTCCTCACAATGTGAATCCCACTATAGGCAAACAACAAAGTGACGCTAGCCGCAGCGTGTGTCGGAAAGAGGCTTGTGCCCCCCCTGAATCTAGTTTGTTCATAATAATTGTTAGTATGTGTTCATGAACATTTCTTGTTATGCACTACAGTACAGGCAGGTGTATCGTCGTATACCCTCGTTCGGTATAATAAAGGATGCAGGTGCAAAAAATTGTCAAAATGTTCAATTTCGGGCCAGCCTCTCTATTTTAAAACGTATCTAGTAAGCTTTATATCTCGAATGTAGGTTTGTTGAAACTAGCAATTTGACCAACGCATCTGAACTGAAAATTTCTATTGTACTGCGTTAAAGATTCGTTGCAAGGGCTCTTTAAAAATAATTCTCTAAACGTATGTATGTGTAGCTAGCGACGAATCTATCGCTGTGAGGACGGGCCGGCTCGGACCGGGTAGGCCGTCATGGTGGACTGATGACCTCAACAAACAAAAACAAGAAATTACCAGAATTAGACGTCGCATTCAACAAGCTAACTCAAAACGTAGGAAAGCTCTCATAGCAGAATACAATGAAGCAAAAAACAATTATAAAACTCAGATCGAGTCTGCTGTTACTTCTAGCTGGAGACAGTTTTGCAACAGACAGCGACGAGAGGACATTTGGGTTAGCTCCTATAAAATATTGAAGAAGACCACGATCAGTCCACCCGACGTTCTACTTCGAGATTGTCACGGTTCAACGCTAGATCCTACTGAATCAGTAAAATTGTTAGCATCGGGATTCTTTCCGACGGATCCAGAGGATAACGATGACGAGCATCAGGCTGATATCAGACTAGCTGCTAAGGACCTGGACATTATTATCCGATCGGAAAACAACCTTCATATAGTCGACTTCACAGAGACTGAGGTTAACAATGTTTTCAAAAACATGAACCCAAAAAAGGCCCCAGGTATTGACAGTCTTTCTTCAGATATATGCTACAGAGCTTTCCAGGCAGCACCAAAGGTACTATTGAACATTCTTAATAATTGTCTTAGAAGTGCCTACTTTCCCAAAGTCTGGAAGCATGCGATAATCAAAGTGATTTCTAAGCCCAATCGAGATGACTACACAACACCAAAAGCCCACAGACCTATTGGCTTGCTCCCTATACTTGGGAAGGTCTTCGAGAGAGTCATCACAAACAGAATTGTCTGGCAACTCCTCTCTGAAAGAAAATTAAATAACCAACAGTATGGATTCACCCCACAGAAAGGTACTGATGACGCCCTCCACAACGTCATTCAAAAAATCAAAACAGGTCTTTGCAAGAAACAAATAGTTGGTTTGGTTTCATTGGACATTCAGGGTGCCTTTGACGGCGCCTGGTGGCCATTGATAATCAGACAATTAACATTCAAAGAGGTGGATCGTGCAATGTTGGGCCTGGTGGCCAACTATCTAACTGGTAGGAGCTATCAGATTGCATATGCGGGATCAGCTTTTCAAGGAACTACCAGTAGAGGATGCATTCAAGGCTCAGTGTGTGGACCAACTTTTTGGAATCTTCTAGTGGACCCTCTTTTGGAAGAAATACAATCTAATACTGATGTTCATATAAAAGCATTTGCCGACGATTTAATGCTAATAGCTGTCGGGAAAATCGGAGAGGAAGTTGCTGCGAAGCTAAATAAGGCCCTTGACATTGTAGGCCGATGGGGCGCACTCAACAAGTTAAAGTTTGCTGAAAACAAAACTCAACTACTAATAGTCACCAACAAGGTTAAATACACTCAGCCCAGAATATTTTTTGGAAATACTTTGATCCCCCCTACTGATACAATTAAGGTTTTGGGTTTAATAATTGATCGCAAATTGAACTTTCGGCCGCATCTTGAAGCAGTAACCAAAAAAGCTATTTCTCTTCACAAACTTATGGCCAGGGCTGCTCGGGCACAATGGGGGCTCAATTCTGAAATTCTTAGGACAATATATTTAACAGCGGTTGAACCTCTGATACTGTACGGTGCTAACGTATGGGCAGATGTAGTACATAAAAAATATGTAGTCAAACGCCTGAACAGACTAACCAGGATGTTTACTATCAAAATAGCCAAAGCACATCGTACAGTATCGGGAAACGCGGCCGCTGTATTGGCTGGTATCATTCCACTGGATCTCAGGGCAAGGGAAATACAAAAACTTTATTATGTCAAAAAGGGTCATTCTCTTGCTGAGCTACCGGGCAGCCTACTTCAAAGGAAAGCTAATTTTATTGATTTGGGTCATCCTGCCACTGCAGAAGCTCTTAACTGCCAGATAATTGAAAACAAAGAAGATTTAGTCCGACTGAATGAAAACTCGATACAACTATTCACAGATGGAAGCAAAATTCAAGGGAAAGTGGGTGCCGCAGTCTCAGCAAGGAAAGAAGAAAACGAAATACACGCTTTGAAAATAAATTTAGCCAACCATTGTTCAGTCTATCAGGCTGAACTAATAGCCATAAAAGAAGCAATAGTTTCATTTGCAATATATCCCAAAATTGACATTATATCTGATTCCCAATCAGCTGTAGAGGCTATTTGTTCGGGTACATCCCTGAACCCGATTGTTATAGATATAAGAAGGTCTATTCAAGAGTTTAAAGGACAGGGATGTATCATTAAATTATTTTGGATTAAAGCACATGTCGGATTTAAGGGAAATGAGCGTGCTGATGAATTAGCGAAGGAGGCCGCGCTTATTAGTGATAGGGCTCCGCATTACGATAGATTCCCTCTCTCCAAGGCGAAGCGCCTCATTAGGGACTCCACGATTGAAATTTGGCAGAAACGCTACATCGGAATGGAGACTGCAGCTAACACAAAGGCTTTCTTCCCCAAGGTCGTAGACGCATATAAAATTATTCGAGATTTAGGAATGGCAACAAACTTAAGAGCTCAATTATTCACGGGACATGGAGGGTTCAGATCCTATCTTCACCGGTTTTCTTTGATCGATGATCCGACTTGTCCATGTGACTGTACAACAGAAGAAACCATACTCCATGTCATTCTTGATTGCCCCATTTACTCTCTCCCCAGGTTTAATTTAGAGATGGATTTGGATATAAAGCTGGATCTGAACACTCTGCCGATGGTGATGGGTCATAAGAGCACCCGGGGCCGTTTCTTGCGGTTCGCAGACAGTATCGTGAAATCTGTCGCCGGAAGAAACGGCTCGAAACTATAAAATAATTTTGATAATCATGATCTGACTTTCTGTAATCCTTGTAAAGCTAAGTAATGTAAACAACTATTAAGAATAGAACACTTTAGAATTTCTTCGGTTTGTAAATTATTCATAATGTAAAATTTTAGTTATTGTTTATATTCACAAATAGTTTGACTAAAAATAATGTACTGAGTTTTCTAGCTTTCTCATGATGTATATATTAATCACAACTTAATAACCCTTATGACCCTAGACATCCTTTCTCGTAGGAGCTAGGGTCGGTAGGCAATACTGTTAAAATTCGCTCTAATTAGATAATATATATAAACAAATGTATCAAGCGCCGCAAACAATAGTGGCGAAGTGTCTGTTGTTTTTACGAGAAAAAAAAAAAAAAAAACGTATGTATGTTATAGGTATTTATGTTACTATTACAAAATACCAAATGCAAGCTGACGCTGAACAGATTTAAAACGTAAACAAAGACGCAAAATCAAACTAAATGATCCAATTAACAGTTTGTGATACTCACTCAGGAAGATAAACATGTCAATGTTGTAATTGGATTTATGCTTAGCGATCCCTCGAGCGACTGCCGCAGGCGTCAAAGTAATTGCATTGAATTAACTGATATCTACTATTGTATTTGTATGACGAAGAAAATAAGTTATTAATAATTGACTGCGATGGTTCCATGAGTTTCATGTGTTAAATGTTGAATTTCCTCAGCCTCTAAATTGAAATTAAGGTTAATACATGTATAAATATAGGGAATCTTCTTTGGAAGACATTTCCTCAATGACTGATTGCAGATTCAACTATGGAAAAAAAAATCTTAAATGTTTCATATGTAATAATAGCTTTTACTAACGACTTAGCCACTTTTTCTTAGGAGCTAAAAAAATATTCAAAGATTATTGCTTATATCATTTGTCACGGGCTAATTTCTTTTTAATTATAAGTTTTAGATTTATCCCTGGGGTACAGCACATTTTTTCTACATGGAAGGTACCCTATGTAATTTTCTTTATAGCTAACAACGTATATGACTCCAACTTTTTTAAACTGACAGCAATTATGATGCTGTTTTAGGATACTTAGAACTGTAATATTTCTGTTTTACATAACAGACTGTACGTTATACTGACGTGCGAGGTATCTAACGAAATAATAGGTGAATAAGAATAATTCGCGACTCACGCGAGTTAATTGCCCGCGAGTAATCAAATAACTCGCAAAATTTCACGATGATCGGATCAGTAGTTGAGGCGTGAAAGTATTCAAAAAAACAAACTCACTTTCGCTTTTATAATATTAACTAAGATTGGACAAAACTCTATAAATATAGATTACTAGCTGTTGCAGGCGACTTCGTCCGCATCTCTATAAAAAATTATTGAATTGGAAAAAGGCAATTTTGTATGGATGGGTAAAATGGGGGGATGGGGGATGGGGGAGGGTGGGTAGCCTAATACGGTTTTCACTGATGTATTGCAGCAAGCTTCCAGTAACATTTGGTGTTTGTTTCATTCCAATCGGTTTACAAACAAAAAAGCTAATCTTATTAATAAACTTAATTATACTACCCATAAAAATAATATCATACAAACAAGGAATAAAAAATACTAGAAACGCACTTTTTAAATAATTAAAACCGAAAATAATAATAACAAATTAATAAAATCATTAGATAAAGTCATTTATCTCATTGTATTAAAATTTTAAAAGTATAATATTGAAACCCAGCGATGATAACTGGCTTCTGTACCTACGGTTTTTATCAGAAAGATCAATCTTTTGATATGAATAAGTTAATGACATTAACTACATCAATCAATGTACCTATTTATACAGGTATTCTTAAATTTTAAGAAAATACTACGTTTGACATAGTTAATATCGCGACCGAGTTTCGGTTTAAACTTTATAAGACCCTTATTTTGAATTATAAATAATAATATTTTGTTACATAAATAGTAAGATATCTCGATAGCATCAGTCTTTGGAATTATTAATAGTAACAATTTAACACTCCTGGGACGCATTTATTCATAACGCGGCCGGTTGCTTCGCCCCAGGAGTCCGATAGTAATAACAAACGTGACATTGCACTGATTGCTGTTTTACAGTGCTATTTTAATGAACGCCTTCATTATTTATTTCGCGTTGACGATTCAATCCGTAAATACGAAAAAAAAATTTTACTGAGCGATCAAACTAATAACATATCAAAGGTTCTAAGATTAAGCAAACCACACAAAGAAGGCAGATAAATTGGCCACTGAAGCTCGCTGTGTTAGTGTACCTCTACCAAGGAAGAGACATTAAGGGTTAAGGAACATTAAGGAAGAGAACTCTGGAAGTATCACTGGAAAGAGGAACATAATGTATCCAAATTTAACAAATTTGAATACATTATGCGAAAAGTGCCGACGCCGAATTGTGCTGATTGCAACACTATGGAGGATGTTTACCACGTGTTTAAGGAATGTGTCCGGGACGATAGGGTGCGTAGACTGGGTTCCAGATGCCAATTTACGTCTCAAGCAGGTGACTTGAACAGCGATTTGCTATTAAAGATTTAATGATAAAATATAATTTAGATAAATGTATTTATGACCTTGCCCAATGAGGCGACATGTCCTTTATGGAAAGAAAAAAATTTCCATAAAGGACCTTATGGAATTCTTTATGGAAGAAAAAAGAAAAAAAATTTAGAAGAAAAAAATATTTATAATCGTTTCGTCTTACAACAAGTAAGACTACATTATAGCCCAAGATCCTAGCCACGCCATAACTTATTTTCTAAAGGACAAAATGTGGAGAATCGAGTAGTGTTCTTATTTATTTGGCGTATCTGCTAAGTTGGGTAAACCGTCAACGTAGCAGACAGACCCTTCAGCGTGTCGCCGCACACGCGACCGGGCGGGAGCATGCGGCACAATGAAACCCGTTATTGGTTTCATACAAACTGCGCCGACCGCATGTTATGCCGCGTGCTCGCGGTCGCATGCACGCGACCAGCGACACGCTGTCATCGATGCACGCTGCAAAATGAAAGGGGTCTTAAAGCGTTGGCAGAAGTTATAGCCCACGGAAAGTGTCTAGCAGTGCTGAATATTATTATTATATATATATATATATATATATATATATATATATATATATATATATATATATATATATATATATATATATATATATATATATAATATTATTATTATTATTATATATACAATATATATATAATTTAGAAAATAGGTGAAATTAGTCCTATTTTTACTCACCTTTCTCACCTCATAGCTCTAAATTGGCCATCTACCAAACTTAGCAGATACCCATAGGTTCAAAGTACATGGGAACACTACTCGTTTTGTCCTTTGAAAAATAAGCTATGTCATGTCTGGGATCTTACTCTGTTACAAGAGTTTTAGAAGTCACTATATTACAACTTAAATTGGTCAAAATTTATCAAAATTTTCCCAAGAATTGGGTTATAATGGTCTATTTTATAATTATAACACTTACTTTCCGGACCCCTAGGACCCCCCCTCTGGGTACGTCCTTGTGTTAAAGTGAAAGTGATTATTTCACATATGAAATTGAAAACCACTTCAGAGTTTCAAAGCCCGACCGGGACCTCACCAGTGATTGGCTATTATTATCACCACTGGCTTTTTTAAATGTCAATAAATCAAAAATATTTAAAATATCTTCATAATCGATGAAAATGATATAGATTTTTTAAATTTATACAAAAAAATTAGGTAACCAATAATCGTTTCTTATTAGAATCTTTTTAGACACGAAATGCTAGTAAATGATGACAAAGAAATTTCTGAATAAAATTCATACAAGATTCTTCATACCTACCGTTATGCATCGTTCGGGACATTGAACTAAAGGCAGCTCTTGACCTTCTTTACGTAATCCTTAGTCAGCTCGTGCCCCACAGCAGTGAATGGGGCGTATAATTTTTGTTTACTTATACTCTCGAAGGAGTTTCGAGTAGTCACTACAAAAAACGTTTACCGTTCGGAGTACATTCAAAAATATTTATTATGGACAAATACGTCTGTGCATACTAACGGACGTTGTCAATGTAATTAGTACATTGTTTGTAATACTGACTACATGTTGACATAAATAATTTCATTTGCATAATAAAACAAAAAATTTCCACAAAAAAAAATATTAGATATTAAAGTTTGTTAAATCTCATGAGTGCTAAAGTATTTTTACCGTGATGACGCACATCATGATACGGTGACAACTAAAACTAAGTAGGTTTTTTTAAAGTAACTGTATAAGTTCAGTGAGTATTATTGAATATTTTTTAGAATAACAGTAATAAATGGAAAAATATATATAATGAAGTAATCATTATGTAAATTCATAATAGTCGTTATGAATATTGTCAGCAAAACAAATTTTATGCAACTTCGTCTGAGAAAATCTAAGCTTCCTTTTAAAAGCATTCAAAATAAAACAGCTTTATCAGAAATACATCAAATTAAATGTTGGCGTTATTGATGACACTGCTTCTCTTTTATTTTTATCTCTTTATAAAATACCATATTACTCGTTGATAATAGGTATAGCAGTCTATGGGTGAAAGAATTTTTATAATCGATCCACTAGTCTTTGAGTTTATTCATTACAAACATACATACATACAAATCATTTCTCTTTATAGTATTAGTATAGACTAGCTGTGCTCCAGGTTTCACTCTCCCTTTATTTTAAATTTACATATACTCTTATAGACGCATTTCTCTTCTCGGTAATTCTCGGTTCTAGTTAGGCAGCCATTCTCTGCCACCAACCAACCGCATCGCCCGCACTATTATTTTTGTTTACCCTTAGCGTTTATTCTAATATTTTTTTTCTCTGCTTCTAAATACCGCAGCGTAATCTTCAAGACAATAATTGCACATTGCCTACTCACAAATTGCGCTATCAAATGAAAGAAGGATTTTTCAAATATGAATTCCAGATATTAGCGCGTTCAAAAAATAAAACAAACAAACTTTATAGAATTATTATATGAACTAGCTTTTGACCGCTACTTCGCCCTCTTTTTTTATGTTAGTCGGTAGACAGGCTGACGGTCCACTTGATGGTAGGTGGCTACCGTCGCCTATAACACAAGCAATGCCAAAGCTGCTGCAAGTGCGCTGCCTTTCCAGATCCAGACCAGAGACAAATTTGAAAAGTTCATTTTTCAACGTTTCAAAGTTATTTGCACATAGAACGCCCTTAAAGACAATGGATCTTTTTCTGACATTTGAAAGAGTTACCACAACGAAGTTTCCGCGAGTTCGCAGGGAACCGCTGCAGCCATGTAATAAAAATGTTCACTAATTGAAATGATCATAAGCTATTTTATGTATACTAACTTCTCTAATTGCATCTGGAGCGAAACTGGGACGCATTGGTTTATTATTCCATAATTATATTAGTGAAATTACTCCTGAATGAGCGATTCGGATTGCTGATTGTAAGAGGAAGAACACGGCAAGAAACCTCATGCTTTTTATTAGTTATTTGCAATATTATTGTTGTACGTTAAATGGTAAAGTTACCAAGCAGTCCGATTGGGTATCGATTACGAACCCATTTTATTTTTTAAAGTCTAAGAAAATATTACACTTTTTGAACCGCCTCTAACATAAGGCAGAGAATTTAAAATTTTCTAAACGTTGCTAAACAGATAAATTATTATTTATATCTTTAGCTACTTTCAGATGTTATGGGTTCCTGCTCGACCGAGTGGAAATAATTAACAATTGCTTCTTTTTCAGCAATTTTCAGTTGCTCCAATTATCCTTCTAGTTTTTACTAAGTCCATTTGATGGTAACTACGATCGCTAAGTTACACAAGCAACACCAGAGGGGTTGCTAGTCCGGTCCTTACCTCTAATGCTTTCATAGCATTTATTTATTTATTTTTAACACGATAACATGATCCATTGTTAGTTATTATTTAATTTACATATGTACAATGCCGAAAGACTTATTGTATTAGAAAATTCATAAAATGTTTAAAAAATTAATTAAAATTAATACAGTTTTTAAGTTGCAACGACACCGTTTCTTTCTGATAATTACATGAAACCCGTCAATTCTTGCTTCGACAAACATTTGAGAGGCAACTACAAAAACGAGGCAACCCCATCATCATCTTAAAACCGTTGTTGCATTGGATTCGCGAGACCTTGATGGATTTCTTGGTGTAGTTGTTTCCCAGATTACTCTGATATTTGAAGTGTAATATTGTAATACCTGCTTTTCAGTTTATGAAATTGCGGTTAGTCAGATTTGGTGTATGTACTTTGGAAAATTGTGGTCATAGTTTGTTATAACCAGAATAGTTATAAAAAATATGTAGGAAATCACCCAACAAGTGGTTTAAGTGTATACATTACTTTCAAAATGTTACAAATACTAAAAACACCAAAGGCACAGAATCTGTTCCTGTAAAACTGTGTATGCCTGTGTCTGACTACTGTCCGTCGTTTAAAATATAAAAGATAGCCCGTTATACATCGTAAAGCACGCGTTTGTATAAGCGCCGTGATTTATTGCCCATTGATATATTGTACCGATTGTGAATACTGGCAGTTTTAGCCTCAACAAAACACTTTCGCTAAGCATAAAATGTCTCGTTTCTTGGAAACAACTTTATTAAGTAAAGAAAGTCTTAAACATGTTAAACTTTTAACATGTTCTCCTACTTTTCTTTTGTTTCAAATAGTACATAAAATTTCGTGTTTTGTTTTAATATATTTAACAAGTCGTCGTTGTCAAACCAAAATGTGCTATGTGCACTTTTTTGAGATTCCAACATTTTGACCTTAGTGAATTTGCCTAATCTATGGTATAAAATATAAAACAACTGCTAAGTGCTTATAAGCTCTATTTGTCGAACTAAAGCCTCATGCTATTTGCTCTATTATCAATATAATAAATAAAATATAAAATTTTCATGTACCAATAAATTTAAATATAACAACCTTAATTAAAAGTTTTTTTTCCTTTTTAAATAAACCTTTATATAATTTTTTTCAAGAAAACGTTTTTTGTCAATATCTCAAAAGTATAATTTTTACACATAGCATATTTTGGTTTGACAGCGACGAAATTATACAAAGATGTTTTTCTTGTTTCTTTCTTCTTTCCTTGTTTCTTTTCTTGTTCGTTATACTAACTGAAAATTAACCTAGTATAAAAAAATATTATGTTAGCTGTTTTATTGTAATAAATCTAAACAAATTAAAGATTACAAATTTATTAGTAATTAATTATAGTAAAAATCAGTTCTTTATGCGACGAATTGGAAATTTTGGTGGCAGGGATTTAGATTTTTCTCAGCAATGACAAAACATGTAATGTTTGGTAATCTGTTTCTTCATGTTACTGATTTAATTTTGTCAGTTGGATTACACGATTGGTAAACCTCTTTTAAAACACAGATGTACATGTTACAGGCAAACGGGACCAATTTATACCTCCAAATTTTTTATGTACATTAGTATAAACATACACTTTCATTTTACAGTTGGATTTCTTAAAATACATTCTAGTTTTTTTAATAAAACCCGTTTTTTCTCATACAACCTTACGACATAAGCAAGCGCGCTCTTGTTTTCGTATGCAACAACAGCCGTATTAATTATTGTTTATCGCTGCGTCGCCTTAAGAAAAACATAAAATTTGTTAGATTTTTTATATATCCAACATTGTTGTAACAGACACATTGGTATTTTTAGGCATTTACTTATTATTATTTCTTCTTTTCTTTTGTCTTGTTACTGTTAGCATATAATAGATATATATAAATTTGATTTTATTTTATTTCATATAACTAATGTATAAAAATGTAAAATATGGGTCTAGATACCTGAAAAAAAATTAATTTGAATTTGAATAAAAGACAAGCAATCATGTCAATAGGTCTCGCCAATCAGCAGTGAGCTAGTTACCCATACCTCACAAGACGAACCCTCGGGGAGAAAGTGGAATGATTCATTTGGAAGGGCTGTGCCCAGGAATAAGAACAATAATATAAAAGGGTTGATAAAAAATACAGAGATAATTACGTAATTATAGTATAAAAGTTTTCTCATAACTAACGATTGATTGATTATTTAACAAGAACAGAAATCAGGGGGTGTTGATGAAACAATTACCTTATTAGCCGGACTTGGCCCCGCGTGACTTTATTGTTTCTAAAGATGAAGAAAATTTCAATAAATCGAAGATTTTTAATAAGCGAAGACTGAATCGCTGGCGGAATTCTAAAGTTTTACGTTCCAGAAATGCTTCGATGATTGGGAAATACATTTCCAACAGTAATTATATGCGATGCTACGATTAGTTTGAAGGATAGTATTAATATTGTTGATTCTCCATTTTTTTACCTGTAAATGTGTTCTCATATCTAAAATAAATGTTTTATTACTTACCAAATGAAATTTTCCATGCGGAGCGAAGCCTTTCTTCTCTCCATGATTTCTAATTTTTTAAACTAACTTTTAAACAATTATAATAGTACATTTTAACATTAATAGATATTCATGTCACAGCATCGAGGACCTTTGTCATTTTGTATTTATACTCAGTTCACATGAAGAACACTTTGAAATTGTCATTTTTATTTATCCATCGAAGACACTGGTTTTTCTGAAACAATTATAAAAACATTTAATACTTAATTGATGTTAAATTAAAATTAATAGTAGAAGAACGACCTGAATTTGCATGTGTAGAGCGCCATTACGTTAAAATAATATCATATTGTAGTGAAACAACTCTAGATCACTGTAAGGGGTGGCGGGATGGAAGGAAAGATAGAGACTGGAGGAAACACCACACTTTAATTTCACTAAGGTCCCTATATGTACACTGGTAGTCACCGCAGTCCTTATTAATCTTCATAAATATTTATAAATAATTGTCCTCCGATGAGCACGTCTTCAGAGCTAACAGTTTATGAGGATGATGCTGTGCACAGCGTTGGAACCGGATCTTCGGCAAAAATACGAGGTTAATGCTGAACGCGTCGTCTTAACGAAATAAGTTTCGGATTGGTTTATTCCGATTTCTTTGAAGAATATCTGAAACTCAGTTGTAACCAGTAAACCTTCTCCTTTGCAAAATTTCTCCAGAATGCCTTTTCTCCGTCCGAAAAACCTGTCAATCCTCATTTGTCAATCTTTTTTCCTGCTCCCTTTTTCGTTCCATTCTGTTCAAAATCCGCCGGCCAGTGTACATGTAATTATAAGTAAATAAAAAAAGGTCACATTAGAAACAGGAAACAAAAAGGTTTTTAATGAATGAGAAGCGAATGATGATGAACCCTACAATATGTGGATGAATATTTTAAGCCTGCTCTGGTATACTTTAATATGAAGAAATATGAAAATTATCTCTCCTTTATCTCTATGAAGATTCCCATTGGAGATAATTAATCGTTGTTAAATTAAAAACAATAAACATAATATTAAACTATAGATGTGTTCAATTCTTTTTTTTATAACAACGCAATAGGGTCTTCCGTTGGTTTTGCTATGAATTAATTACTTTTAACAATATCTTACACATTAATAAAATCGTAAACGAGCCGTGTCTGTATATTATTATAATTATTTTTTCAAAAAAACAATTCGTACACGTTGTACTTATGTTACCGAGGTCAAAAAATAGTTTTTAGAATTTTTGTCTGTTTGTCTGTGCGCTTGTGCAGGCTAATCTCAGAAAAGGTTTAATCGATTTGAATGCGGTTTTCACTGATGCATTGCAGCAAGCTTCCAGTACATTTAGTGTTTATTTCATTCCAATCGGTTTACAAACAAAAAAGGCATGCGCTATACCGAATACCAGGCTTACATATTATGTAGTTGCGAGCTCCTCTTAATATAAATAATAAGTTACTAATATAAATAATATACATTGAAAAATCAAAATCTGAATATGTTTCCTACGTTACAATTAAACTAGTAGTTTAAATTAATGAAATTTTCGAACGGACTCTCAAATATAAAATTATTCAATTCAAGTATTTCTAATTTCTGTCATTTAAAAATCCTACTCTTGTGTAACATTTTTGAAATCAGTGCAGTTTTTAAGTGTAATGTTTTTATTCACACTTGATTTACAAGAAAATACACAATGATTATATAGCCTTAGGGTTTTTTTTTTCAAATCAGTTCAGTAATTTCAGAAATGATCAGTGGTCAATGCTGATTTTAAATTTTTGTTTTACAAGACTTAACACTAATTACACTGTAGGCATTATTTTATTCCTGTGTGAATAAAATTGTTCAATGGCTATTAAATGTAGTTTTACTTAAAAGTTTATTATTTTCTATTTAAGTAAAGGTAGTCAACAGACTGAGAGTCTCCTATTTATACAAGCAAGTCATTGGTGCTGAAAGCGCAGTACCGATCTTAATAAAATAAAGAATAAGAGATTTTTTTGGGAAGGGATAGGAAATGAATTCTGGCATCCCTTACTTTCTCACCGAAACACAACACAACATATACCATTATTTCGTGGAAGATCGGCAGACACACAAGATCGGCAGACAGGCTGACGGTCCACTTGATGATAGGTGGTTACCATAGTCCATAACACAAGCAACGCCACAGCTGCTGCTAGTGCGCTGCTGACTATGGTAGGATTAAGGATAAGGGATTAGATAGGAAAATGGATTCTAGCATTCCTTACTCAGCAAAACACAACAACACACATCCTTTTATTTCACGGTGGTCTTATGTAAGGGGGTGTTTACTGCCGCCAGATGGGCTGCCCAAATTATGACCTCTAAACCAACAGTGTCTATCTCCGCCTTTTCATTAATTTACTTTCATTTCAAGGTCAAATTCTGCGAAACATTTACAAATCCTTGGTTGCTTGGGTTACAACAAGAAACAATTTTCAACCATCAATCCCAACATATAAGTCAGATAATCTATCTATTCCATATTTTATACTAATGCTATAAAGAGGTAAGAGGTTTGTTTGTCTGTATGTAGGAGGTTATCTTCAAAATTCGATTCAAACAATTATTTCAACAATAGTTTGAATAGAATTTCAGGATGGACATAGGCGCATAGGCTATATATTCCAAGCGGGCAAAGCCGCGAGCACCAGCTGTCTAAAATAAATATTCAATGCCTGGCAAATTTATAATAGCAATAAGAAAAGTCGAGAGTTATATTGCTTTACACACTTCGTCAGGCTCTATTTTTCAAAGCAGACGAAATCGCGGACATCAGCTAGTTGTAAAATAAAGGCGCTGACGGCTCTGACGGTTTGCCCGCTAACTTCTTCTAAACCCAACTAACTGATTTTGATACGGTTTTCACTAATGGAAAGATTTCACTAAGGAGGAAAGGAAAGTAGTATAATTTGCAGAAAAAATGCATCCGTGCGAAGCCGGGGTTGAATCACTAGCTTTTTTCTACATAATTTTTATTTTGCCCTTGTTTTATATTTTTATGTATACTGGGAAGGCTTGAATGTCTTGGGACTCTATTATTGAGCGCATACAATGAAGCCGAACAAGGCGTAATGGCACATCTTATTTTAAAAACTTTTATAAATTAGGTAGTAGATACCTACAATTCAACGCAATCTTTTGTGCAATTCCGACGAAAATAAGTTGCGTCTTGTGGTCGTAGCCGAATATTATCTTCTTGGTAATGTTAATAAGTCATGTAAATATTACAATGTTATTATCAAACTATCTATTACAACGTGCGCTGCAGACTGCAGTATGTCAACGTGCTGAACGCGGATAACCGGTTATCAGATAACAGATATGACTATGTACGATTTATCTATGAAATGGAGCCCTCTTTTGCCACGATCTTTTACTCGGTCATCATTGAAATGGCCCAATTTTTTTTAAATGTAAAGGTCGTCAGGCAGGCTACGGTCCACTTGAAGGTAGGAGGGCTACCGTCACTTATACAAGCAAAGTCATAGCGACCTTAGTAGAAAAGGGATAGGGAAATGGGCTCTGGCATAAGGATGAGTCTCAATGAGTCAGTACTTTACTGACTCACCAGCAAACACAACAGCACAAATGCTGTTATTTCACGGCGATCTTGCAACTATTAAAAATTACCGAATTTATGATTGAATTTAAAAAATCATATAATAGGTAAGTCGAAAAATGTAGTCGAGGGTATATACATGATTTTAATATCCTTTTAATGTTACATCTGCTAATTAAATTAAATAATTTATATACACTTGTAATTTCAATCAAATTAATTTAATTTGAAAATTATTATAGATGACATTTATAAACATCGATGCATTTAACCCAATAAAAATACATACTTAGTCAATACTATTCTAAGTAATCTGCTTTTACCACACAGAAAAGTTGCTAAAGGTTAATTAAATGCTTTAATTGAACTTATAGTAAAAAATAAGGTTTTTATTTTTAACATGTTATAAATATATATAAAATAAAGTTGCTGCCCGTGTCTGTCTGTCTGTCTGTCTTTATATTCGCTAAATCCTCCTAAACCACACAACAGATTTTGATGCGGCTTTCACCAACAGTTAGATAATTTTTCACCCAAGGTTTATATATTTTTTATAATAAAACCTAATTGCATCCGTGCGAAGCCAGAAACGGGCCGCTAGTATAATATAATTCGGCTTTTAATATATAATGTATATTAAAAGCCTTGTTAATACTTTTAATATACGTTATTGCTAAAATAAGAAGTTATATTACATATATTAATCTGCTTAATTCTCTCGTGATTAATAATTTCCTTTTAGTTCACACAAAAACTTTTATGCACAAAAAATTTAAAATGAACTTCCAAATGTGCACTTAGCCACAAACTTCCACTTTGTGGGTAAGTGCAAATTTTTGAAATAAACCGAAAGTAAACATATTCGTGCAGTACAAAGATAGTGTAAAACAAACATCCGATCGGTATTATGCCTATTATATGCCTGCAAATAAATAAATTAATTAATTAAAGTAACGAATTTTCATACTATGTAAAATTGTTCAATTTAGGTCAAAAAGCTATCACATTATTTATGTACTATCACATTATAAATACATTGATATTGCATATATAAATCAATAATCACCAATAAGCCAAGAATTTCTATTCATTTTTCGCCTATTTAACAAATTTAATTTAATATAATTTAATTATACATTATTATAATTAAAATGAATTATTAAGTCAGTAACTACTACAATAAAATTAGAAAATAAAAAAAATTATGTATCTTAAAGTACATAATATTATAATAAAGCCATACAAAATTGTAATATAAAGTGAAAAATTAAATATTAACAAATTGATATCAATTGTAGAGTCTGTTGCGACATAGTGTTGTTGAGTCTACAACTACATTAGTAAGGTAAATACCGCTTACACAAGAAATTGGGTCAAACTCACTACATTCGCTTCTGATGTTGCTTCGCGTTAGTTTTTTTACTCTTTCATACTAAGTACTGCTTCTAGTTTATCGCGATGTTAGAGTATTTTGCGTTCGCCTGTACCAACTGGAAAATAATCTTCATTCGCTTCTTTCATCTTTAAATAAACTTCCTAATAAAATAAATATTTAATTTACACCTCGAAATATATAAAAGCTATATAAATTCTATTTATAATTTCATTATTTTTTTTTAATTGACAGACCGTTAATGGGTTCAATTTCCAATAAGATCAACTGTGCAAAAGAACGCTTCAAACTTGGTCATAGTTTGAGTAAACTGGGTTCCCATCAAAAGTCCCTGCTATGTAGTTCTTAACACTGGCAACCCGCCCCAGGTTTCGTACTGAGTAGTTTTTTTTTAATCCTTTCTTAGTGGATGCTTACGTTATAAAATGAATCTGTGTTCCAAATTTCAGTTTTTTAGATTTAGAAATTTTAGCTATGCATTAATAGTCAATCAGGGACAAACAATTTTATAAGTATAGATCAAGTTTATAAAAAAGATTTAAGATTTAAAAAAAAATACTATACAATTGTTTTAAGGCGTATGAAAAACAATAAAAAATTATGTCACTAAACTCACCCTTAAAGCTTATTAACTCAGCAAAAATTTAAAATACTAATCTAATCCAAACACACACAAAATAACGTTCATTAGAAAGCGTTCTAAATTAATTTTAAATTAAAAAAAAAACACTTAACAGTTCTGTTGACATAGATTTAAAAATGGAATACAAAAAGAAAGTAAAATCGGACGTGGTATTCAAAACGAGGTGCAGAGTAAAGGAGTCCCGTTTTGTGAGCTCACGAATGTACGCTCGTGTATGGCGCCTTTGGCAGACTGGAGGTTGGGAGAAAATATGGGCGCATCTATTCCATGCCACAAACCGTGGAATGTACACTACTTATTACATTTTATAGGAAGCGGATACTGGCTGGAAAAAATCGCCTAACAAAATGTGTCTAAATATTTTGCTAACAAGAATTCTTTGGCGTTACACACACATAATAGATACTATGTACTCTGTGCATAACTTATTTTATAGGGGTAAACGAACCTATTATTTGTTTTAAAGTCCAATTTAAAATGATCTTCCAGAAATATATTCTGCCCATTTGTCATTCAATTGCAAATTCATTGTTGTGTCAATACCAATCAATAATAATTGTTTTTATTGTCATTTTCATATCTAATTAAGCTGATCACTTAAAGCTCGTTGTAGTTAAAAAAATATTCTTATTACAACGAAATTTACAAGAGATAAAATCTAGTAATTTTTATCGCGATTTTTATAAGTTTCGTTTCAGGTAACCGAGTCCTTGTCTATTTTCACAACTAAAATGAACCGATTTTGATGAATTTTAATATGAAGATATTTTGAAATGCTAAAGAAAACATACGTTTATGTTTTTTCGGTTCACCTGTAACCTGTATGGGATCCGTACATTGTACTTGCCGTTGTAAAATATTTAAAAAATATTTCGTTTGGGGCTAATTTTACCTTGGAAATTTTAATTTAACTTAATTTATTCATTTTAACTTTCCAAGATTTTTCTAATTTTTTTATTGAAATAAATATGTATATTAGGCTAAATGAAAGCTTAGACGAAAAAGAATTCCATGCGTACGAAGCCTTTATATGAATAAATAAATGAATCGCTAAATATGTTGCTAAGAACAAAACTTGAGAATGGCTGAACCAATACGGCTATTTTCTTTTTTTTTTTAATAATCGTTGAAATCCGAGGAATGTTCTTATGAAGTGAAAAATTGGAAAAATTGTCTAGAAAATACGTAAGAACTTAATAGAACGACATCTCTAGAATCAACTAGTCTATAAATAAAAACGAATCGCTAAATATATTGCTAAGCGCAAAACTGGAGAACGGCTGGAGTGGATATATAAAATTAGTGGTCAAAAACAAAATTTTGCCACCACTGGTGGTGAACACGATCGTGGAGAATCCCACATACATCCCAATTACCACCACTGGTGGCGAACACGGTCGTGGAGAATCCCACATACATCCCAATTACCACCACTGGTGGTGACTACCTACCATCAATTGGACCGTCAGCCTGTCTGCCGATCTTAACATTTAAAAAAAGCATAACAGAATGAGGCACCTAAACAAGAAATACATGTTATGCAATATGGCCCACGAGGGCGGTGTAACTCCGGGGGAAATTAAAAAAAAATCAGGGTTGGACAAAGTATAGTATATTTCATTTTTTTTTTTTTTTTATTTAAATGGGTTTGCTCTTGACCAGCATCTATCCATGTAGGAAGGATGAGGCCGAAGATGGAGCGAGCTCACCCAGAAGATGCCTATTCACTCGAACCTTGAAAAGATTTGGGTTATATGAGCTCGGAAATACAGACGCCGGCAGGGAGTTCCAATCCTTAGCAGTGCGCATCACAAAAGATTACAAGTGCGGAAAGGCTGTCATTGCAAAGAGTTCCGACAAATGTCTACCCGAGCCGAGGCGCAGCCGAAGGCGAGGGTTGACAGTCGGAACAAGTTGCAATGACGGTTCCGCACGTGTACTGAACGACTATTTTTAATACAGTTGCGAAAAAATGAAGCAATTTAATAAAACAAACAACTAAACTCGCAAAGAAAATTTCTGGAAAATGACGCCAACCATAGAATATAAGCAGAGATTTTTTTTCTTCACCCATTCTGGTAGGCAAAGGAAACTATGCCCACACAGCCAAGTCTTCAGTAGAATTTTTTTATTGATATGAATGAAAATGAAATTTAATGAGATGAAATGAAATGAAACCTAACCTAACTCATTCAATCAAATCATTAAATCTGATATTGAAACAAAGTAGTAGCTTCTTTTTAGAAATATACGTATTTGCATGAATCATAAAAACTTCTATGAATTTTTTTAGTAAAAACTTCATGGTTGGTTTTTCTTTTTAATAGACATTATTTTGACAGTTGGGAAAGAGAACGCACGAGTTCGGGAAAGGTAAAAAAAAAGCACGAGTATGTAATAGCCCACATCCCGAACGCTATACGTCCCTGCAATACGCCACTTTTTGAGCAACTGTATTAAAAAATATATTTTATCTAGTAGTGTAAAAAACCAGGGTTGTTGCAAATATCAGTATCAGCATCAGCATCCGCGGATAATCAGCATTGTTTTTAATATCAGCATCAGCATCAGCAACGATCGATGCTGATTTTTAATGCTGACATCACGTCGTAACGTGTTTGTAAAAGACGGGAACTAGCGCGAGTCACGTAGAGACTAACTCTGCAAAATGAACTTGAAGTTATGCTAGGTTCAAGAGATGAAGAAGAAAGTTCTGGTGACGATAACCCTTCAGATATAAATTTAAAACTAAAAATTATGCTGAAGCAATATAGCAAAGAAAAAAAATTCTGTACCAGAAAATCCACTTGACTGGTGGAAAACTCGTGGTAGAACTTATAAAGAATTATCTGCATTGGCTCAGAGATTCCTGTCATCTCCCCCAGCAAGTATTCACAGCGAGCAATTATTTAGCTCTCCAGAATGTTAGCTAAACATTATTTATTATTATTAAAAAAACATATATAATTTATGTTTACCTGTAATATAGAGGTATAAGTATATTTTGTTAACAAAAATAATATAATTAAGTTTAAATTATGTTTTATTCAAAATAATATATCACATACGCTAATAATTTAATAGTAGGATATTTTTTAAAGTAATTTATTAATATCAGCATCAGCATCAGGATCCGCTGATACAGTAAAAACCTGAATCAGCAACAACCCTAGTTAAAACCCTGCGGTCGACAACCCTAGGCAGCGGTGACAAATGTTAGATAGAATAAAAGTTCAATTTTTAATGCATACCATCAATACCGAACGAGTTCATTCAAAAGCGATAAAATTCCCAAATTGCGATGAATGAGTCGTTAATAAAAGCATTTCCTTTCTCCGTCAGTATAGGTGGTCTGGTAACACCCATATTTTTCATTAGTACTTCACGACTTTGTTTTAAGCCTTGCTGATAAAATTTTATTGTCCTCGCGTGTCCTATTTAAGTTTGTACCATTCACTTCCATTAATAGAGAATAAATATCCCTCAAAATACACCATAGAATTCTATTAATGTGACGTCCAAGTGTCGATATTTTGTCCTTAAAACACTATAAGAAGTAATATTTAAAGTATAGTAAATTAGATTAGAGGTAATAAATTTGTAGTTATGTGTGAACAAGTAAAGCTTTATGGTACCTATCTATTATTTAAAAACTAAAAAAAACTTTAATTTTTTGTAGTATAGTGGGGTCAAGCTTTTATTTTTATTTTATTTTATTTGTATTAGGGAAACATACAATATTTTGATACACATTATATACACATACATACAAGAAAAACATAAATCAGCAAAGTTTCCACTAAGTTACTAAAACATATTATAACTTACAATTCACTACAGAATATTGGAGCTGGGAGAAAACATGCAAAAAGGTAAACAACAAAAAAAGAAAAGAAAGAGAAAAACAAATAAATAAACCAATTAACATATAGCGTACAAAATATACAAACAAATAAACTGCCCGCTACAAAACCCCCTTTATAGAGGACCAACGTAGTATCTAGTATATGCTATTTTGAGATTATTATCTTTATGTAAAAGTGGTCAAAGAGACTTGATGGTAGATTTGACCTTCACCTTAGTATGATTTAGGATAAAGAATTTGGGAAGGGATGTCTAGCTTACTCTCTCACCGAAATAAAAGAGCATACATTTTGTTATATCACGCTGGTATTTTGTAAGGACTTGGTTACTGCCGCCAGACGGGCTTACCAATTTATGACAGCGAACGTGCCACTTTTTAAACACCCAGAGTAAACTTTGAAGTTAATTTGCAAATTTAGCTCTGCTGGGTTCGAACCCGGGTTCCTGAGTCAGAGGGCTAAATACCTTAAATATTCGACCAATGGCCTCGTCAAAATTTACTACATCCATATGTGAAAATAAAATCTGCTATGTGCACCTTTTTGTCATTTCAACATTTTGATATTAGTGAAATAGTTCATTGCCTTATCTATAAAACAACTGCTAAGTGCTGCTGAGCACTATTTGACTACACTACGATCTCTTAATAAAATATTCTATGCGCAGAAGTTAAAATGTGCAAAATTTACTCTATTATCAAAATAATCGATAATTTTTTTAAATTTTCATGTTTAAAGCAATTTTAGATTTAAACTTTCATGTTTTTAAAAATAAACCTTCATATAAAAAATTTCAGGAACACTTATTTGTCAATATCTAAAAAGTATACTTTTTGCACATAGCAGATTTTGGTTTGACAACAACAATATGCAATATCATTTACTATACTCAAGACAGTAAGCCTTACTCATATTATGCAAATATTATTATAGCCGGGAACTAAACTTTGTACTTTGCAACAACAACGGATGTGCCATCAAATATAGATAAGGTCAGCCTGCCTACCACCATTTATCATAAAACACTTCGAAGAGAAAGTCCTGCTTGACAATTGCTCTTAACTAATTGGTTTATTATTGTAATTAATTAAACAGGAATTTTAAAGTAATATAAGAAGTACTCGAAAAGTGACGGCTGCATCAACTGCATAATAATTTGATTATAAAGTTTTGTTATCTGTTGATTACTATACGAGTGGTACTCACGGCCATTGAGAGATGATCTATTCGTCCTGAAAGTACAATGAAGTGAAAGTTATATGAATAATGGAAAGATATTTGAATAAATTACAATATCAAATTTAGAGTAAATAGGAAAAAATAGAAAAAAAAGCACATAAACTTTATAACAGGTTGGGGAAAAGTTTCTTCGCATTTTATATGAAAACTCAATATATTTTTTTTTCATTTAATTACAGTATATATGTGCCATTTTGTTCGATAACTTTTTGCCATATTGTAGGCCATCTTGTTGTGACATGATCCCGTTGCTGTAGAAATTTCGGGACTAAAAAAACGGATAAAAAAACGCGACAAGTAGTTTTGGCAGTCCTCTCTTGATGTTAACCTGACACGGTATAAAAATTCCGAAGAGACCGAAACAGGTGGAAATCTGAAGGTGCAAGGTCAGGGCTATATGGCGGATGCATTAACACCTCCCACCAAACTCTCTAATTTTTGCTGAGTGGCTAATGATGTGTGTAGTCTACCGTTGTCGTGATGAAATACCACACCCTTTCTATTGATCAATTCTGGTCATTTTCTCTCAACTTCTTGCTTTAATCTCATCAGTCGTTGGCAGTAGAGATCTGAATCGATGGTTGAAAACCTCATAATGAACAATGCCCTTCCAATCCCACCATACACACTCGGGATTTGGCACAGTTTGTGAAGCCTGACCGACCTTTGACCACGACCTTTTTCGCACGTTCTTGTCTTATATAATCCTCTATTCATCACCAGTTATCAATCGCAATGTAATGATTCAGTATTGAATCGCAAATGAGTATACGTTTCATAAGGTTTCTTTCAGTGAGCTCGGGTGGCACCCAAATAACGAGCTTTTTTGTGTATCCAGCATTTTCAAATTTGTCAAAACTGTTTTTTGGTCAATTCCCAGTTCTTCAGCTATGTCGTAACTACTGATATCAGATCTTGCTCCACTTTTCAAAAGAAAATTTTTTTTATCTGTAACAGGGCGACCAGAGCGAAGTGCATTTTTGACATAAAAATTCCCGTATTGAAAACGCCTTACTGACACTGCATTAGATCCATAAACGTCACAATTTCTTTTCGCTTTTTCCTTTTTTGTAAATTTTTTTTTAAATTATCGAATTTCATCGTTAGATTCACTCATTTGTTTCATTTTTTAATTAAAACCAGCTAAATACAAATAGTACAGCCAAAGAGATTTTGTTATAAGTTTATAGATATTACATCCGAAAACCTTTTCCTCGACCTAATATCGATGAAAACCTAACTAACTAATAAATTAAAAAGTGAATGAAATTTTGTATACACGTTGTCTGATTACAAATGAGAGACTTATTAGCATATAGTCTGGAATAATGTGCTTTTTATATAAATGAAAAATTTTAGAGGTCACAAAAATCATACTTCCTTAATAGTATTAGTGTAAAAAACACTGATTTCGATAAACAATATAGTTCTTGTCAAATAATGTCTGTGAAAGAGCTTTGAATTACTTCCCCGAAAGATGGACGTAACATTATTAATGATGGCGCATATAACTTGGGCAAACATATCTCGCATGTAACTTGAAGTGGTACATGTTAGGGCTCAATTAGCATCTGTTAGCGGTAAGGGCACCCACCTTTAACCTCACAGTTTCGATACACTAACCCACTTGAAACATGCTTTCTTTGTGTGTGAACTCAATTAATATTTTCATCATATTTGTTAGCTCGCTTGTACAAAGATTATGACGAGCTAACGGAGTTCAACAAATAATCCTTTTACAACCGTTTACTTACTTACTATTTATCTTTAATTTTGTCCTCATATAGAATGAAAACTTTCCCTTACAGTGAGTATTATAAATTATGGTCCCGATGGTGTTTGGACCAGAAAATATGATCATTTGCTTTGCTAACTATGGGGAACTTGTATTTTGCGAAAATTAGTTAAAGATTGCTGTAGTCTAATAGTGTTGGTAAAAGAAAGCTGTTTTCAATTAATTTAGGTTATTTTAGATTAAATTAATATTCATTTTATTTTCCCTTTATTTAAGAGAAAATTAAAGATATTTAAATTCATTATCTACTAAATAAATCCCCAAGAATGTTGAATTGAACGTTTAAATTTCCTTACGATTACAGAATCATCAACTAAACATATATTTGAAGTTCCTAAATTCTATAAAAATATTATTTAAAACATCGACATGCAGTTACTAACTATGTTTTATGTAACTTTTTACCGCTGTTTATGAAGTACAAGTTTCCATCATTCGAGGGCCCGGTATGGTGAATAGAAAAACACACGTATTTGTTGCCGTTAGAGGTTATTTTAAAATAAACATGTTGTACGGAGTGCATTCCTGATTAATGGCGATATATTGGGTGCACTGCCCAGCGAGCTGCGGCTTTTTGTGCGATGCTTGGCTTGTGCGGTTACCAAGTCACTATCTTGGTTAATATTTTCAATATTAATTTCAAATTACTGTTGAGAAATTTGAAAAACACGTTTCGTGTTTAAGAAATAAAGAGAGAGAGAGAGAGAGAGAGAGAGAGCTTTAATAGTGGCTGGGCATTAATAACAGTGGTTTCGCAATCATTTGGGCAGTGACCACTCCCTTAAAGAAGATCATCTTGAAGTAACAGCAAGTGTGCTTTTGCGTTGCGGTGAGTGGATGGCAACCGTCGCCTATAAGCATAAGCAATGCCAACAAGAGATGCCAGTGTGCCGTCGACCTTGTTTAAGATAAAGGATAAGGAATGAGGATAAAGGATAAGTGAATTGCATCCCTTACTCACTCACCGAAACTTAAAAACACACATGCTGTTACTTCAAGATGGTCTTCTGTAGCTGCTATTAAACGATTCTCTGCCACTACTGAAATAAATGAGTACTAAATTACTGAGGATAGGGAATTCAATTTTCCAATAGGAAAGATCGGAAGCAGCTTGAATCCACCGTCGACCTGCGGCCCTTGTGGGTGGTCTTCCTATGCCGCGCTTTCTGGTCCGTGTCCTCCACTCGAGAACCTTCCTGCTCCAGCGGCCGTTAGCTCTTCGTACTATAAGTGTCCAGGAGCTTTAGTCAAAGTAACATTTTAAAAACGATAACGAATTTCGCAAGAATAAAATTTATGGGTGGTATCACGTGATTTAGCGACGGCATATGTCAATCCCATACATTTTATTCTTGCGAACTTCGTTGTCGATTTTAAAATGTTACTTTGACTAAGGCCCCTGTTCATTGCAACTTCAACTTGCCGGGCTATGTCGGCAACTTTCGTTTGTCTACAAATCTCCTCATCCCCTGAAATGTACTCGCAGAGAAACCCTTTTTTTTACGTTGGGAAATCCATCATGGATACCCGACAGCGAAGGGGACGCTGCGGGTTATGCCGGACTCCTACCGAATAAAACCCAACGACTTTCTAGCGCGGCCGTAGATGGGCGGGGTCGCAGAAATTTTGTTGCACAACTTCGGCGACCCGCCACGACTGTCCAGCGCGGAGAAAACTACGCTCCCTGTCGGAACCGCGTATACCCGAAAGTGGTAGACCTCACAGGTCCTGGTCGCAGAGAAACCCTGAACAAGCTCTAGCTCGTTGAGTGAGATGTGATATTTATTATAAAGACGTCGATCAAATTTGATTATGAAATTATTTAATCCAATCATCTGGAAGATTGCGTGGTAATTTTGAGGAGACCAAACATAGAAAGTTATGTAATCCTACACTTACCTCAGAGATGTAAGGAACACTAGGCATCGGTGTCCCAACGGCTTGATAACCTAAAGTGAATTAACATCAAGCACTTTGTGGTTTACTTTTACCCGAAACCGCGAGAAAAGTGAACGTGTGTCAGTAGCTTTAGATACTAGCAGCTGATATGTGGTTTCGCGAGTCATGCGAGCAATACGGCGATCGAGCTTTTTCTTGTCTATAATGTAAACAGCTTGATCAAAAATATCCGGAATTTATTGATTTCATATTTTTTATACCTGTGAAAACCAAAAATTTCATCAAAGTTTTGGAAGTTCAATAACAGTTTCTGGATCCTGACGGGGTTGTCCCGTTTCTGTAAATGTCTAAATGATGCCTCTAAA
The DNA here is from genome assembly GCA_910589475.2 of Bembecia ichneumoniformis. Taxonomy (NCBI): domain Eukaryota; kingdom Metazoa; phylum Arthropoda; class Insecta; order Lepidoptera; family Sesiidae; genus Bembecia; species Bembecia ichneumoniformis. Next base: position 10,876,429 of record OU342538.1, on the reverse strand, counting down.
TGTTTACTTTAATATCATGCAATTATCCGAAAGAGAATGGCATCATTGCCAATGTCAACAACATCTTGAAAACAGTTGCTGAGAGATACTCTTCTATTTTTATACATTTCACTCGTGTACTGACACGCCAATAAACAAATCGGGATTTTACTAGTACTATACATTTTTTAAACTTTACTTATTTATTTATTATAATACAACTACAATAATTGTATATGTACAATGACTATTGTACAAATACAATGACTATTGTATTGACCGATTTGTTTATCGGCGTGTGTACTGACACGCCGATAAACAAATCGGGATTTTACTAGTACTATACATTTTTTTAAACTTTACTTATTTATTTATTTTATGAAACAACTACAATAATTGTATATGTACAATTCATTTTATCTAAAAAATACATAATATCACATTCGATATATAAACAATACAAAATGACCAAACACTGTCATTTATTTCTATTCGCTGTTCACGTCTGTCTGTTTCTCGTCTAACTTCTTCTGGTTTTCACTAAAAAAAATGAGCGATTAACACACACACACACACACACACACACATGGTATGCATTAAAAATTGAACTTTTATTCTATCTAACATTTGCCTAGGGTTGTCGACCGTAGAGTTTTAACACTATTATATTAGGAAAAAGTCTTTTTAATACAGTTGCTCAAAAAGTGGCGTATTGCAGGGACGTATAGCGTTCGGAAAGTGGGCTATTACACACTCGTGCTTTTTTTTTACCTTTCCCGCACTCGTGCGTTCTCTTTCCCAACTGTCAAAATAATGTATATTAAAAAGAAAAACCAACCATGAAGTTTTTACTAAAAAGTTTTTATGATTCATGCAAATACGTATATTTCTAAAAAGAAGCTACGAATTTGTTTCAATATCAGATTTAATGATTTGATTTAATGAGTTAGGTTAGGTTTCATTTCATTTCATCTCATTAAATTTCATTTTCATTTCAAATCAATAAAAAAATTCTACTGAAGACTTGGCTGTATGGGCACATAGTTTCCTTTGCCTACCGGAATGCGTGAAGAAAAAAAATGTCTCTGCTTATATTGTACGGTTGGCGCCATTTTCCAGAAATTCTCTTTGCGAGTTTAGTTGTTTGTTTTATTAAATCGCTTCATTTTTTCGCAACTGTATTAAAAATAGTCGTTCAGTACACGTGCGGAACCGTCATTGCAACTTGTTCCGACTGTCAACCCTCGCCTTCGGCTCGGGTAGACATTTGTCGGAACTCTTTGCAATGACAGCCTTTCCGCACTTGTAATGAAATATACTATTTTAATACAGTTGCTCAAAAAGTGGCGTATTGCAGGGACGTATAGCGTTCGGAAAGTGGGCTATTACACACTCGTGCTTTTTTTTTACCTTTCCCGCACTCGTGCGTTCTCTTTCCCAACTGTCAAAATAATGTCTATTAAAAAGAAAAACCAACCATGAAGTTTTTACTAAAAAGTTTTTATGATTCATGCAAATACGTATATTTCTAAAAAGAAGCTACGAATTTGTTTCAATATCAGATTTAATGATTTGATTTAATGAGTTAGGTTAGGTTTCATTTCATTTCATCTCATTAAATTTCATTTTCATTTCAAATCAATAAAAAAATTCTACTGAAGACTTGGCTGTATGGGCACATAGTTTCCTTTGCCTACCGGAATGCGTGAAGAAAAAAAATGTCTCTGCTTATATTGTACGGTTGGCGCCATTTTCCAGAAATTCTCTTTGCGAGTTTAGTTGTTTGTTTTATTAAATCGCTTCATTTTTTCGCAACTGTATTAAAAATAGTCGTTCAGTACACGTGCGGAACCGTCATTGCAACTTGTTCCGACTGTCAACCCTCGCCTTCGGCTCAGGTAGACATTTGTCGGAACTCTTTGCAATGACAGCCTTTCCGCACTTGTAATGAAATATACTATTTCGCATATAGTGTGCAAATACAAACTTGTAATAAAATATCTTTGACTGTGCTATTTGTATCTGGCTGATTTTGATGACATTAAAAAAAGTTAAATTTCAAAAAGAAAGAAAAAAATTAGTAAAATGTTGTATACGTGTAAGTGTCAGTAAGAGTAGCACAAAATTGGATTAAGCGTTCTCAATTTGGGATATCAGTAGTTATGACATAGCTGAAGAACTGGGAATTGACCACAAAACAATTTGGACCCATTTGAAAAAAAGCTGGGTACACAAAAAAGCTCAATATTTCGTTGCCACACGCGCTCACTGAAAGAAACCTTATGAATCGTGTACTCATTTGCGATTCTTTATTGAGACGTAATGAAACCGAACCGTTTTTGAAGAGATTGATAACTAGTGATGAAAAGTGGATCACGTACGATAAGAAAGTAGCAAAAGGTCGTGGGTCAAAGGTCATTCAGGTGAGTATGGTGGGATTGGCAGGGCATTGTTCATTATGAGCATTTACCGCCGGGCAGAACCATCGATTCGGATCTCTGCTGTCAACAACTGATGAGATTAAAGCAAGAAGTTGAGAAAAAGCGCCCAGGATTGATCAATAGAAAGGGTGTGGTTTTTCATTACGACAACGCAAGACCACACACCTCATTAGCCACTCAGCAAAAATTAAGATAGTTTGGCTGGGAGGTGTTAATGCATCCGCCATATAGCCCTGACTTTGCACCTTCAGATTTCCACCTGTTTCTGTCTTTTCAGAATTCTTTAGGCAGTGTCAGGTTAACATTAAGAGAGGACCGCCAAAACTATTTGTCGCGTTTTTTTGATCAGAAGTCCCAAAATTTCTACAGCAACGGCATCATGTCGCTACCTACAAGATGACAAAAAGTCATCGAACAAAATGGTATATATATGTATGCTGTAATTAAATATAAGTAAATAAACTATAAAAAAATATTGAGTTTTTTTATAGTTAAAAATATAAAATGCGAAGAAACTTTTTCCCCAACCTATTATATCGAGGAAGTAATTGAAGTGCGGCGTCTACTTGATAGTTGACAGGTCAACAGGCGGCAACAATCGGCAAATATTGATCATAATGACATAACCATTGGACACCCGTGATTTTGCTACGGTCAACGACACTTCATACAATATCGTATTTTACGACCATTTTCATTATTAATTCTGAAACTAATAACAGAGTAGGTACCTACTTTTTGTTGAAGTGTAAACTCAAAATCTGTAGATATGTATAAATTTTTTTACTATAACACCGTCTGATCGATCACCATGAAAGTTGACAAGTATACGTAATTTTTTCATTCGGAAAGAGTCAATCTGTAAAATTTCAAGGCAAAAAAGCAGCAGGCAACAACCAGTAAAGTATAAATCGGAAGGAGGGTTACCTGCTTACCTTTTCTTAGAAAAAATAAAATTGTATCAACCGAAACTACTGTTATTAGAAATGAATTCTTAATTGTGAGTAAGTAGTTAAATTATTATGAGTAATTAATTACCACTAATTGAGGTAATTAATTAATGATTAATTAATTAAATGGATAAAGCTCGCGTTATATAAAGTATATTTTATTTAAATTACTAACGACCCACCCCGACTTTGCTCGGATGCAATTTTCTGCAAATTATATACAAAAACCTTCCTCATTTGTAACTCTATCCATTAGTGAAAACAGTATCAAAATACGTTAGGTGGTTTATAAGCAGCTTGCAGGGAAACAGACGGAGGTGGACAGCGCGACCTTATCTAATATCTATGCATATAATAAAATCGTAAACGAGCCGTGTCTGTACATTAAATATTTTTTCAAAAAAACAATTTGTAGACGTTGTACCTACTTATGTCACCGAGTTCAAAAAAATCATTTTTAAATTTTTTGTCTGTTTATCTGTACGTTTGTGCACGCTAATCTAAGAAACGGCTTGACAGATTTGAATGCGGTTTTCACTGATATATTTTAACAAGCTTCCCGTAACATTTAGTGTTTGTTTCATTTCAATTGGTTTAAAAACAAAAAAGTTACGCGCTATAGCGAACCACGCGTACGAATTTGCGGGCTCAGCTAGTTTTATAATATGTATTGATAATTTATAATTAAGTTTCCAAAGAGAAGTCTGCAAGGGAACTAAGTAGATATTCAATGGCTGTGACAAATTAATGCCAATAGGAGCTTTTTATTGGACACGGTTGCATTATTTCCAATTTTCAAAATTAGTTTTAGAGATCCAATTAAACTTTATCAATAGTCATTACGGATCGTTAAGCTTTTACATCACATTTAGCGGCAAACATGTTTCAATACATGACATTGTTGAATTAAAACATTATTTCGTAGCCAATGTAATATCTCCACAATTCAATTTTGTAAATAGCCTTATTATTTTCATCAATAGTAGATTTTACAACAAGTGCACAAAACGAACCATTTTGTGGACGAGTTATAAACTCTGCTTTTCACTTTGATTGCGAGGAAATAAAACAGTAGTATAATTAACATTTCTTTAAACGCACGAAAAAACAAGAGCTGTTTCCCGCCGCTCTATTTTTTTTTTTAATCTTACGACATTGACATCTTATGACATTGGCTTGGGCTGCAAACCTATACAGCCTACTATTAAATTAATTTTGTAATAATAATTTTCTTAAATTAATTAAATAACCTACGGTACTTGGATTTAAATTTTAATATATTTTATGTCTTAAAAAACACATAAGGCAAATAAATTTAAGTAAATATTATAAAATAACAAATTCTATCTATGAACTTCTTGCCATAATATTTTATTTTCTTATTATTTTCTGCCTTATTATTTTCTTTGCCTTAATATAAATACATTTATGAGTACATACGTTAATGCACTTGTTCACAAAATTCGATTTTGTGTAGCCTATATCCTGCACAAATAAGCACTTTCAGAGCATGAGAAGTGAAAATTATTAGAACGACAACCAAAGCGTTTCGACATTTTCTTCTTTTTATCTAACTAGCTGTGCCCGCGGCTTCGGCCGCATGAAATTCAATTACCTACCTCCTAAGACTATATAAGTATACTAAGAGCCTACCTCGCATTCATAACGTACGCACATTGGACTTGCACTGCCTCTGTAGTTTCACGGCGCGGTCGCGCTTTACATATATCGTATTTTAACCATGCAGTAAAGAGCAAAACTCATGTGTATTAATTATTTGTGACGATAAACTTGCTGACTTTGATAAGGATTCATAATTTTTTTGATAATAATATGACCAATAAACATCACCTACTTAACCTTTTTTTTGTTAGTATAAAAAGTAGTTTACAAGATTTACAAGGTTTGGTTATAAATGGCCAGCACAATGACTAGCTGTCAAATAAGATTCACTCTTGCCAGAATAAGAAAATTTTCAGCACGCATCGTGTTTTACCATTTCTAAATTTGAATATATTATTTCTATAATAAACTAGCGACCCGCCCCCGGCTTCGCCCGTGGTGCAATTTTTATATATATGAACATTCCCCGTTTATCCCTCTTTCCATTAGTGAAAACCGAATTAAAATCGGTCTACCCGTTTACGCGTGATGCCGTGACCAAGGGAAATGGGGATTCATTTTTATATATATACTAGCGACCCGCCCCCGGCTTCGCCCGGCGTGCAATTTTTATATACCCTAAAACATTCCCCGCTCATCCCTCTTTTCATTAGCGAAAACCGAATTAAAATCGGTCTACCCGTTCACGCGTGATGCCGTGACCAAGAGAAATGGGGATTCATTTTTATATATAAGATAAGATTTTAAATCTAGAATACGAGTGTGCATTAAAAAATAAAATTATTGTGTTGACATATTCATTGAATGTTAGAGAAGATTTAAGTCATCGGGAGGGGTATTAAAAATCATTTGCTGTATAGGATTAAGGCTTATAAGTCGTTTGTTTAACACGCACGAACCGCCGGATGCCGCTCCGGTTTAGGAGCTGTCGTAAGTATTATGTTATTATTTAATATCATTATCTTAGATTAATGAGACCAGAAAGGTAGAATGCATATTTCATAATTCATAACATTAGTTACGAATTAGGTACTTCTAAAGCTAGGGTCACACACATCGCTTTATCGCGATGTGTGTAGCCGAATATTCGCGAATACTTCGCGATGAACTTCGCTTGCGTGTCTATACTTCAGTCGGCCGACAGGCGACGTGCGTAGCGGAACTAGCGGACCTACCTATTGCTTTATTTGTTTGCGAGTTAATCTGCTGTTGAAGATTGAATATGGATTGGAGTAATGACAGAAGTTTAGAGTTTATAACCAATTACGAGGGTATTTGCAACCAATTTTTTTGCACAAATGCAAAAAGTAATTGTTTAGCGCCCTAAAATACAGAGCGACAGCTTCGTCCATTTTTCCGCGATAAACTATTGCGACATTTCCTGTTTGCAATGTCGCCATGCACAATCGCTGTAGGCCGAAAAGGAAGTTTTATCGCATAATACTGTCGCCATGTGTGTGGCCCTAGCATAAGCGCTTAGTTCTGTGGCACACAATCGGTTATCATCTGTGGATGTCAGGCTTATTAACTTTCTAATAAAGTAAGGTCTAATAAGTGTTTGAGTCACCTAATAAGGTATTGATCCACGATTAGGTAAAAAGAAATTCACTTGAAAAGTCTACAGATTTCAATAGTTCAATCTGTAAACAATGACTCCTGTAACAACCTCAAAGATGATTAAGACATCAAATGGATGGCGAAGAGCGCTTTCGTAAAACCAATAGGATAGCTCGCAGCTATCCGTCGAAGCAAAATAAAATAAGCAAACCGAGAGGGGTTTTAGTGCGGTAAGAATCCGACATAACTGTGTGAATATAAGCAGTCCAGACTTCCAGAGTGCTGTGTTTATCCTTTCACTTGTAGGTATCTTTTGAAGATTTCCCCTCTTGAAAAAAATTCATTTTTTTTCAAAGTTTTACTTTGTTCTATATGTAAAGGACATTATTTTACATATATATGTATAGATTTAGGATGTAGAAAATGAAACCATCAGATAAAAGACAAGACACAAAAACTATAAATAAATATGAGTGAATTTCTTTAGTGTGCTCTCTAAATACTTTGCTGATTTCGATACGGTTTTCACTAATGGAAAGAGCCATAAACAAGAAAGGTTTGTGTATACAATTTTCAGAAAAAAAATTGCATCCGCGCGAATCTTAGGGCGGCTTAGTTTTTATTTAAAAAATAAAATACAAATATCAACAAAAAATTCACTCTATGACCATTAAGATTAATCAGACATCTCAGACTTGACTATTCTTGTCTTGCGTCTCTTTTGTATGTTTTATGACTTATTACACTGCAGTGAGCAGGTACATATTTTACTATGTACTAGCTGAGCCCGCAATTTCGTACGCGTGGTATTCGGTATAGCGCGTAACTTTTTTTGTAAACCGATTGGAATGAAATAAACACTAAATGTTACGCGAAGCTTGCTACAATACACCAGTGGAAACCGCATTCAAATCTATTGAGCCGTTTCTGAGATTAGCGTGCACAAACGCACAAATAGACAAACCATCATACAGACAAAAATTCTAAAAACTATTTTTTTTTTACTCCGGTAGCATAAGTACAACGTCTACAAATTGTTCTTTTGAAAAAATATTTAATGTAGGTACAGACACGACTCGTTTACGATTTTATAATATGTATAGATTAATAGATTTTATTTGTATTTTGACAACAGTTAAAAATCTCCTACATAAGTTGAATTCACACTTATCAATGTGTTTTGCAACATCAACAAATAAATCATTAATAAATTAAGAATATTATTATTTACAAACATTTTATAATAATAAGTTTATGACCTTTGTTTGGTACTTTTTTGGTTCACCTTAGTTACCACCCCCCTTACAGAAAACCACCGTAAAATAACAAAATGTCTGCTGTTGGGTTTCGGTGAGTAAGTAGGTAAGGGATGCTAAAACTCATTTCCTTACCGGCAGCACACTTGCAGCACTTGTGCGCAGCTAAGACTATGTAAGTATATTTAGTTTAGATCAGTGTTGTTCAGGTCTTCTGTCTGACAGCCTTCACATAAAAAAGAACGTTTGAAAAACATCTAACAGTCATCTATATTAATATTATAAAGCTGAAGAGTTTGCTTGTTTGTTTGTTTGAACGCGCAAATCTCAGGAACTACTAGTTCGAATTGAAAAATTCTTTTTGTTTTGAATAGTCCATTTATCGAGGAAGGCTATAGGCTATATAACATCACGCTACGATAAATAGTATTATATATAAGCAGTGTCCAGTACCGCGCGCCCCATGCGCACGCCGCCGCCGTATGAGCCGCAGCGAAGCGTGGCTGAGTTCAGCTAGTTAGTAATAAAAGCAATGTAATCTTACAAAAAGTGATAAATTCGTAAGCGACACTTTCTAACTAGCTCATAAAAACGTAATAAACCGCTAAAAATTATGTTGAGTGCACCAAAAATTTTATATTATCAATTTATATTCGACTCATATGTTTATTATCAAACGAAATAATTAAATTAACAACCTCAGTTGAAGGGAAGGGAATGCAGCCACAAATATTCCAGTTTATGTCCGATACACTGATGGACTAAAATCAGTGTGTTATCGTGTAATAAATTCGAACTTTACAACTTATCCAGTATTTTCGTTTGAGAAGGATATAGTAATCGAATTAAAAATAAATAATCGCAATGGAAAAGTACAGAACCAAAAAATGCTTTATTGAATAATACATGAAACACATTGTGTTTGTTTAACTAATAGATGCCCGCGACTTCGTTCGCGAAGACTTCACTTTTTTTTATATTAATATCAGCAGACAGACTGATGGTCCACTTGATGGTAGGTGGCTACCGTCGCCTATAACACAAGCAACGCCAAAGCTGCTGCAAGTGCGCTGCCGACTACAATAGGATTAAGGATAAGGGATTGGGAAGGGATAGGGAAAATGGGCTCTAGCATCACTTCACTCACCGAAACACAACAGCACACGTGCTGTTATTTCACGGTGGTCTTCTGTAAGGGGGTGGTTACTGCCGCCAGACGTGCTGGCCAAATGACTGCGAAACAAAGTGTGCGCTGCCACTACTTTCCAGATCCAGACCAGAGACAAATTTGGAAAGTTCATTTTTCAAAGTTGACCCTGACGGGAATCGAACCCGGGAACCCTAGAACAAAGCGTTAAGGCAAGCACCCTAACCACTCATCCAATGGGCTCGTCGAAATATGAAAATATAGAATTTTATAAACAAAAACTAATACTATGAACTTAACAAAAAATAAAACGTGTAGTGTATGAAACTAATAGACTAAGTGAGGTCACACTGCTTTTTTTTAACTTTTAGCATTGTTATACCCGTCGTAACTGCTACGGGTTGGAACGATTCATCGTCAAGCTATTTCAGCGCCGGCCGATTCATCGCCGGCCATTTCACCGCCATTCATTTTGGTCTATTGTTTATCATGCGCAGTACTGTAGAAAGTAAAATAATTACCAGATGTTTAAGGTCAGAAAAACGTAAATTTTTATAAAATATGATGTTTTTTAGTTTCATTTTAGCAAATTAAGTACATAGTTAATTTGTAATCACAATTTTAATAAATGTGATTTCGGAATAAATGTTTTGGCAAAAAGACTGTCTATTACAAAATGTGTTACAAGACTTATTTGTACTGAAAAAAAAGTTTCTGGAATCTTTATGAAATTAAATATGAGCGGAGTGGCAACGAGTCCCCAACACAGAGCGAGTGCACCTGGAATACTGGTTTTGACAAATAGACTGTCTATTACAAAATGTGTTACAAGACTTATTATACTGAAAACGTGTGTAAAATTAATTTATTTGAAAATTTTTGATGTTGATACTGATATTTTAAATAAACAGCAATGAAATGGCCGGCGTCGAATCGGCTGGTGATGAAACGGCCAGCGATGAAATGGCGGCGATGAATTGTCCTCGACCCTAACTTCTAAACTAAAGGTCCGTTTCGAATAATTTAAAGAAGAATTTATTTATGCATATTCAACCTTGATTATAAATTTAGTTGGATATTTCGAATATTTCGATTATAGTTTATACCTGTGTTTTGATTGACTAATTATACCTCGCAAAACTTTTGTGGGTAATGATGAGTAAATATAGTACTTATAAACATGTAGTACATTATTTCATTTCATGTATCATCAATAGTATTCACAGAGCATACCAAATGATTATAGGTAGGTACTTAAGGGGGAGACAAACCCTAAATACTAAAAATATACATTGTTTAATGAAAATGTTACAAGAAATGGACAAGACAATTGCTTTGAAAAAAATATATATTATACTTAAACCTGTGAAGAACCAATTGTATTAATTAGAATTTTCGTTAAAGTAATAGAAACTCCACAAAAAAAGTTAGAACACAAGAAGAATTTGACCTTTATTGAAAATTCTCTCGAAAACGGCTTATTGCACGCATATGAATCCTGTACCTATTAATAAGTTAATATCAGATTAAAAAATTGTATTAATAAAAATTTTTATTTTGTGTATTGTTCTAATGGTAAAAACAGAAAAACACCATTTCTAGGCCTGTTGAATTGGATCCGCCACCAGCGAGTTCTATAGTAAATGTCATTTGCCTCAGTGAAGCCCTTAAGCAATTTTTGTGATTTTCGTAGGGATGTTTTTTTTAATAAAATTATGTTACTCGCTGATAATGTAGCTTTCTATACCTACTCGTATGTGGAAAGAATTTTTAAAATCGGTTAAGTAATTTTTGCGTTTATCTATTACAAACAAACACTCGAAAAATCAAATCTTTTCTCTTTATAATATTTCTAGCTGGTGCCCGCGACTTCGCGCTTCGAAAAATGAAATAGCGCCTATCCCTAAGCATATGGATGGTATCTGTGACCATCTGATCAGTTTATCTAGAGATAATGCCAGAGATAATTTACTTTTACTTCTCTTTATTCTATATCCTCTATAATATGAAAGTCAGCAAATATGAAAGAACCGCTATGGCGTTGCGTATTTATAAAAAAGCTTATCGATCTGTAATATTAAAAAATGATCGCCATAAAAATCCATTAGTTATATTCATCATCCGGCTTATAATAGCATCTTCAGTGGCTACGACAACATTCCTCCTTGCCGAGTTTAAACTAAGCAATTTTCATAATTAAATTCATTACTTATGATCATCGATGTTAATGATACACTGATACATAAGATGGTGATTCAGACGGAGGTTCACCTTACTTGAGTTTGCGATCACGGTGAATGTATCGAAGCATATCATACGTAGACAGCTAGACACGTCTTTAACCTATCTGTCACAATAATTTAAACAAATTTATATGCTAATGGCTTCTAATGTGAATTAAATTGCGTTCAAACTACACTGCTATTCAAGTCATTTGCACCCTACACAACCTCTCATTGCTCGCACTTGAGAGAGACGTTTAACGGCAGAGTTTCGTTTTTATATAAAGGTCGTCAGACAGGCTGACGGCCCATTTGATGGTAAGTGGCTACCGACGCCTATAATATAAGCAACGCCACAGGTGCTGCGAGTTCGCTGTCGAACTTAGTAGGATTAAGGATAAGTGATTAGATAGAGTCAGGGAAATGGCCTCTGGCATTCCTTACTCATTCAACAGCACATATGCTGTTATTTCACTGTGGTCTTCTGTGAGGGTGCGATGACTGCGAAACGTAGTGTGCCCTGCCACTACTTTTAGGCTTTTTTTAGTTCCTTTTTTACGCTTATTTTCATGTCGGCCTCCTTGTAGTGCCTGAATCATCTTGAAATTCAAAATGGTTTAATGGTTCTAATTTTTTTAAATAATTACATTCAATTAAGATAGGAAGCATTTGACCGTTTTATCTCTTAGTTATTCGTATGCATAAGTAGCTAAAGTCTTGAATACTACTAAAAAATAAACGTACCTATGAAAACACTACTCGTTGTAATTATAGTTTAGCTGTAGGTACGTTCAACAGAGGGTCACTAACATGGCGAGCTGGGAATGACGGGATATACCAAGAACCGACTTCGAGACGACAGGAAGAGAATACGATACTGCGATGCTAATGGCATGTTACGTATTAACTTGCGAGCCTCGTGTGACGTAGTCCAGTTTGCGAGTCCCGGATTAGGTTACTGACTGCACAGTATAACAAAGAGACAGAAGTCAATCCGCATTATTGTAACATCAAATTTAAATAATTTTAATTTATATTAGTTTTATTGTGATTATTTTCAAAAAACTAATATAAGTTAGCCAAGTTACAGCCAATTTCAAGAATTTGGCTGTTAGTAGATTACGCTACTGAATGAAAAGTATAAAATAGACTATATATATTTTATACTATTTAAAAATAGTGTAAAATATACTAAAAAAATATTAGCAGTTTATTGTGGTATATAAATTATATAAACTATATAACATAAAGTTGAATAAACCAAATCTCAAGAAATACGCATTACACCTTGGGTTATTTAAAAAAAAAGCAATTAAACCAACAACACTCAATATTATTAGACTAAATACACTACACACACATAGCGGGCCGCATTGCAATAGACAATACTGAAAAAGATATAACTAAAGTTACTGTATATTTAAAAAAAAAAATATTTCGTTTATTTATTTAGTTATGTCCGCACAAATAAGCATTCTCGTTTACAGATTAGTATTATGAGTAATTTAGTATATATATTTTCGTTAAATGATTTTTGATTCGTTGAAATATAAGATTTAACAGTCCTAATCTAAATTCTTTCTCCAGTCATCTATCTGTCAAGGTTGGTCATTATATTTTATAAATTCAATAAAATCGTAAACGAACCGTGTATTAAATATTTATTCAAAAAACAATTTCTTCACGTTGTACTTATGTTACCGAGGTCAAAAAAATAGTTTTTAGAATTTTTGGTTGTACGTGCACGTGTACAAACGTGCACGCTAATCTCAGAAACGGCTCAACAGATTTTAATGCTGTTTTTACTGTTTTATTGTAGCAAGCTTAGCTTAACAACAAGTGCAGCACTAACATTTAGTGTTTATTTCATTCCAATCGGTTTACAAACAAAAAATGTGCTTACCGAATACCACGAAGTTGTGGGCTCAGTTAGTATTAAATAAGTCTTTGAATTGGTTACCACATGTACTCACATATATTTATAATGTCTTGATACAGCATTCAAAATTTTGTGTGCTTTTATGATATCATAACAAACTCAATTTAATTTTTTGAATTAAAAAAAAAGACCATTTAGATTAATGACTTGCATTGCACCTCGTAGTGTCTTTTCACTTTCCAGTGAGTTCTTACACTACTTTTCTTTTACACTGTGGTCACTAATAACCAGTCCCAAACACATTGTCGGGACTCATTTGATCAAGTTCGTTTAATAAATATTTTGAAGGCGACAAATAGTGACGGTTAACACTTCCCTTTTTAATAAATCATACAGGTGACCTCATATTCTACGTTACTTTGTTATATTTTTAAAGGATTTCGTTGTTTGTGAAACATTGTTTAGATCTTGAATGCAGACCTTAAAAATTGTGAGTACTACCCAGTGTTACTACTTCTTGTTCCTTGTTATACTTAACCAAAATAAAGTTTACATAAACATCGGAATGTAATTATAATACATTTTCATAACAATGATCCATTATAATCTACATATAACTAGCTGTTGCACGCTACTTCATCCGCGTCTCTTTATAAAATATTATTTGTGAAAAAACAGCAATTTTGTATAGAGGGGGTAAAGTAAAGAGATGAGTAGCCTATGTAACTCGCTGAGCTTTCTATAGGTGAAAGAATTTTTAAAATCGGTCCAGTAGTCTTTGAGTTTATACATTACCAACATATATTTGCATGGACGAGGGGTAAATGGTGGGGAGATGGTGGGGAGGGTGAGTAGCCTATGTTACTCGTTGATAATTTAGCTTTCTATAGGTGAATTTTTTTTAAATCGGTGCAGTGCAACTTCGTACGCGAGGTATTCGGTATAACGCGTAACTTTTTTTTTTTTGTAAACCGATTGGAATGAAACAACACTAAATGCTACGGGAAGCTTGCTACAATACAATACAAAACTGCATTCAAATGGGTCAAGCCGTTTCAGAGATTAGCGTGCACAATGCACAAACAAGGAAAAATTCTAAAAAACTATTTTCTCAACCTCGGTAACAAGTATAGTACCTACAACGTGTACAATTTTTTTTTTTTTTTAAATCTTTAATATACAGCACGGCTCGTTTTTTTTTAGTATGAACAGTATAACATATAAAATTATACGTGCGGAAATTATATGGCATGTCAACTTTATTTAGATTCTATGTACATATCTACCGCTATAATTTCCAAACTCGATGGTGGATTGTGCTGTCTGGAATTCGTACATTCTTAAATCCATAAAGTTTCTGAACGCGTTTGTAATCACAACGAAGACAAGATAAGCAAGTGGAGTGTGTGAGTAAGTAATAAAGGAGCATGTGACTCTTAAATGATTTATTAGTTCAATTACCTATATCGTTTAATTTATATTTATTTCTAGTTGATTTTATTACTATTATCTAACGCAAGCCCATCATTTGATACAAAATATATGTCTTATCCTTGACGCAGACTTTCTGTGTGACAAATTTCATCCAAATCCGTTTATAAGTTTACCTGCACTTGACTAACATTTAGGTACAACCAGTGCCGGTTTTAGCATTACCAGCGCCCTTGGCGAGATTTTTACGGTGCGCCCTATCTCCCAGTGAAAACCATATGAAAAAAGCGGGATTATACCGCCCCCGGCTTCGGCCGGGGTGCAATTCTTATATATAAGAACATTCCCCGTTTATTCCTCTTTCCTTTAGTGAAAACCGAATTAAAATCGGTCTACCCGTTCACGCGTGATGTCGTGACCAAGGGAAATGGGGATTCATTTTTATATATTAAGATAAGTAATTAAATTAAGTACTTAAATACAAAAAATTGCAGTGATTATAACAAGTCGTTGATAAGGCAATACAATTTATAAAACTCTACATTTAAATTAAACAAAGATAAACAATATAAAAGGAACAGAAAACAACAATAACAATACAAATTAAAATTATAAAATAGCCATTTAAAAACTAATAAAATTTTACTTTTATATTAAAACGAATGTCATTCGGTAGTCGAAACTAAGAGTGGAGTACCACCGCAACAAACCGTGCAGTACTACGTTTGCTTGTTTTAAAATAAATCCGACTAGTTCTAGTAATAGTTAAATCTCTGCGTGCACCGGTATAATGAATGAGCTGATTGTATCCCTCTTCGTCAAAAATAACCCGAACTCTTTCTAACAAAAATGTTAAAAAGAGATGGATAATTTGTTTTGTAGTCTATGCTTTGGTCGGGGATTCCCGGTTAAATGAACAGCAGTGTTTCAAGTTTCAACCGAAATGTAATCTGCATTTTATTGTAGTGTTGCCTTAAGGACTTTTTATCTAGATTTAGTGAATTTATGTATGTAAGTAACACTTACTCTATGAACAAGCCGATATTAAGGGGCGCCAGCGGCGCCCTTTTATATCTGGCGCCCCTGGGCGGTCGCCCAACCGCGCCCTACCCTAACGCCGCTACTGGGTACAACAATAGTAATGATTACAAAATACACATTGCTTTTAGCTGAAAAGACGATGAATTGGTGGCAATAGAATTTGCTAAATGCTATTAAAAATTTTGTCTGTCATGAATGGGGTTTTAGTGTGTTCTTATTAAAACATAATGTAAATATCAATAAATAAAACACCTGTCCAATATAAATTAATATATACGAGCGACTCCCACGCACCGGTATGTTTCGAATCATCGCATTTTCATAAAACGAACGTTTCTTTCCGGTGTTTGGCGGCTAAATGGAATATTTTTTGTGTATACGCCAAAAAATTTTGCTCCTGAAACGCTTCGTTATACACAATTGATCTAGAATCCCATTGACGATAGAATTGACGAGCCCGTTGAATGAGTGGTTAGGGTGCTTGCCTTAACCCTCTGTTCTAGGATTCCTGGATTCAGAGCCCATTTCCCTATCCCCTCCTAATCCCTTATCCTGAATCCTACTGTAGTCGGTAGCGCATTTGCAGCACCTGTGGCGTTGCTGTTGTTATAGGCGACGGTATTCACCTACCATCAAGTGGAACGTTAGCCTGTCTGCCGATCTTAACATTAAAAAAAATAGAAATTATGACTTAATGTTTAAAAAAAAAAGATTTATTTCAGTCAACCTTTTAGAAATTGATTTTCTTGCTTATAGGTACTTATCGGATGCGGATAATTATCCTCTACATATCTTTTATCCTATCAAGGTCGATAGGGTTTCTTTTGTTCCATTATGTGTTTTCCACGTAACAAATCTAGTTATTATAGCGATAAATATGATTTAGGTATAAATTATATTGAAAATTCGGAGACTGCGCTGGGTCTGGTAGCAGTTTTGTCCCTTTTAACTTTATCCTAACAAGGAGGTCGCTCCTGGTAAGTATTGCTTGTTTTGATTTTGTTTTAAGAGTGGCCATCTACTGCCACTTTTTTATAAAAATAGAATTTTTCAAATTTATCAAAGTTACAAAAATATTATTCTATGAATACGTTGTTAAGCCATTCAAAGTAAATTATTTCATTCAAACAGTATTGCTCTCACTACTACTTGTACTACATATTATGTTTTCGGTGTCACCACAGAAAAATATTTATTTTATTTATTTATTTCTAGGCTTACAATTATTTTTACAGGACTAAGCCTAAAGACAATAGTGTAACTTGAGTTACACTATTGTACTAATGTACAACTTACTTTATTTCTTACAATGCTGGCTTTGTGAAGTCATACACTACAGCACCCTCGCACTTTACGTCAATTGACCCTTGCGACAGACTCTATTCTTTATTTTTTAAGATCAAATAAAAGAATTTAAATAAAAAGGTCTCGTTTGTATTAGATTCGCCTTATAATCGATTTTATAAGTATACCTTTGTCCTGAATCAACGCACAGCCAAAAGTACTAAGTCTAGAATGCAGAAATTTGAAACATAGGTTCATTTTATAATTGTGTATCTGGCTGTCTGTTGACCGTCAGTCAGGACAAACGATTTTAGTATAAATGACACAGTGTCGCGTTACGCCCATTACGCGTCGGATATGTAGCGAAGCCTGGCATAAACTTCAGTGCAATTAATTTCATAGACTTTGTAAGTACTCGTCACGGGACCCAGCTATCGCACGAACGCACTTCGGGAATGCTTTCTCTTTTAATTTGCTAAGCTGTCGTTAAGCTATATCTCCACTAATATAGAGAAAAACGCAAGACAAAGTGTCGAGACAGCTTAATGTTATGTATTAACAGCCATGTCATACTTCGTGGATATATTATCTGTCATCAATTACAGGTAGAGCAAACTGAATTTAAGGATGTGAACACATTGATGCAAAATACAATTTTTTTCATAATTGACAATGAATTTTTATTCCAATTATTATAGGGAGCCTCTCTAGATCAAATTCTTCATCAAAAATCGACTAAAGGACAATGACGAAACATTTGTTGAAAGAATTCTGAGGTGTATTCAATTGTTATACTTACAAAGAGATTAGAATTAAAATATTTTCTTACAATTTTATATATAACCAAATTAATAATCTTTATGGAAAAAGATGGCAAACACGACATAATAAAAATAAATATATTATCCTTAGTTTACCAACAAACACAACAACAACAATAAAAAAAATGCTTCTAAAATAGGTAAAGGGTTTATTCGTTCATCGCTGGCTTATAATACGTTAATATGTATAATTTTTTAATCTATATAGATTACGTTATAGATACTTAAACATATAATTTGTGGGAATTTCGTCGCAGTTTTAGGAATTGAGTAGGTATGTAATTGAGTACGCATTTGACGAGCCCGTTGGATGAGTGTTTAGGGTGCTTGCCTTAACGCTCTGTTCTAGGATTCCCGGGTTCGATTCCCGGCAGGGTCAATTTGAAAAAAAAATAAACAATATTTGGTTCTGGTCTGGATCTGGAAAGCACTGGCAGGGCACACTGCATTTAGCAGTCATTTGGGCCGCCCGTTTGGCGGCAGTAACCACCCCCTTACAGAAGACCACCGTGAAATAACAGCACGTGTGCTGTTGTGTTTCGGTGAGTGAGTAAGGGATACCAGTGCCCATTTCCCTATCCCACTCCTAATCCCTTATCCTTAATCCTACTGCAGTCGGCAGCGCACTTAGCAGTAGCTTAGGCGTTGCTTGTGTTACAGGCGACGGTAGCCACTTACCATCAAGTGGACTGTCGGCCTGTATGCAGACTTTAACATTTAAAAAATTCATTTCACAGCGGTCTTCTTTCAATAGGGTATTTTAATCTATATGAAAAAAAATCTAAAAGTATATTATTGAGATAGCTTAGGCAAAAAGCAGTCGGAAAATGTTAGTTTTAGTTCGTAAAATAACAAAATAAATTTTAAAATTAAATTCAAAGTTTTCAGAATTTTTAGTCTGTTCTTAAACACAATGAAATAGTAGCCGCTATGTTTACGTCATACGGTTGTGTAAACAAAAAAGTGTCAGTCAGTGTCATGTCAATTACCGGCGCACTTGTTTACACAGCCAACTGACGTCATGACCACAGAGCAAAATGGTTTCCAGCGTTTTCGTCAAATTACGCGCGAAATTTGAAAATGTAAATTTTAAATGCATTTTTATGTTTTTTTTAGTGGTTCATTAGCACTACAGAATCTAATTGAGACACTTCTTAAAAATGGGTGTAAAACCCTATTGGGAGTTATAACGTGAAACGATTGATTAGTTCTATAATACAACTGCCACAAATCAGTGTTTTTCGCCACTACTTTAAATCTAGGAAACTGCAAAACTATTCTAGCTGAACTGTATATTATTAATTTAAAAAAAAAAACATTTTTACCACAAAAGCTAGCATACCAAAGTACTTGACTATTAAATGAACTTCCTGTCAATCTACTATCAAAACATCTTTAAAACAAGTAGCATAACAAGACTGCAACAAGTGCAATCTGTGCCATCGGCTATGCAAATACGTACAAGCAATACACATTGTGTCAGAATGTGCATGCATCTGATATCCAAACCGCATGCACGACTTAGTGACTAAAATAGCCAACAGGAATATAATTATGTAATATTTATAATTATCATAATTATTGTATTCAATGTCACTTGATTATTTCAGACAAATTTTATTCTAAACTTATGTTTGGATTGCAAATAAATCAAAACTCATTTGAACGAGAAATAACTGCGTTAAGAGAAAAAGAAAGTTTCGTTTAATGCTGCGTACACACCGCCCCAACGAACGTCAACGAAGGATATTCAGCATTGATTACCGCACGCTCGCTGGCCTTCGGATGTACGGTGGTTCAGCCAATAATCGTTGTCACCTGATTCCGGCTCGCATTCGCAATTCAGTGCCATTTTTGCCATGCGTTTGGTGATATTTTTTTGGGATTTATTAACAAAAAATTAAACTTATTTAAACAAAAAAAAAAATTCGATAAAAATATTTTGCAGACGGGATCGGTGTGTACGCAGCTTTAGAAAAAAAAATCGTTTAACAGAAAAATAACTAATTTTTTGTTGGATTTCACATTTCTATTTATTGATAGATATTATTATTTTTTATGTTAAGTTCGGCAGACAGGCTGACGGTCCACTTGATGGTAGGTGGCTACAGTCGCCTATAACACAAGCAACATTACAGTTGCTGCAAGTGCGCTGCCGACTACTGTAGGATTAAGGATAAGGGATTGGATAGGAAAATGAGCTCTAGAATCCCTTAATCACTCACCGAATCACAACAGCACACGTAAGTACTGTTATTTGACGGTGGTCTTCTGTAAGGGGGTGGTTACTTACCGCCGCCAGACGGGCTGCTAAAAATGATTGCAAAAAGCAGTGTGTTCTGCTACTCCTTTCCTGATCCAGACCAGAGCCAAATTTGATAAGTTGATTTTTCAAAGTTGACCCTGCCGGGAATCGAACCCTGGAACCCTAGAACAGAGCGTTAAGGCAATCACCCTAACCACTCATCCAACGGGCTCGTCAAATTATGCCTGGCTTTGTTATTAGCCGTTAACATAATTAACTTTATCAGTCTTTTTGATTACATAAACCATGACAGATAAAAATATTAACATATTATATTAGTGATTATTATTTTGGAGAAAACGCGCTTTCTAATGGTATATCCGACATTATCATTTATGTTCATAATACCAGAAATATTTGAAACTTTATTTAAAAAATGTATTTTTACTTTGATTTTTGAGACATTTTGTTAAATAACATGGAATCCGTGATATGTAGTTGAAAATGTGTCATGTACTTTTTAATTCATGAAAAAATTACCTTTTGAATGGTATAAGTATACGACTTACACCATTCGAAAGGCAATTCGAAGGTAACCATTCGAAGGTACCAGAGCTGGTAGTGGGAAAATTTTTAATCCCATAAACCATGCAACACAAACTGCACGCACGCATTCCTTTTGTAATTTAAAAGCCTTATCAATTGCGGATGAATTGCCATAAGCACAAAATAAATAATAGTACTAGCGTACAGAAGTTGCACTCCTTTCACATTCAATGTGAGCGACGACGGTAGGCTCATTATATCACGACACACACGGAGTGACAGAGGCCTGCCATAAGACGGGACAGTGGAAACATAGCCGTTTGAATGCACTAAGGACAGCTTCTTTGGATACTGTCCATCTTAGCCTTTTAATAGCAAATACGAAACTATTTATTTTATCGCAAACTGAGTCAATATGCGGTTTCCAATGACTGTTTTCATCCACTATAATACCCAGATATTTTAAAGTTTTGACTGTTTCAACATTACCATCAGCTATTTTAATATCCAGATAAATACTTTTTTCCTCAATGTTTTAAAATGAATAACTTTTGTTTTGTTAATATTAATTAATAGATTGTTAGCTTTTAACCAGTTAACAACATTAGCTAAGGTTTTGTTTAATTTATTTTCTAATAAGCCCCCATTTTTACACTTAACGATTAGATCTAGATCTAGATATCGATCCCTTCATCCCTTGCCGAAATCAATCTAAAACGTTGATTTGGGAGGGCTACCAGCTTAACCATTAAAACTTTCAGACTCATTATGGAAGTATTCAGAAGTCTTAACTTTAAGTCGCTGTACGCTAAGCTCGTGAATGTGTTCTCAATCAGAAGCTGAATAACCTGTTATCGTGCACGTGGCGCGCATCATAGTGCAAACAGAACAGACGGCCGATGCCGGCGGCCATTGCAAACTGACAGTACTGCCGGTGTACATGTTACAGTTGAACTCCAAAATGTAGTTATTTCGCAAAACTACTATAAAAAATCATCCGTAATGAATTCCTACAAATGTATTAATTATTAGCGACCCAACCCCAGCTTCATTTTCCGGGCAAATTTTACATATATTTTTTATAAGATTTTTTTTCTTAAAAAAATCAACCGAATGGTCCAGCAGTTCTAGAGTTTTGCGTTTAACAACACATTTAATAGGGATAGATAAAATTGTTTTATCATTTACAAAAAAATATATCGCAACCATTTAGGGTTGGTACAGAATTCTTTAATTAAATGTAGTTTTAAAATTCGTAGCACGATGTTTAGCTCTGATAGAAATTAAAGTGGATAAAAAATTACCGAACATAAAATTTTACTATATTGACGAGCCCGTTGAATGAGTGGTTAGGGTTCTTGCCTTAACGCTCTGTTCTAGGGTTCCCGAGTTCGATTCCCGGCAGTGAAAATGATCTTTTTAAATTAGGCACTGGTCTGGATCTGGAAAGTAGTGGCAGGGCACACTGCGTTTCGCAGTCATTTGGGCAACCCGTCTGGCGACAGTAACCCAGTAACCACCCTCTTACAGATGAGTGAATAAGTGAATGCCAGAGCCCATTTCCCTAACCCTTCCCAATCAATCATCCCAAATCCTACTGATGTAGTCGGCCACGCACTTGCAGAATCTGTAGCGTTGCTTGTGTTATAGGCGACGGTAGCCACCTATCATCAAGTGGACCGTCAACCTGTCTGCCGATATTAACATTTAAAAAAATATTTATTATAATTCTTTCAGTTTTCAATAAAGAATTTACATGTTTTCTCAAAATAATGTTAAATTCGGTGAGATTGAAAATAATTTAACATTGGACAAACTTTTAAGTATTAAATTATTTTTATTTATGTTATTAGGTATATAAATTACTTTGATTATATTATTTGTTATGCAATAGTAAAATATTTCGCAATGTAAAGACAAAAATTGCTCTGTATAATTGCTTTGTACGCAATACTTTGGAGTATTGTAGTCCTGTGTGGCGACCGCACTATGCTGCTCATTCTTTGAGACTGGAGAGAATACAAAAGAGGTTTACTAGATATTTGGTGTATTCTTTGAATGGGACTATTAAAAAATTAACTTACAATGATCGCCTTAAACATCTGAAAATTTTATCTCTGAGCAACCGTAGAGACTGTTTAGATTTAATTACGCTCTTTAAAATTATAAGCTCAAAACTAGATTGTCCACAATTGCTAGCAAAATTCAGGTTCAAGGTCCCTCTTAGGGTTCCGCGGCAGCCTTGTGCTCCGCTGTCACCCCCCTCACGAAGGACATTATTTGGTTCCAACTCTCCTGTGTCACGAATGAGCAAACTTCTCAATCTCCACTGTGATGACCTGGACATCAATACCTGCTCAATTGGTCGTTTTCGATCGTCTATAATAGATTTGTTCCAATGATTTTATCGGCGTCTTTTTCCCATCTTTTTGCTGCCTAACTTTTTTTCTCCAAGTCTTCTGTGCCTCGTACAATGTAATGTAGTATATATTTATATGTATATTGTGTATATTATTTATATGTAAGTATTTAAATTTTTTTTTTGTTAAATTTCGCAAGTGGTGTTCACTTATAAATGTTGTACACATTTACTATAAACTATTTAGATTATTAAGTACTTACTGTAATTATAATAATGTAGTCAACGTAAGTGAGCCTAATAAATAAATAAATAAATAAATAAATAAATAAATAAATAAATAAATAAATAAATAAATTTGTGTTTTTTTTTATTCTGAAAAATCAGTACAGTCCTTTACATAAACATTATGATAAATTAGTTTTAATGAATTCATAAATCAAAAATTATTTTTACCGCTAATAAACTTACACAAATAAAATACTATTATGAAATGCAAACCGGAGAAAAAAATACTAGACAAGTGAAGTGTTGCCATTTCACTGACTTTGACTGTAGCATGTACACCGACGTATAGTGTTCCCAGTAAACATAATATTTTAATAAAAGCAAATCACTGACAGTTTAAACACGACTGAAGAATACATGCGTGCTTATAATATTCGATGCTGTTTTGTGCAACTAATATAACCATTTTATTTTTGTAATTTATACTCATACACTCCTATAAAAATTTAATAAAATCATCAAATATAAATTAAATATCAAATCTATTTAAATATCAAATCCCCTATGAAATTTATATTAGTAAATTTAATAAAAATCATCAAATTTTATATAATTTATATTATATACTAGTTATGTAATATAAAATTTATATTACAAACAAAATAGTTACGCGCTATACCGAATACCACGCGTACGAAGTTGCGGGCTCAGCTAGTTGTAAATATAATTTGTGAAGTTTGAAAAGTTTGTAGGTACTTTACACTGAGCCCAAATCAAATGAGAATTATGACAAGCTTTGTTTTTAATTTAAAATGAAGCAAAAAAAATAAGCTTATCGATTTGCAGGGCACACGGTCATCTTATTAGTTCATCAGTAAGAAGAAAACCCAAGTGGGATTTTAATAAAAGAAGTGGCCTTTAAGAGAAGAAACACTTCAATAAGACTTGTAACTGTTCAAAAAGTTTGCAGTAATTTTTAAGTGTGACTTATTGTTGATGTACCCATTAATAAATAAATTAATCAGACATCGCTATTGGCGTAATTCCATCTTGGGTTATAAATAAGTTGAGACAACAAATTCCCTCAAATACCTAGAGTTCACTCACTCGTACATAGTGTCCTTAAATAACTGTATCAGTGAGTAAGTCAAGGCTAACAGATCTCATTCTCTTATCTCCCTCTTATCGCTCATCCCTTCACTTATTATCTTCACAAGAAGGGATAACCCTTATCCTACATCTTAAAAAAGGCGGCAGCACATATGCAATCCCTTAGCGTTGCCAAGTGTTTATAGCGACGGTAGTCACCTACTGTCAAGTAGTCCGTAGCCTGTTTTTCGAGTTTAACATAAATAAAAACTTTTTACACTTCTTTTATTACTATTACTCTAATTTCAAAATTTCTTTGAAATCTTCTGGCTTAGTCACGGTGGAAAAATATCGCAAAAAGATTTATTATTCGCCATGAAAACAATAATATGTAATATGTAGTATTTTATTTAATATTCCCTTTAACTCCTCTCAGACTAAAAGTAGCAACACTACTTACCTTTTTTCCTATTCAGATGGAAACACAACACTTCTTTTAGTACAGTCAACAAGAAAAGCTTAATAAAATCGTGTAAACAGTCCGAGAAAGTGCGTAATAACAGCAAGAATTAATGAATGAGTCGAATGTAAGCACGATCGCGACTCACGGTGGCTTTTAACTGTTTGAAAAAGGGCTCACCTGTACTTCATAACGCGACTATGGCTCAAGTGGAAAGTAAAAATATTGCCAGTAAAAGTTGGAGCAATTACGAGACGAGTTGGAGCTATTCCAGAGCACTTCTTGCGTATCGTTATAGGTGTCATTATGTCTGTAAATGCAACCACATATTCTATAATGCCAAAAAGTTTGCAATTTGTATTTAAAACGAATTCCACGCCGTGGAATTGATTTAATTTTTAATTTATTACCATTTAATATATTATATTTAAATCTCTTGGACTTTTCTTAAAACTGTACCTTAATAAAGTTAATCTCATCTATAAATAGTGCATCTATACATATAATAAAATTGTAAATGAAGTCGTCTGTACATTAAATATTTTTCCTAAAAAAAAACATATTATACACTTTATACTTATGTTACCAAGGTCAAAAACGTAGTTTTTATAATTTTTGTCTTTTTGTCTGTGCGTTTGTTCGCGCTGATCTAAGAAACGGCTTATCAGATTTGAATGCGGTGTTCACTGATGTATTATAGCAAGCTTCCCGGTGACATTTAGTGACATTTAGTCACTTAGTCTTTTTTTCGTTCCAATCGGTTTACAAACAAAAAAGTTACGCGCTATACCAAATACCACGCGTACGAAGTTGCGGGCTCCGCTAATCTATACTTTACTAATATTATAAAGTTGAAGAGTTTGTTTGTTTGTTTGAACGCGCTAATCTCAGCAATTACTGGTTCGAATTGAAAAATTATTTTTGTTTTGAATAGTCCATTTATCGAGAAAGGCTATAGGCTATATAACATCACGCTACGATAAATATTATTATTTATAAACATGCTCGATGCTCACGGCGCGCCGTATGGGCCGCAGCGAAGCGTGGCCAAGTTCAGCTAGTTATAAAATAAAGTCGCTGTCCGCTTCTGTCTGTTTCTCTGCTAACTTCTTCTAAACCATTCAAACAATTTGCAAAAAAAAGAAATGCTTCATAGAAAGCTTCATAGACTTATGGATAGTGCTTGATAAATTGCCTAAATAATAAGTCATACAACACGACAGGCCGATGTTTAAACAGCTGTGCTTCAGAATATTCATACAAAGTTAAGCGTTTAATTGTCTTATGGGGTAAATTTTGCAAATATACTTCTTAATCTTCGTAAGTCTGGGATCTGTTTATTCTTTATAAATAAAATACTGTAATCTTTCCATGATACATGTGCACATATATATTCCCTTCAGTAACAAACCATAATAACTAATATAAATAACAATACATTTTCTAGATTAAAATAAAACTATCAAACATAACATTCTTTTACGATCTCACAATTCATTCTCATTAATTTATTTTTTACGTGAAAACTTTCTTTTCTAATTCGATATTTTTGAAAATCAAACCTATTTAGTTGCAGTCAGTATTTAAGTTCAAATATTCAATTGTAACTACTGTGATTTGTATAATGTTGATTTTCAAAAAAGAAGCCTATCTATTTAATAGAATAATCAGTACAAATCAGACAAACTTATTTCACATAAGAATAGACCACCCAGCAGAAAAATAAATTCCTTGTTTTAAAATTCATTTCGGCTCCAAGCTCTAATACCTTCGCTTTTCTATTCTTTTCAAACGATTCCCTAAGATTTATTATAGGTAATTCGTTAAGAATATGAAGACAGGTTCATTTTCCCGTCAAAAATCGCGCCGAGTTCTCGAGGGAACCGCCTTTGATGCACTTATTCATTTGATACGGGAGAACATCCTCTTGCAATCATCAAGGATTTATTACAGGCCACGTTACAAGTTTATACGTACTAAGGTTTAGTTATATATGTTTAGTTTATATCAATGTATAAAATCTATCGATTTCATATATTAAAAAATAATAATTTAGTTAATAATATATACTAGTCCATATTAATCCTTACTAATATTATAAATTTGAAAGTAAACATGTCTGTCTGTTACTTTTGTCACGAAATTATACAATCAACCCATCATCATGAAATAATGTTGCATTGCCAGAGATAGAGAAACGGAGATAGAAAAATAATACTGTTCCCGAGGGGCCCATACATTTTGTCAGGCGATATTTTTTTTTAACGCGGACGCAGTCCTGACACCAGATGGTAATTAGTAGTTGAAAACCAATAATGTAACACAAAATTAAATACTATTCGATTCAAAATAGTAGTAGGTACGAAATTTCTGTATTGAGAGGCCGTTGGATGAGTGGGTAGGGTGCTTGCCTTGACGCTCTGTTCTAGGGTTCCCGGGTTCGATTCCCGGCAGGGTCAACTTTGAAAAATCAACTTTTCAAATTTTGGCTCTGGTCTGGATTTGGAAAGTAGTGGCAGGGCACACTGCGCTTTCACAGTCATTTGGGCAGCACGTCTGGCGGCAGTAACCACCCCCTTACAGAAGACCACAGTGAAATAACAGCACGTGTGCTGTTGTGTTACGGTGAGTGAATAAGGGATGCCAGAGCCCATTTTCCTATCCCCCTCCTAATCCCTTATCCTTAATCCTACTGCAGTCGGCAACGCACTTGCAGCTGCTTTGGCGTTGCTTGTGTTATAGGCGACGGTAGCCACCTACCATTAAGTGGACCGTCAGCCAGTCTGCCGACCTTAACTTAAAAACATTTATCGAATTTGGGATTTGTATTAATATTTTAATACTGTTACGTGCGGGGTGACAGGGCGAAACGAACGATTTATTTTCACAAGTCACCTTGGACTTCCAAAAATCACTAAACTTCTCCGATGAAACCGTTAAACTTGCCAGAAGTCGTCAATGATTCCCTTAATGTGTCGCCGGTTCACTGTCGCAGATAACTTCGCAAAAGCTCCAAAAGCTTTCGTATCGCTGGTTGTCGCACTACTAACTCATCTCGCCCGCCTGCTCTCTTATTTATACTTGGCGCCAAATGCCTCCATGTATTTCGTATTTTCCAGAAAATCTAAACAAGATCGTAAACAAGTCATTGAAAGTTCGAGAATGCTATTTCTATAAAAATATAAACTCTATGTTGTAAACATAAGGACCAATTTCCTTTGAGACTAGTCGGGAAGGGGCGTGGCTACCATCGATAGGGTGGGACGTTCGAGACTTTCGGCCGGCATAAACGCTTTTTCCAGAACGTTCCATAGTTAGTTAACAATACTATTTTTAGATACCACCAATCATTATCGAGAAATTAATGTATTAGTAAAAACAATATTTTCCCTCAACAAGTTCAGAAAATTTTAGTTTTTAATTAAAACATTAAAATTAAACATTAAGGAAAATAACTGTGTAGCATATTCAAATTTGGTAGTAATCCAATGTGGCCTTTTTTGAAAATTCAACGAAAGTTTTTCAACGATGTTTTTTTTAAGAAATGGTCAGTTATAACGCCATTTAAATCACTGATAGT
The DNA here is from genome assembly GCA_910589475.2 of Bembecia ichneumoniformis. Taxonomy (NCBI): domain Eukaryota; kingdom Metazoa; phylum Arthropoda; class Insecta; order Lepidoptera; family Sesiidae; genus Bembecia; species Bembecia ichneumoniformis. The sequence goes on along the minus strand of OU342538.1, from coordinate 10,848,291 downwards.
TATTTTATCGCGTTTTTTTTTAATATTTTATTGTCGACTTGTACGGCACGTACTGTGTAAAAGGCAGTACCACTCTTTAATATACTGTATATAGCTTATTCATATTCGTTTCTGTCTACTTCATATTAATTTTTTGATGCCACCCTTATACAAAATTGTAGTTCACTGATTCTCATCAGCTACACACCAGACTTCTACAATTTTTTCATTTTCCAATTATTAGTTGACCATAATTATAATCATTAAACCTATCAATTCCGGGAACATTTGGCGGTTACTAGCCGTATAATGCACATAATTGAAAGTATTTTTAAAACGATGTTATTGATCGACGTATTTTTAAACGAGGTCGAAGTTGATTAAAAAATAAATTATTTAATTCCAGGGAATTTGAATTTCGTTCCAGCGAATTTGAAGATCACAGACACATTAGATGTCAAATTAGGGCGACTTTGTCCCCGCCGGGGACCATAATTAGAATTTTAGCATGAACCATGTATATATCTTAATTTAGTAATTTTTCTAATTATATTTTGAACCACTATTTTTCACCAAGGATACCCTACTAATATTATATGTAGTAAATGCGGAAATGAGTTTGTTTGTTTTCACGTTTTAATTACTCATTCTATCATCATGAAATTTTGCATACACACTTTCAGGGGTCCAAAAAAGTACTGATCTGGAAAAATTTTAGCAATAATATTATTATTGAATAGATATATCTAAATCCTATTAAATTATAAGACTAGCTGTTGCACGCGACTTTTTCCGTGTCTCTTTATGAAATATTATTCGTGGAAAACAGCAATTTTGTATGGAGGAGGCGTAAAGAAGAGATGAGGGGAGGGTGAGTAACCCTATGTTACTCGTTGATAATGTAGCTTTCTATAGGTGAAATAAGTTTTAAAATCGGTCCAGTAGCCTTTGAGATTATTCATTACAAACATACATTTGTATGAAGAGAATAAATGATGGGAGATGAGGAGAAGGTGAGTAGCCTATGTTACTAGCTGATTATGTAGCTTTCTATAGGTGAAATAAGTTTTAAAATCGGTCCAGTAGCCTTTGAGATTATTCATTACAAACATACATTTGTATGAAGAGAATAAATGATGGGAGATGAGGAGAAGGTGAGTAGCCTATGTTACTAGCTGATTATGTAGCTTTCTATAGGTGAAATAATTTTTAAAATCGCTACAGTAGTTTTTGAGTTTATTCATTACAAACATACAAAAATACATACTCGTATATACATACATACAAATATTTTCTCTTTATAATATTATAAGATGAAGTATCCACCAATCCGTCGATTTGTAAGACAGATGGATAAGATTGAAAGAAGTATTTGTAGCAAAAATAATTTTTAAAAAATGTATGAATTTTCTGTCGTGAAATAAAAGAGCCTTCGCCATGGTCGGTACGTCATGTCGTATCTGTCGATACTGGTCGTCTGTAACCTATTGATATCCGATGAGACCACACATAGCGAAGGCCGCTATTATGTGAGGCCACCCCTGTACTGCCACGGCCCTATAATCTCTATTGCTTTCTTATTAAGATGTTAACTACTGGTCGCAAACGCTTTATTAATGGCAGACACTCGCCGCCCGACATCATTCTACTTGTTCGTGATTACTATTAAAATTAAGAACATATATTTGTGCTGAGAGTAAACCTGATCGGACATCTTGTTTTTCTTTGATCAAACAAGTTCCTTGTTAGTTCTTTTCATGTGCCTATATTTAGATAATTGTGGTTAAATGTTCCGAGACGATGCCTGTGTCGGTGCTGAGGTAATGATGTAATTAATATTTAAAAATATATATAATCAATCTACCTACTGCTATGGTGGGAATATTTCTTACCCTAGCTGATTGATAAGTATTCTATTGAGAATTAGGTTTGTAAAAGAAAAATAACATTTACTGTTTGTTTGTGTCAGATTTTTTTTTATGTTAAGTTCGGCAGACATTATGTTAACAAAAAGTTTGACTGTGAAATCCATACATATAATAAAATCGTAAACGAGCCATGTCTGTATTATATTAATTTTTTTTTTTTTTTAAACAATTTATACACGTTATACTTATGTTACCGAAGTCAATAAAAATAGTTTTTAGAATTTTTGTCTGCTTATCTGTACGTTTGTTTGCGCTAATCTCAGAAACGGCTCAGAATGCAGTTTTCACTTTTTCACTGATGTATTATAGCAAGCTTCCCGTAACATGTGGTGTTGGTTTTATTCCAATGGGTTTATAAACAAAAAAGTTATGTGAACGTCCAACATTTTTTCGACAAAAATGCCATAAAATAACTCTTCGCTTGAATTGGCTGAAACTTTAGTTAACTATGTATTATCAATTGTAAAACGATGATGATTGAAAGTTTATATAAAGTTAAAAATAGTCAGTTTACGTGATTTTGAATTATCCAACTTATGTTATGATGATATATATCTATAGGTATGAACAGCCATATTAAGTAGGGTTCAGCTTAGGTTGGAGACTCTTCATCTATACAATCTATACTAATCTATACTAATCTTACTAATATTACATACTATACAATCTATACTAATATTACAAAGAGAAAAGATTTATATGTAGATATGTACGTTTGTAATAGTTTGTATAGAAAGCTACATTATCATCGAGTAATATTTTATAAAGAAACGCGGACGAAGTCGCGTGCAACTGTTAATCATACATAAAAAAGATGATTCCATTTTGCACACATAACGAAACGATACATTCTATAATACACGTTTTACATTCAACAAATTAATGTTTTATTAACTGAATACGGTGAATTCTCCAAATTCAGAAGATCCTTAGGAGCAGTCCAATGCAAGGATTTCATCAGCTAACGAAACACTATAAATCAGTATCAAGAATCATCCATAATCGGTAGATGATGCTGGTGCCGTCGATCGATTTATAATCGTCGCAAGCCGGGAAGTGTAATGTTACATGCACCTCCCTGTCTGAGGTAATGACCGCATAAGTTTTACTTTATTCGACGCACTAAGTGGTTTCCCGTCTATTTCTCGTCGGAGCTGACATTTTATAATAAGGTTCTGACTTGTATTTACAAAAAAATTACTCTGGTTTTTCGATATATTTGTAAAAAAATTACACACGACTCGGCGGGCGGTGCCGTGGGATCCCATTTTACAATTTATCGCAACTTTTGAAATCATGTTGGCATAGATCAAAGAAATGGTTATTTATCTTATACAGTATCTATATTAAATTGTTGGAAATTCAGTGCAAGTAATAAATTTCACTGCTCACACGTCGATTCTTACCTGTCTATCAAGGTATCGAACGTCTAAAGGCCGATGTTAAAGTCAAATTAAATTAAATTAAAATAATATATTTCTAATTCTGTTCAAAAGAGTTCAACTCATTTAAAAAATTAGGCCACAAAACTAAGTTAAGTAATTTAGATTCTAGTTTAAATAACTTAAAAAGGAAGTAGTTTTTTAGATATGATTAAAAACAGACTCATTATAGCACAAGTTTATCTCAAAAGTTTTATAATTATATAATATATCCTACTAAAATGCGAAAGTTTCTGAGGATGGATTGTATGTATGGAGTTTGTTACTCTTTCACCCAAAAACGGCTTAACGGATTTGGATGAAATTTGGCACACATATAGTTTATTACCTGGATTAACATATAGGATACTTTTTATCCTGGCAAAATGTTTGCTTCCCCAGGGATCGTCTAAAAATATAATAAGTTGGGCATCACTGTTGTGACTGCGATAAAGATGTCAGGCATTTCACAAAGACGGCGCCTAGTACCTGCACAATAAACACGAATTGTGCGTTACGCACCTGCGGAAATGCTAGCTTTGAGGCCTTTTTCACTTTCTTAGAAAATCAATACAAAAGCCTTTCATTGAAAAAAGTAATATGATGTTAATGTTTATAATTTGGAAACTAAATTATTATTAATTATTGTAATATTCATTAGTGTAATTTATAATTAAATATTATCCGCACATTAAAAAGATTAAATTTAAAAAAAAGAAAGAATGGGTGTATGTGTATATTTAGTTTTGATATGTAGGCATAAAAAATATCTGATACTTATGTAATTTTATTACATTGGATAACACAAAAAGAAATACAATAATTTCTAATAGCTGTTATATGATATTATTTTATATAATGTTGAAGTCATAATTAGCTTTTAAAATGTTTGTTTTTCTACCAATTGGAAATCGACCATTTTTCGAAATCCCAAATAGGCCTTTCTTCTAGTCTATTCGGTATTATTATTACTTACGAATCCGGGTTCATACTACTTAATTTGATGTTTGTGTCATTAGAATATTTTTTTTTATTTTTTAAAATAAAGTCAGTCTCTTTATTTGAAAAATTAAAATAAAAATACAAAAAAAAAACATAAAGTTGTCGGTTTGTCAATACAAGAAAAAAAACTTGCCTCCCAAAAACTTAATAAACTTGACCACTCGTTATCAAGTGTTGCGGTGACAAATGGGCTACGCCTTGGCCCGGCCTCAGGTGGAATTCATTAGCTCCCTTATTAATTGGAAGGCGGTCACAGGTCCCTCCCTAATAGTGTGCGGCGTGATAGAGGGATTTTTATCGTTACACACTTTTTTCCCTTTTAGTGTTTTACATTCAGATAATATTTCTTATTGATCAATTTCTTTCTCCAAATACCTTTAAGTGGTTTTAATTTGAATTAATAGATAGTTTAAAAGGCCTTCAAGATGGTAAAAAATTAATAAAATTTTCCTATCTATATAAAGTTAAAGTTCTAAAGTACATAAAAGTACAAAAGTAGTGGCAGGGCACACTGCGCTTTGCAGTCATTTGGGCAGCCTGTCTGGCGGCAGTGACCACCCCCTTACAGAAGACCACCGTGAAATAACAGCACGTGTGCTGTTGTGTTTCGGTGAATGAGTAAGGAATGACAGAGCCCATTTCCCTATCCCCCTCCTAATCCCTTATCCTTAATCCTGCTGTAGTCGGCGGCGCACTTGCAGCAGCTTTGGCGTTGCTTGTATTATAGGCGACGGTAGCCACCCACCATCAAGTGGACCGTCAGCCTGTCTGCCGATCTTAACATTAAAAAAAAATTATTTACATAATATAAATTTTAGTTAAGCCTCTCTCAGTTTCTCCGCTAACTTCTAGAAATAACCGGATTTTGACACGGTTCTCGTTAATGGAAAGAGTTATAAAAGAGGAAGGTTTGAACATACAATTTGCAGAAAAAAAAACGCATCCATGCAATGCTGGGGATAGACATTAATCTTTCAATGGTCCTTTCGAAAAAGTCTTCAACTTAGGTGTGATGCATTTTGAATATTGGTTTGAATATAGTTGTTCATCCATTGCTCGAAATTCAAAAACAATCTAAGGTTTCATTTTTTTTTTTCTAAAAATTTGATAAACCTAAAAGGCTCGTCAGGTAAATAAAAAGATATATATGCATAAAAACGAGAGTCGGTTCACAAAAAAAAAACGAGAAAAGATAGATTCCTTTTCCTAAATAGATTTACACTTACATATTATGTTGATTCATACCCTATATGTTTATATGGAAATGATATTTTTTTTTTCAGATACTCCTCGAATTTAATCATTACATAATTTATTATAGGGTTAATCTCTTAAGCGACACGGCAGGCAGTTATAAGAGTCATTATTAACTATATTATAAACTTATCATTTTATGTAACAGATGATATAAGTGGTGACATCTAGTGTAGTTTTTAGTAAAAAAATGAATTGATGATGAGTAGAAAAATACTTTTGCCTTTTCTTTCAAAAATTCAAAGAAGTTTTATTTATTTATTCATTTATATTACCTGTTTTCTCAAAGAATTAATACTTATATGTTAATTGTACCTAAAAGAATTTATAACATTACGAAAACTCATTCTTTTTTGGTGTTTACACTATATTTTTTTATGTTTTGTAATAAAATATTTCTATATTTTAAGCTGAAGGCAAAATGTCTCCATTACACTCGCCCTAAATCTTGGTTTAGTCATGTCAAAGCCAATTGAAAAATAGGTTACATGAACGCAAAATATTTGACCACTCCTTCAGAAGTCAGAATTTCAACACTCCTCAAAGAATGTAAACTCTTATCGATTTAATCTCAGATATTGAATGTATCATCCCATTTTATCGCGACGTTACGCAAACTATCTCCAAACTGTCAATGGCTCAACAAGCTCAACTCTCGCGTTATCTGAAACAAGTCTTGAAAAAAAACCAGCCTCAAATGATTTTAGTAGTTCACCTCGTTGGACTATATTAGACCGTGTTCCTAAAAGTGCTGGATTGAAGTGCTTCATTACGGTTCGTAAGGCTTATTCAGTGAGCAGAAGGTCAAAAATGGATAAGCCTAGTACCAGTCACCAGTCAGTAGATAAGGTGGAAATGTTCGAAGTTCGCGAGCATGTACCTTACCAGGCTGAGGTGACTCGAGCACCGACTTATGACGAAGAAAGTGGACAGCTTTACCAGTCATCCTGGGACAACGCGTGGGCATCTATTTGCCAATTGTACAATCTGCTTCATCATATGCAGATAGCGATGGTGGTGTTCTCTCTGTGGCGTTTCGCTTTAAATTCATCTGAGGGGAATATCACCAATATACAATTACATATAATATTTGCTGGGACCGGTGTAAGTATTCTTTGACGATACTGTGGGTCTATGAACATTTCAGCAAATCTTTTAAAGCTTGAAATTGTACTTTTCACTGTTTAAATTTAACATGATAACATTCATATTTGTTGACATTTTTTTTGACGAGCCCATTGGAAAGGCAATCTACCCGAGTTAGATCCCGACAGGGTTAACTTTGTAATTGAACTTTCAAAGTTGACTCAGGTACGGATGTTCAAAACTTCGCCGCCTATCCATGGTATGGTTATCCATGCAATGGTTAACACAGTCCTGTAAGTGCTTACTTTGGGGGATTCAGCATTCTGACTCGGGTTCGATTCCCGACAGGGCCAACTATGGAATTGAGCTTTTCAAAGTTGACTCTGATGTGAGTGGGACAGGGACAGAGGGAGCATCCCTATTAGATACTCCCCCTGTCCTTTGTAGATTATCCCATAACACAAGCCAATTTTGGAGGAGCTTATTTTAGAGGATTCATTTATTTATTATTATTTCTTTATTAGTCTCATTGATTCTAGACTGTCCTTTATACATAGAAGCAAAAATGGATCCATAACTGTGAATTTCGTTACAAAAATGACAGAAAGTTTTTAATTTGCTTAAGTTTTAAGGCAAGATTTATCGATATGTTAATCAACTCCTCGTATAGTGATTATTATATATAATTATATAACCTTTCCCGTTTATCGCCTTTCCATTAGTTCAAATGTGTTGGATGATTTAGAACAAGCTAGCGGAAAAACAGACACAAACAAAAATCGACTTATTTTATAACGTATAGATGCTACATATCAATTTCATCTTTATAAATATCATAAGTATTTTCAAATAGTTGTTAAATAAATAACAGATTTAATCATCGACTCGTGAAAGAACCCGCAAAAATATTTAATGATACTACTTACAATTACTCATATCAATTTTAATATATGTACATAACTATGACAGAATCAGACACCTACTTGATTTGTGTCTCATTTCTAGTTTAACTATAATATAATATGTCAATATTTTATACCTTTTCTGTTTCAGTACCAATTGTTTCTAGTGGAAGCAGTGTTAACGTTACACCGGCACAACTCCTGGTCTGCTCAACTATCGCATGATGCGAAGAGTGTTATTCACGGATGTCTTCAACTTATTGGTTCACTGTTTGTTATATGCGGAACCTTCCTTGCGCTGTCCGAATTCAATATGCAAGTTAGTTCAGCGCATGGAATCTGCGGTAAGAATGGTTTCATTTCATGTAATTATAATTATATACAGGTGACACGGAAATTGCTCATATAGGAATACGTATAGGAATGACTATATCGGAGTAATTTAACCCCAGTCATATGCGAGTCGAACATTAATCATTTTCGGAGAAATCGAATTTGAATAAATTTGAGATATTATCCAAATTGTTTGTACTGAAAGAGTGTAAAAAAAATAACTAGTTAACTAAATAAGTAATGCAATGAAAGTTAAATGTATTCCATATTTGTATTTTGTTTTCATCTTTTTCGATGCAAATGGTCACATAAATTATGTACTAAATATTTTTTTTATCTTTACACAAATGTTATTATCATCGAATAAACGTATGAAATTTGCTGTAAATCACATTTAGATAACTTGCCTTGTGTTCTCAGCTATCTAACAAGGTAAAATAATAAAGCAAAACTGCAAGAATTGGCACGTCCAGAAACGATAATGTACATACAAAAATATCGGAGCGTTTAGGAGAAATGTGTTAACTAAATTTGTAGACACATTTTGATAACTTCTACAAAATGTATGGAACTTGTTTAAAAAGCTTTCAAATCACTCACTAGAATTGTGTTAATTTTAAAAAATTTAAAATAATATAAAAAGCAAGTACCTTATAACCACTCGACCAAAGTACATACTTCAATTTCCAAAAATAAGAACTTTTTTTTTATTTCCAATAACGCAGCGAATAGGAAGTGTATTGGATGCTATATATCTCGAACTATAGTATATTGTAAATCTATATTAGGAATAATTGTTCTTTTCTCTAATGCTGAAAGATTTTTTTTAATGTTAAGATCGGCAGACAGGCTGACGGTCCACTTGATGGTAGGTGGCTACCGTCGCCTATAACACAAACAACATTACAGTTGCTGCAAGTGCGCTGCCGACTACTGTAGGATTAAGGATAAGGGATTGGATAGGAAAATGAGCTCTAGAATCCCTTAATCACTCACCGAATCACAACAGCACACGTAAGTACCGTTATTTGACGGTGGTCTTCTGTAAGGGGGTGGTTACTTACCGCCGCCAGACGGGCTGCTAAAAATGATTGCAAAAAGCAATGTGTTCCGCCACTCCTTTCCAGATCTAGACCAGAGCCAAATTTGAAAAATGAACTTTTCAAAGTTGACCCTGCCGGAAATCGAACCCGGGAAGCCTAGAACAGCGTTAAGGCTAGCACCCTAACCACTCATTCAACGGGCTCGTCAAAATCGTGAATCCTGCATGTATTGAGAAGATTAGCTATCATCGAAGAATAGGACGTCCTAGTAACGTACTAACCGGGCGACATGCGCGTACAAATGTCACAAGAGTAATTTATTGCGGTATATGACTTCAGAGAAGAAGTAGATGTATATTGTGTGTGTACATTAACAATTCTGTGCTTCTTTGTCATTAATTTAAATTCTACTTTCAAATACCAATCAATCAATATCGCTTTCTATATTTCGTTTTAATCTATGCACATCCTAAACTACTAAGTCCTAAAGTATTAAGAGAGCTGAAATTTGGAAAATAGGTTTATTTTACTTATACCCATCCGCTAAAAAGGATTTTTGAAAGTTTCAACTCCATGCGAAGCCGGAGCCAGGCCGCTAGTTTGTTCAAAGTTTCAATTGATACTAAAACAATCAATTTCCCACACTTGTTTCATAAATAAGCACACAGTATAATCGATAGTAACATTTTCTTAACTGTGAGTAAAGAGATACCGTCAAGAAACAGATAAGATGATAAAACGTGGGGTGCTTACTCTTAATAAATTTTGTCTTGAACTTTGATCATGCTTCGATTTTCTTTTGGCCATGTATAGGTAAAGTCTATTTGAGAATTAGGTCCCATAAATTATGATTCTAAGTTTTTTTTATGTTAAGATCGGCAGACAGGCTGACGGTCCACTTTATGGTAGGTGGCTACCGTCGCCTATAAACAAGCAACGCCAAAGCTGCTGCAAATGCGCTGCCGACTACAATAGGATTAAGGATAAGGGACTAGGAGATAGGGAAATGGGCTCTGGCATCCCTTATTCACTCACCGAAACACAACAGCACACGTGCTGTTATTTCACGGTGGTCTTCTGTAAGGGGGTGGTTACTGCCGCCAGACGGGCTGCCCAAATGACTGCGAAAACGCAGTGTGCCCTGCCACTACTTTCCAGATCCAGACCAGAGCCAAATTTAAAAAGTTCATTATTTCAAAGTTGACCCTGCCGGGAATCGAACTCGAGAACCCTAGAACAGAACGTTAAGGCAACCACCCTAACCACTCATCTAATGGACTCGTCAAAGTGCATTCTTTTATTCATTCACGAAATGCATAAGAATACATTCACGAATGGTGTATTCTTATTCCAGTACTAGCTGACCCAGCAGACGTTGTCTTGCCAGAACCCGAAAATAATTCCGTAAACCGATTGTGGCGCCAATCGGGTCCAATTTTATTTTCAAACCATATGTTAAAGTGAAGGCCTATTCTCATACCTACCAAATATACAAAAAAAATCGTAAAAATCGATGTCACTCGATGTGAAATATGTTGCCATGTTCATTGTAATAGTTCAGTTTTAGTTCAATCACAGGAATTAATGATGATATGAATGAGTACATCGTTAATCTTATCTTTACTATACAAAAAAAGAAATTATTTCTATTTTACTTTATCCGAATGTTGTATCGATAAATTAATCTACAGCAGGCGTACCATGAATGTCATTCGAAGTTTTCTCTCTCTATCGTACTTATGTAAGAAGTTCCAAGTGGGACACAGAGGGTAAACTTCAGATGCCGTTCATGGTAGCGAGGCAGAGCCATCTATTAATAATTCATCGAACTAACCTATAAATGGACACTACTGTTGTATAATAAACATTTAATTTGCAATAACAAATATTGATGTCAATAATTAAGATAAATACTATCCTATCTTTTAAGTCATATCCATACTAATTATAAATGGGAAAGTAATTGTCTGTCTGTCTTTTACCTTTTCACGCCTAAACCGCTGAACCGATCATCATGAAATTTTGCATACACGTTTTCAAGGATACAGGAAATGACATAGATACCTTTCATCCACAAAAAAGTACTATTCTCGAGGAATAATCTAACGCCTGGCAAAGCTATAACTGCAAAATTATGTTAGGCGTTACATGGCTCACATATTTAGTCACACGTCATTGTTTTATTTTTCAACTTAAGCGAAGCCGCGAGCACCAGCTAGTATCGTTATATGTGACAAAGTGGACCACACAAATTATTGTCCATTGTGATTAATTTTATACACCCTTTAAACTTTGATCGAATATCCAAATATAAAGGACAATATTTTGTCCATTACGGTAAAAACTTGTGATTTTGACATGAAATAATTAACTTTTTCAGGTGTAATTGCATTGGCCTTTACTCTCCTGAGTTTTGTCAGCGGCATCTTAACACTCTTCTCCTCAAAGGTGCGTTTAATGATTAAGAATGGTCCCGTGAAAATTATTCATATAGCAGTTGGAATATTTGCTATATCCATGGGACTTGTCACTATGATTTTAGGGTTCAACATGGATTTTTTCAAAGAAACTCAAGGTTCACTTGCAACAGCCCTAATAGTGTTTGTAGTAATGATATTAATGTATATTATTATTCAACCTATTTTAAATTTTGTATCGACAACTAAACGTGAATTGTAAATTAAATGTACACGGATTAAAAGTATTCCTTAATTGTTAACAAGATTGTCCAAACAAACTAAAATTACATTAGAATTAGGTATCTTAAAAATAGTTAAAAGGGTGACCAAGAAGTTCGTATGGTTGCGTATTTAAACTGTTGTTTAATCCATAATGAAAATAAATGTCAGTGTCTATTTTGGAAATTTATTTTCAGTTTTCAGTTTTATTTAACTTTTGAGAAAAGTTTTAATTTTTATTTAAAATTGGAACGTTTTAGGCACACAATACACCTATTATTATTATTATTATTTTTTCAAGAAAATATGTTAAATATGCAACACAGACTTACAGAAGGATATGCGATGTATATAGTTACTTAAAAGAGCATTTACCTACTTATGTCTGTGATGTGTGTGTGTGTATATATATATGGTTGGTTGGACATAAATTTGATAACAAAAGAGTCTGTCAATCAATACTTAAACCATATTTAACTTTTATGAAACAGTAATTCTAATTCTACCTTGATTATAACCGCTTATAGTTTTAATGCGCCAAAAATGTAATCTATTTTATGCTTATTGCCTCTTGTCTAAGGCGTCTATAAGTTTAGCCTATGAAACTCAATAGTAAATATGGTGGATGCAACAGTTAGTTCAACGCCATCTACTGTCGGGTAGCAATAAAACTACATTGTAAGTTAAAGTAGATTTAATTATTGATAAATGTATATGTGCGAAAACTCGCTGTATCTCAAACAGTTTAATACAACGCTCTTTTTCACTATACCAGCTGATAAGTACCTAATGTACTTTATGTAATGAAACATTAATCGTCTCGTAAACATGTTAAAAAACTATTTTTTGATTAAAATGACAGCTGTCAAAATTTATAATTTTTATATTACAACAAATAAATAAAATTTTAATAAGTTCCATTTCGTCTGTTATTAAATTTGAAAACATTTATTTAAATTCTGACAGCAAACTTCGACATCATTAATTAAATAGTCACTTTCGCTGATCTCAAATAAAAAATCTAAGGGACCACGTGATATTTTCAATTCGATTATTTTAATAACGAGTATATTCATAATTCAAGTAAGCATAAAATAGATCAGCTCCTTAATTAAAATTATAGCAATATGTTACCAGACGAGTGATTCGTTTGAAAACAATAACTATTGCTATTGTAAACAAAACGGCACATATATATTTTAATCTTCATCAGTAACAGAAATATTTTTCACCAAAAATGTTTTTATTTATGTATTAGAAGTCAATAATTTAATCATTTTCTTTAATTAAGCTCCTTAATGATTACACTTTTTGATTAAGAAACTATTGTTCATGTACATCAAGACACAGGCCATTCCTAAGTGTCATTTTTAATGACAATGAATATTTAAATTTTTATTTAGCTTTTAAGTTTACATTTTCATTTATTTACATATTTAAACTTAAGTAATGAATGGGAGAAAATGAGTGTAACATTTTATTTACTATTTTTATGCGTAAACACACTGTTACATATAAAAATAACAGAAAATAGGAGTTGGTTGAATGTATTCCATTTCTCTTGAAAAGATCCTTATCCCTAATGTATTTCTTATTGCCTGAGGATTGCGAATTCGTGACTTCGACATCTTCAATAATAGTACATCTGTTTCTATTTGCTATATTTATCTCTCTAAAGAATGGCAAAGTATTAAAATTGACATTTGATACTTGTATGAACTTATAGCCTTGCCCTGAGTGTTAGCTCTACATTGATTAGTCTTTTTTTTAAATATAATTTTCGTCATAATTTAAATTAGTTTGACTCGACGGGAGTCTACGTTGATGTGACAAAAAATGGGGGTGTAAAAAAAACAATTGAACAAAAAAATAATTTCGACCTGTAAAGGAAGTGATAGTGACTTTTCTAGATTATTAGTTAATAATTGTTTATTTTCTATTATACACTATTAATTCTTAGAATACACAACATAAAAGATTTCAAAGAGGTCATAGTTAAAATTATTTTAGACTAAAGATGAACACTGACTGTCAGTTAAAGAGTTCAGTTTAACTGATCAGTTAAAACGTATGTAACCCAAAATGATTTCCTAACTCACAGGCTTCAAACCGGCCTTCATTTCTCAATCGACGGTGCGCAGACGTGCATAAAACAGAGTAGATACCAAAAGTGCTCCGTGGTTCCGACTGACAGTAAACTGATGTAAGCACTCGCACTCATGGTCAGTTTTTAAAATGTTTAATCTTATTATTTTCTGTTTCCTAACGGATGTTTGGCGTTACTTATATTGTTATTAAGTACTTATAATAATATTAAGTAGACTAGGTATATTTGGTTGTGTGATGTAAAATTGTTTAAGTAAATAAAAACATTTTAATAAATAATAGTTTTATTTAAAAAAAGTTTAAATTTACTTCATTAAGTAAATATGGCCAGAAATTAATAAGGAATCAACTGCACTATTTTACAGTAATTAAATAGTTTAATTTAATTACATTCAATTAATATAAAACCGATTACGAATTGACGATTAATTGGAATTCTTGATTGTTTCTGCCGTAGTAAAATATTATTTCTGCCACCCTGAAAAACAAAATAAAAGGTAATTATAGTGATTTATTATTTTATGTAACGCAGGCCGTAGCCCAGTTGATGATAGGTGTCGTTCTTGTCCTATTATTACAAGTAACGCCATAGGTTTTGCAAGTGCGCTGCCAAACTCGATGAAATGAAGGATAAGGGATAATGAGTTTTGGTATGCCTTGCTCAATAACCGAAGCCAACTTTGGCCTGCATTTCCGAAAATTTCATTTTTTATGGACGACAAACTCGTGCCCATATACCTAGGTCTGGTGACTGGTGACGTGAAAGTCTAATATGTATGCTAGAGATCGGAATCGGAATACGTCGTTTGAATTGGCCAGTTAGAAGTTCCGACCTCAATACCACAGAGCTTTCAATCTGTGACGTTCTAAAGAGAGAAGTGAAATCGGTGGAGTTAGCTCTGCAGACCATCAGGCAGTGTATTCATAAGAAATCATAAGGGATATGGATGCCAAACGCCATGCCCAGACGAATGCAGGGTGTGATTTCAGCTCACTATATAAACACAAAAAACATGTTTAATATTTACTTAGCGAGCAGGCTCACTGTCGCTTTAAAACTTAAACATCATTTCTCATTAATTTATTCAAAATGTGAGGTGCAACAAAACTGACGAAAACTATTCCTTGCTTTTACATTTAAAATTTTCGAGGAGATTTTCCTCTGAAAATCAGTCAGTAGAAGAGTTTATTATACTTTACTGCTTGCTAGATTATAATAGGTTTGACCAATGTTGACAAACAATAAATAAATGCAAAGATAAATAGTTAAAAGTGCAGTGGTTTACAAGTACTAACAAATCAAATTTTCAACAAGTCCCTCAGGGACATTTTTGATATAACTAGAAGATAAATAAAAAAAAATTCACCCTGTAGTAGCGATGAAACAATGGCTGCTTTTTTTTTTTCAAATTGTACAAAAATGGTAAAAGTTAGAAAAAAGTTTCAGACAAATATTGTAGATAATTTAATTTTACTACATAAAAATCCTTATATATTTTTTGCTAAAATTCTAATTAACAGAGTTTTCGGGAGATAAGAAGATATAAGAGTTGATAGGTGTATTTTTAAAAAACATAAGAACCCTAGGAATACGACGGGAACTGTAAAACTCAATTGTCTAAATTCATTGGGGTAAGAATCTGAAAGTAAGTCAAGAATCGGTATGTCATCGACTTATCTCAATAGAAATATAGTAGATTTTACAACAAGTGCACAAAACGAACATTACTATCAGACTACCTCGACATTACTATCAGCCCTCGCCTTCGGCTCGGGCTGCTAAAAGTCTCGGATAAAAATGGTTTTGTGGACGAGTTATAAACTCTGCTTTTCACTTCGATTGCGAGGAAATAAAACAGTAGTATAACATAACATTTCTTTAAACGCACGAAAAAACAAGAGCTGTTTCCTGCCGCTTTATGATTTTTAAATCTTACGACATTAACATTGACATCTTATGACATTGGCTTGGGCTGCAGACCTATACATACAGCCTACTATTAAATTAATTTTGTAATAATAATTTTCTTAAATTAATTAAATAACCTATCGTACTTGAATTTAAATTTTAATATCTTTTATGTCTTAAAAAACACAGAAGGCAAATAAATTTAAGTAAATATTATAAAATAACAAATTCTATCTATGAACTTCTTATTGTGTTTGGCTGTATGGCTCATTTTCTTTGCCTTAATAGATACATTTATGAGTAGATACGTTAATGCACTTGTGCACAAAATTCGATTTTGTGCAGTCTATGTCCTGCACAAATAAGCACTTTCAGAGCATGAGAAGTGAAAATAATTTTGCCTAGTGTGGCAATAAATCACTTTTAGCTTTGATCTTTTATTTATTTATTTTCTATTCATAATAATACAAGACAAGACATTACCAACAAACGGTTGATGTTTTAAAACCAAGTAAAAATATAAGTAGACGAAATTGATAATAATCAGCATAACATTTCGCCAGTTGAAAATCTGAATAGATTAATTTAATTACTTTTATTTTTATATTGTTACTAGCGACATGTACCGGCTTCCCAATATTCAATATTATTGCGTCAATATTATGCCTTCCTCGTTTAACGCTCTTTTCATTAGTGAAAACGGCATCAAAATCCGTTTAGTAGTTTTTGAGATAATCGCGAACATACATACAAACAGACGGACGCGGCGTGGGACTTTTATTTTATAAGGTAGATATGATATTTTGACGTTTGAAATTTGTTTGTATTGATCAAAAACTCGTGACATTGAAATAATATATATTGAGAAATATAATAATTATTTTGATGTAGTAAAATGAATATGCAGCACGGGTTACTTAATTAATAAATATTTATTTTTAGCAAAAAGACGACAATATTTTTTCACTTTTAATATTCAAGATGGAAACACTCGTGTTAGGGTCGATGAATAAACTCGAAGATAAAATCTCAACAAATTATTGTATAATGCTGACTATAATAAAAAATTATTCATTTTATTCTTTTCCCTTTTAACTTCTACTGGGAAGTAAAGCAAGTACAACGATTTGTGGAATGAAATCAACAATGTAAGAGACCAGGTTTAACAAAATATTTTCAAAGAAAGATAGAAGTAATGTCAAGCCGATGGTATCATGCCGGTTGGACGAAAGGCTTGGTCATGTCTGGCTGTCATAAGATTATTCCTTTAATCTAATTCATAGCAGACGAATTTATGATAATACACTAATTAATTAGTCTACGGTTAAACAAATCGTAGTTATAATTTCATACTTATAATCTTATAATCGTAATTGCTAATTATTGTCGTAATGAATCATTATTTATCTATATTTGTTGATGCAGTAAAGCAGATTACGAATTGATTTGGAAAAGGATTACTTTCGTGATTTCATTAACGAGGTTAATAAATATAGAGCTTGTAAATGGTGATATGCAATTCCGACTGTATTTATTTGCGACGTATAGTTTTTTAACTATAGTCAAAAGACTATAGTTACGACTATTTTATCTAACTTACAAGGAAATCCTAGAAAACATTCCTACTAATATTAGGTCAGGGAAAAAGTCTTTTCGCACATAGTGCCTATGTATAAACTTGTAATAAAATCTCTTTGGCTGTACTTTTTGTATCTGGCTGGTTTTGATGACATTAAAAAGCTTAGGTACATTTTAAAAAAGAAACAAATTAGTAAAATGTTGCTACCGGCTATTTTATTTTTCGTTCTGTCAAAATGAGTGAATCTAATAAAGAAATTCGAGACATTTTAAAATTTCTTTACAAAAAACGAAAATTGCAATGCAAGCCGCGGAAAGAATTTGTGACATTTATGAACCTAATGCGGGGTCAGTAAGAGTAGCACAAAGTTGGTTTAAGCGTTTTCAATCCTGGAATTTTGATGTCAAAGATGCACCTCGCTCTGGCAGTGTCAATGCCAACGATAAGAAAAAATCACTGATTTGTTCTCCGATTCGCCAATGTAACAAAAAATATATATGTGATACATAACTCTTGGTCTATATTTTTGACGAGGCATTTTTGTTTTAAGTATTATGGTTTACGAGAAATTAAATAAAATTTTAATGTATTTTTGTTACGAAAATCGATTCAACTTAGTTGTTTCAAGAAGTAATGCAATGTGTATATAATCAAATGATAGAGTTTCATTTACACTATAAATGACACGAACAGTTTTTCATTTAATTCTGTTGATATTTTTTGATAATATCAAAAGGTTTTTTTGATATTTTTGAGTAGCGGATGTCCCTACCGAGGGCCAGTTGTAGAGAACCCAGATGCCCAAGGTCATTCGCGTAGTAGAGGACGTTAACATCAAAAGAGGACTGCCAAAACAAACTACTTATCGCGTTTTTTTGATCAGCAGTCCCAAAATTTCTACAGCAACGGTATCATGTCACTACCTATAAGATGGCAAAAGTCATCGAAGAAAATGGCACATATACATATGTTGTAATTAAATGTGAATAAACTTTTTTAAAAAATGTCTTGAGTTTTCATATAAAATGCGAAGAAAATTCTTCCTCAACCTAATAAATGCAAAAAATTGTAAAGATGGAAAAGTAAGGATGATTATTTTTCAAGAATTTTTGAATCTTATTTTCAGTCTTATTTTTCAAGAAAACACTATTAAAGAGTTTTTATAATAATAATGAAACTATACATATATACTAAACTATATACTCTTTACATCATAATAACACATTTATAAATATACACATCAGGCGATGATGCAAACATAAAGTATTAAATGCTTTTAAAATCAATTTTTGGCAAAGATTTTTAATTTTTAATTGGGACATTTCAATTGGAATTGAAAATTCATACTATCTTAGTGCCCTGCACTTTAAAAAAAGTTTTTAGTGCCCGATACCAGATAAAATGGCGAAACTACCGAAAACGGTATGAAATAACGCTAAATCTGCTAACCTACTTATGTAGTTATTGTCATTTTAATACCTACACAAGATATGATTAAGCATAAACGTGATGGTTCACGTTTATATTCTGATTTATGCGGACAAATAAAACATTTTAAAGAGCATTTAACTAAAGTGCTTAAAATTTAAGGTACTCACAGAACACATCCCAGACACAGGGCGAATAAACTTCCAGAAACTACATAAATTGCAGCAGGAAAAGTCGATAAAGTGTGGAAGTATACAGTATTGAATAATAATGGCGAAAATATAGGCATCACAGCTTCTAAACACGATATTAACGAGTACATCTTGCTAATTTCTTCTTTTAATACCACTTTTGTGACTTGAGATCTAATCAAAGGCGGTGACAAACCTCCCAGCATTGCCATTGTACCAGCTGAAAATAAAAATATAAAACCTAAGAAAAAATTAAAGCAGGATTTTATTGCTGATTATTTTTAAAAAGTCTTTCAAGGTATATGTATATATATATGCAACTAATAAAACGTACCTAAATACAAATGCCAAGATTTCCTTGACAAACATCTGACTACTGCTTCGGAAAGTGACGACAGATAAGCCAGGATCAAAAGCACGCCATCACTCATATTGCACACGGTTTGGAAGAAAGCCATGCCGAAGAAAATCCCAAAAATTATTAATATTGAATTCACAGCGCTAAATATCGAGTACTCTTTGAGCAGCCATTGAAACTTTTGTCTCGTATAAAAGTAATCGATGTTGGCTACTCTGATGATGCAAAACATTGTGATTCCATAGGCAGTTAACAAAAGCCACAAGATAGCCGCAATATTCGGTGAGCGTTTCCTGAAGCAAATCTTCGTCATGTCAACTACGAGCTCCATCTTAAATACGCTGCAAAGTGTCCCCTGTAAAATGTAATGCTGATAAGCTAATGTCACTATTTTCGATCTCTAAGTAGTAGTACCTAGTAGTTTTGGAAATCTAAAAATAGTCTGAAATATAGCTACTAAAATTACAACAATGAAACCTTCAAACTATTAGGAACGCTTAGACGTTCAGAAACGATTTTAATACGGTTAGAATTAAAATATAAAAAAAAAATACACTGAACCAATGCTTAAAAAGGCCTCGTTCTATCACAACATGTTTTCTCATCATCTTCATCAGCTTGTGTCTCCCCAATGTTGGATATAGGCGTCTCCCAAGGCTCGCCGCAACGCACAGATCTCCATGGCATCCAACCGATTCTTGCGATACCTTTCAGATAGTCTATCCTTCTAGTCCCAGCTGCATCTTTCCATTTGTGGCCTCCATTCGAGAAGTATCAGCTTAGGAGAAATTACGAAATCAATTCCCAGGACAATATTCTTGGAAATAGCTTTACTATTTACTATAACTTTTATAGCAAAGATATATAATATATTATTACCTTTACTGCATTATGAACAGTTTCATTCATTAAACATTTTATATACAAAAGGGTGACAATATATATTGTGCTCGAAAATGCAAATAGTTTAATATAGCCTACTGCTTCGTAGAAGTAACTAGAAGAAACGGTGCCAATAAGTACACCGATGAAACCGCATCCTTGTAATACTGCAAATCTAAAAATATATAGAGAAATCAATTTACAGAAGACATACGTAATTGATAGCTGACTATCAATTACGTAGTTTGATGTAGTCGTGCATTTCACGTGAGCTTTTGGTAAGTTTTGTATAAATAGAAAATTCCAATATTTAGGTACTTTATTTTTATTTTATTTTTTATATTGTCATGCTAACATTGCGCGGTATCACGAAAAAAGATCTCAATTCAACTAAGCTCACATGCACTCGTGAAATGCAAGGACTATATCATGTAACAGTTGATAACGTTGATAGAGCGTCGATGTAAAATAAATTCATTTAATTTATTTTACACTAGCTGTTGATAATGTAGCTTTCTATAGGTGAAAAAAAAATTTTAAATCGTTTTTTGTAGTTTTTGTGTTTATTGATTACATACATTACATACAAATCTTTTCTCTTTATAATATTATTAGTATATTAGTATTAGTATTAGTGTTAGTGTTAGTGTTAGTGTTAGTGTTAGTGTTAGTGTTAGTGTTAGTGTTAGTGTTAGTGTTAGTGTTAGTGTTAGTGTTAGTGTTAGTGTTAGTGTTAGTGTTAGTGTTAGTGTTAGTGTTAGTGTTAGTGTTAGTGTTAGTATTAGTATTAGTATTAGTATTAGTATTAGTATTAGTATTAGTATTAGTATTAGTATTAGTATTAGTATTAGTATTAGTATTAGTATTAGTATTAGTATTAGTATTAGTACCTATAGAATAGATTTAGGCTCTATGAACGCTCACAGTACAAAACAACTTCTCTTGAATGTATTTGTGATTAAAGTAAACGGCTACCGTCACTTTTAAACAAAAGCAACATAAGATAAAAGTTAAGTGTCTTAACAATAGGGGACACTTAACACTAAAAATAGGCGAATGATTTCTCGTATCCCATATTCATGGACCGAAACATGGCAGCACTACACAGTTATTTTATGAAGGTCTTCCGTTCCAATCCCTTTTATTGTATGTAGGTACTGGGCTGCTGTCTGCCTGGTCTCTTATTGCCTGCATAATATACTACTGTGAACACAGTGTGTCTTTCTACTATCTCTACAACCGTCGTCAACTACATTGGCCTATTTTTTTCAATATTTTTGATGAAGAACTTATAAAAGATTGCCAACATAAGTCGAATTGAAAAATGAATTTTGGATACATACCTAAACGAACGATTACTCTCGTCAGTGACGTCACTAACGAGCAAATTAGAACCCAGACCGATGGTACTGCTGCCACCAAGCAATGCATAAGGGATCGCACAAATCACGAACCACCATGAACTTAGCGTTGGAACAGTTATAAATATTACAACTAATAGTGATGTTATTACTTGTCCTGGAAAGATAATAATCATCAACTTGGTGACCTCTACTACTGAACCTCCTGAGGTAGAATTCACCACCAACAAAAGACCGAAGGCGACGCGTATCCATTATTGTTACATTAACGAAAATGTTTACCTCTTACAAGAAATACACTTTTCATAGTTGACTGTGGTCTGGATCTGACAAGTAGCTGATCATATGGATCATATGGGCAGCCCGTCTAGCGGCAGTAACCACCTTCTTACCGTGAAATGAGTGATTAAAGGATGCCAAAGCCTTATTAATTTATGTTTTAATTAAGCTTTATTAATTAAAACATTTATTAATTCTTATGCCTTTCTAATCCCTTATCCTTAATCCTACTATGGGCGGCAGCGCACTTGCAGCACTTGTGGCGTTGTTTTTGTTATAGGCGACGATAGCCACCTATCATCTAGTAGACCGTCAGTCTGTCTCACGACCTTAACATATAAAAAGAAAGCTTTTAAATAGAAAGCTTTTAAACACAACAAAACATACTTTTTTATGTTTATCAACGATTACAACAAATTAAGTTTTAATATTTTTAATAGGGACAACAAATTTATCTGAATCAGATAGAATTAAACTGTATCACTGAAACCCTAAAATAATTTTAACTTACCTACTAAAGGCCAAACAATTAGTGGTTTTCGACCATATTTATCTGACCACGGTCCCAAAAACAAAGACAGAATCGCCGGAACTATGCTGCTTATGATTGCAAGGCTCATCACAAGGAATGTTGTTTCTCCTTGCACTTCCTTCTCCAGTTTTTTGGCTTCGTCAGTTTTGTTTACTACATACAAAAGCGCACATTTGGTTTCATTATAATTTAGATCAACGACACACGCGCGATGCAGGAGAAGGTTAAAGGTTACGGTATCTGAAAATAAAACAAGGCTCAATATCACCCTATATATTCCACTGCTAAACACAGACCTCTTCTTTCCACTAATAGTAAGAGGAGTTCCAGAAGCTGCCTTATAGTTTTTTTCTTACTCTTTTCAAACCAGTGAGCTATTATTATGTACTAACGTAATAGCTCACTTCTTCAAACGCACAAATTCTTCAAAATCGTTCCAGCTGTTTAGTTCACTGACAAACAAACTTAGAGAAGAATCCTATGCGTTGGTGGCGCAGTGAGAAAGACGCGGCCTATCATGTCGAAAGGTCCGAGTTCAATCTCCGGTCATGCCTTACCTACCAATGGTTTTTTTTTTTCTAAAAACTTAAGTGCATTTTACTGATTGCTCTCAAACGGTGAAGGAAAACATCATGAGGAAACCTGTTTACGCCAAAAATAAATCCTAAAACGCATATGAAGTTCACCAACCCACATCGTGGACCTTATAGTCCATACGCCCTTGTTGTCTGCAGTGAGAACTAGAGTTCTACTGTTAGACTCTAGATTAGATTAGAGTTCTAATCTGAATTAAAGTGAAAGAATTTAAGTAGGACTTATTATGAACTAAAATTTGCAAGATATATGACAGACAGGCAACAATATGTGGAATATTCGGGGTATGTGTCAAAACCGTATTTTGCTAGGTCTGGCGTAAGTCAGGGTAGTAATCTTGGTCCGTTACAGTTTATTCTAATGATAAATGACTTAACATCGGTAGTACAGTACTCAAAGTGCTTGTTATTTGCAGATGATTTGAAACTTTCTTTAATTATTAACGAGGAGCTGGATTGTACTAGATTACAAAGGGACATAGACAGAGTAGTGGCTTGGAGCAAAGAAAATCTGTTACAATTTAATGTTTCAAAGTGTCTGACAATTAGTTTTACCAGGACACATAAGTCAGACAAGCACACATACAATATAGAAGGGGTACCAATGGTCAGAAGCACAGAGGTGAGGGATCTGGGAATTTACTTTAATCCAAAGCTGACTTTTCGGGATCACATTGTTAAAGTTTGTAAAAGGTCTTTTCGCAACTTGGGATTTATTTTACGTACTGCTAAAGATTTCACGAAAATTGAGCGATATCAGCGCTGTACAATGTAAAAATTGAGCGATATCAGCGCTGTACGCTGCATTAATAAGGAGTCATTTAGAATGCAACGGAGTCATTTGGTCACCCTATGAAAAAAAAATATGTCTCAATGTTAGAGAGGATACAGAATAAATTCACTAGATATTTATACTTGAAACAGTACGGGGTGTATCCTTTCTATCCGCTGAGGTACCCGACTCTGTTTATTTTGGGTATGGTAGGATATAATGAATTGAGAGTTAGAAGGGAACTTACACTCATTTCCTATATATTCAATACTTAGAGGGAAGGTATTCAACGCGGATATATTGGCACAATTAGGGCTACAGGTGCCGGACAGGTACGTATGGCGGAGGTGGCGGCCCCCGCTCTTGTCGGTGCCACTTGCACGAACCATCCTCCTTAGTGAAGCACATTTGAATCGCGCACTTCGCACTATCAATGTTATTGCAGAAGAGTTGCACTTATTTACCTGTACTATGAGTGAATTCACAAGAATTTCATTAAGCATTTTGTGTTATAGGTAGATTATACATAGCGTTTTATATTAGTTTAGTTTATATTAGTTTAGTTTATATTAGTTCTAATTATTACAGTTGGATTGGTTAAGATTGAAAAAACGTGATGCAAGTCGATCAATTTGTAAAAATTTATACATGTATTAAGTAACTAAAGTTTTCCCGCTACACATACGAGCACTAGCATACCAGGTTGAACCTAGGTCCAACCATATAAAGGAAGCCACTTTACCTTGGCCTAAACATCGACATTAAATGAACCGCATAACTGACTTTGGAGTTAATTGTCATTGGGGATGATACTATATTACTATACTATGATCCCTTTTCAAAAAGAGAGTCGATGGAGTGGCGTCGTTCTGGTGAAATGTCGCCTAGACAGTGTCTCAAACCACTAAAAAGATAATGGCTACGATATTCTGAAATTGTGAAGGAATATTACTGATAGACATAAAAGATAGACTACGATTACAGGAAGCTATTATGCTAACCTTATCGAGAAATTGCGTGAAGCAATCGAGCAAAAACGTAGAGGAAAACTAAGCGGCTACTTCGAGACACATGTCCACATCGCCCCAGTGGCGAAGGCTGCTGTTTCAAGGTGTGGATAGAAGCTGTTCATAGAAATTCATGAAGTCTAACTTAAGGATTTTCTAGAGGCGATGAAGTGGCCGCTGCGGTTTTTGGCTCATTTTGAAGGAGTGCTTCTGTATATTTTTATTAAAAGGATAGAAAAAAAGTGTATAGAGGTTGACGGAGACTATATTGAAAAATAAATATAGCTTTTGGAAAATTTTTGGACCCTCCTACTCCTACGTAAGTATTATTGGAAGAGAAATAAAATAAATGTAAATAGGTTAAAAAAATCAAGTGAAATAAAATCAGATCCAAATTTAATAGTCACCAGTCATCATAGTAACAGGAAAACAACGTGTTTTAGGTTTTATTCAGGGTTACTTGGTAAGTAACCTATAACCTTCAACAGTAGTTTGTAGTAAAAAAAAATAACGATACCTACTTCCATCAATCCTACCACTTTTTTGAATAGGGCGACTTGGTCCTATGTTATGGCCACCCCGTTAACCCGATCTAAACCCCCTGGATTTCTTCTATTGAGGTTGTCTTAAGAACAGGATCTACTCAAAACCCATTGCAACGTTTGACTCTCAATATACTTATATATTCTTTAGGGAAATTGATTCCGGCATCCTACTCGCTCGTCGAAACACAATAGCATAAACTATGTTCACTTTATAACTTACAATCTCAGTGTGCTCCTGCCATTACTGACGTTTCTTCTTACTTTGAATCTAATATTTTCTTTTGTTTATTGTAATAAGCTATGTACCTATCAAATAACATTTCCGTAAAAATAAATATGATATTTTTGAAAAATTGGGTTTTTATAGAACATTCCGTTTATGACTGCATCTTCAGGAATCAACTTATTTGCGCAAATAATTTTTGAATAATACCTTTAAGTTAAAACATGCCTACTGTCAAATTTACCAATTTGTTCTTTGGATGTTAATTAAGGACTAAGATATCTAATTATTTAATTTATTAATAGCGAGTTTCTTAGCATGCTCATACATGTTAAGCAGGTACCTACAGTCTATTCTTATACTAATAGGTTTATGTATTATATCACTTTTTGAGGATGTGTGTTTAAAAATAATTTAAAAGTATACCTATATTTTTTAAATTACATAACACAAAACAAACAGGTACTAATATACTAATACTAACAATAATATGAAGAGAAAAGTTTTGTATGTATGTATACGTATGTATTTTTGTGTGTTGTTTGTAATGAATAAACTCAAAAACTATTGGACCGATTTTAAAATTCTTTCACCTATAGAAATCTACATTATATCAGCGAGTAACATAGGCTACTCACCCTCCCCCATCTCTCCCCTTTATTCGCCTCCATACAAATATATGTTTGTAATGAATGAACTCAAAAATTACTTGACCGATTTTAAAAATCCTTTCACCTATAGAAAGCTATACATTATCAGCGGGCAACATAGGCTACTCACCCTACCCCCATCTCCGCCATTTACCTGTTAAAATGTTTAAAAAATAAATGTCCACCCGTGCGAAGCCGGGACGGGCCGCTAGTTAATTAATAAAATAGAATGGACTTAAATTGTTTCGGAAAATGTGATAGACAAAAGTGTACAGATAATTTTGAAAGTATTAAATATCAATATCAACATTCAGGCACGATATATTATTTTTTTATATTTAGGCACGATAAGAGAACTGGCTGGAATTACACATGGTGGATTTTTTTTTTAATTTAGTCAATAACTTTGTAATCGAGTCAATAGAAAAAAGGTTTATTACGTAATTTATTTAGATTTCTAAATAAACTACGTAATATTAGATTTTATAGCCCATTTCCCTATCCACTCCTAATCCCTTATCCTTAATCCTACTGCAGTCGGCAGCGCACTTGCAGCAGCTTAGGCGTTGCTTGTGTTATAGGCGACGGTAGCCACCTACCATCAAGTGGACCGTCAGCCTGTCTGCCGACCTTAACATTAAAAAAAATTAACTAATAAACAAAGACAAACCATATTTTTTAGGAGAACGTTATTAAATTTGAATGATATTCCAAATAAATATAAATATATCTAGTGATAGTCACAAAATAATAAGTGATTAACTTAAATAAAGCTTCGACATATTTTTTTAAATATTTTCTAGCATTAACAATGAATTAAATAAACCTGTCATTTATTTTTATTTTTAAAACATTGTTATTATTATTAATTGCGTTATTTTACAGATTTTATATAGATATATTAATATTTATTACAGAAAAAAACATAAACAACGCACCTACCTGTGAGCGCAGAACTGAATAACAAAACCATAATAGGCAATTCAATGGTTAACTTGAAAGGCTGTAAAGGCCCAACAGCAATTTTTGGTTCCATATTTAAAAAATGTTTCAAAATTTTTTTTATATTTTTTTTATATGACAGCCATTACAAATTGAACATGATTTACGCGTTTTTAATACACAGTTGCTAATGGAAATGTGCGGGCAATACTATTTAAAAATCCAATCCAGTCTTACTGGCCTTGATTTTTTATATCAGTTACGTCGTTCGTTACAACAAAGAGATAGTTAATTCTTATGATACTGTCTTCTCACCGTTTTTAATAACAAACCATAAATTTTAATATAAAAATTCAGAAAATTCAAATAATTTTTATGTACTGGCCATCAAAACTTAGTAGGTACCACACTTTTTTAAGATTGCAATTTCTCCTAAGAACGAGTTTGAAAAAGAAATGTTTTATAGAAATTTCACCAAATTTCTTTGAAGTCATTCATTAGTACCTTCCTAACGTTACAAAAAACTTGTAACCTTTTTTGTAACCTAACTTTCGCCTAACTTACAAAAAAAAAACTAGTGGCAAAATTTTACGCCTTATTTAAAAAAACTTTCAAAAGCTCAAGAAGCTCAAAAAACGGACGCTTCACTTGATGCAATGCCATGATTACGAGATTCAATTGGCGTCAAATTTGGTGTGGGACATAGTAACCAGACAATCCTAAAACAAAGAGCAATCGAGCGTATGGGTCATTCAAGATGAGTCGAAATCAACCAAACAACCAAAATAGCGCGCGTGCAAAGTACCTCTAAGCAGATGATTGCCTCTTTTTTTAATAAAACTGGATACGTGGCTACTGTTGCTTTGAAGAATCATCGTAAGGTACCGCGAATAGTGATTGGTACACGACCATCTGTGTGCCGGAAGTTATTGACGAACTCCGTAAAAATAACCGTAAACGCCGTATCATACTGTAGACAATGCCATTTCTCACACGGCCAGACAGACAAACGAATTGAATGTGAAAAACGTAGAACTTATGAGCCATCCTGCATACAGTCCCGACCTGGCACCTTGCGACTTTTTTCCTCAAAAATTAAGCAAGTGATTTTCACTAGAAGAGGCTGTCGAGGATAATGAAAAACATGCTTGCGGAGTCACCACGGAAGAGTGGCCGTGTTTGGCCAACACCTAGACGACAGTGTCGTCTTTGACACCCCCAATACGACTTGGTGTATGGGACAGGAAAATGTATCGCGGCCCTGGACTGGCCTGCCCATTTCCCCAGTTTAAATCTTGATTGAATATGCGCGAGACATGCTCCAGCGGAGATCATTACGCAGCTTCCCTGGTATTCTTGATGAACTTTTTGAGAAGCTCCGCCGTACCTGCAGCCTGATTCCAAGCAAGACCTCGACATATTGATTTTGAGCATATACCTATAACCGCTGCCAATGTGTGATTGATTACCAGTCCGGGGTGCTTAATTTTGATTAAATCGTAATTTAAGTTTCCTAATGAAGCTTGTCTTTTTATGTTAAGCACCGATTCATAAACAAAATTTTTAGTATAAAATACTTAAACAAATTAAAATACTGGGTTTTTATTACGTATACTGATAGATTATAAAATAACGCGTATAAGCATGTCTTAAGCAAGACTTTGTAGATTATTAGTTATCTTTGAAAGACTAGAATATTTCTAGACAGTTTGATGTGTTAATAATTTATCAATAAGTTATCCACAAGAATAATCTGATACACCACTTTGATGTTCTATGACCCTCCTTGTGAGTACATAGTGTTCTGTGTATGACCATGGCATGACCATGGAAGTATTATATACTACGTATACCTGGAAGGTTCACTAGAAAAGTAGTGACAAGCAAAAATCATCTCAATGTCAATTGCGTAAGACTACTTTTATACTAATCAAAATTATAAAAAAAAAACGTGCCGAGAGAGACCGCATAAAACCTTCGCGTGTCCCTTTCATACAATTGCCACATTAAAAAAATGTTTCACTTTTAGTTGGTAAAGTTTACCAGGTTTTTTATTTTTTAATTTAATAAATCTAGAATTACAATATAGAAAATAACATGTGAATTACAAACTGAATTAATTACAACATGGACGTCTCTTAAACATAGCGTTAATCATACCTATGTACCCACAATAGTAAAATAAGTGTAATAATAGTAGAATTTTACAATTCGAAACTAGCAACATTGATAAAATATAATGGCTGGTCTGTCACCTAAAGGTTGAACCATTAAACGATTTATATTAGAGTTTCTTTAGGAGATATTTTTTTCTAAGGTTTTTGATTATTATAATGATTAATAATTATTGTGCTGTGAGTGGGTGCAATAAAGAATTTTATCTAGGATGTGATTTATCCTTCCACAACTAAGTTTTATATAATTTCTGTCAGTAGGGTGACCACAATTATTCCATAAAGAGTTTTAACAAACACCATTATATTTTCAGATTACCTGAAAATGCAGAGACAAGAAATAAATGGATTGAGGTGATTCATGGAAAATTTATCAAAACCATTGTGTTATTTAGCTTACATATAAAATCTGAAGATTACTTGATAGTAGCTCGGAAAAATTAAAATCTGGCGAAATTCCATCAATTAATACAATGTTAAATATTCGTGCAACCAATTGTGAAACTAGACATGAAATTGAGTTTTTAAAGTGTATTGTGCAACATTTAACAATAAGAATGACAACTCAGCAAAAGAATTATCACTTAAATTCTAAAGAATTCGAGAGACTTTATGTTATAAATTACATAAAACCATATTATATAGTAATATTTAACATTTAAAAAATCCGTAATGTGACATTTAGAACCACGTGGTCGATCAGTTCACGTCATCAAAATCGATCAGTCCATCGCCAACTTTACTAGCCTATTTAACTACGCCATGACCATCCTGATTACGGCGATAAGGGTCAATATTTTTGTAGGAAAAAATTCCCAATGCCCTGTATATATTCAATTTTTTGAACATAAATAATTAAATAAATATTACGTTTCCATAACTTGCGTAATATTTGATATATATTTTTAAGTTTCTCTGTTAAGCATAAGTTTACATTACATATCATCGTCATCGTCATCTTCTAGAGCTGGGCAAAATACAAGTTTTGCTTTAATTAAAATACAAATTACAAAATACAGTCAGTATTACATAATGTAAATAGAATAGAACTAATCTAGCCCAGCCTATTAATCAGGAAAGGATTTTCTCTCATGAACACTAAATTTTTAAATGTACTGTCAGACAAACAGCCTCTTGTTACACTCTTGTCTCTGCTTACGAAAGCTTCGAGCGCTATTATCTGCAGAACGTACCCATTAATAAGATCGCTAGATGTATTTATGTTAAAATGTATTTTGAATCCATAAGTATTTGAAATATAAACTACGAAATACCTCAGCGTCAAGTATATGAAATACCAATTACAAATTACATTTTTAGGAAGTAATTGAAATACAAATACCAAAGTCAGACACTAGAGGTCGTCGGTCCACCTGCCATTCCCACTTCACACGTCCCACGCTGCATCTTCGAATTGTTGTTTCCTTCATTCAAGAACTCATCTACCTCATCGGTTATCCGCTCTACGGCAGATGTGACGGACTCACTGTTACCACTTCAGCTTGCCAATTCTCTCGACTATGTCGACAACTTCAACGAATTTCGGAATTTTTAATCTTATCTGAGCGATTTTGAACTTGTGGACCATTAGTGCCGCCGTGAGAGGTCACGTTTCAGTACCATACGTAGGACGCACTGACTATAGAAGTTGGTCTTCTGACATTGTATACATATTTTAATTTAATACTTTCATTGTTACATATATTTGCAGTATTAATAGATAACAATATTTCTGTTATCTATCTATAACATCGACGGTATACATACTATTTTACTACATTTGGTGCCTTAATTGAGAATTAAAAAATAATAATAAATCCAAAGTATTTTATTCAACATGGTCACCCTTCCTAGAAAGGTTGTGTATGTCTGTCTCTTTCGGCACGCTTTTTGGCAATAGTGAACCTTCCAGCTATACGTAGTATCTATACTTCCATGGGTATGACCAATCGCATAGACATTATATAGACCATAGAACAATAACTAAAGCTTTAGTTATTGTTTTATGAATGTTTATGATATACACATTAGACAGTATATTAATGTCTATGACCAATTAATGAATCGTTGACAAATAAATTGTTTGACAGTTGACAGTAGAGTCAAGTCATCGTCTGGCAACAAACTTCGGCTTCGGCTTCGTTTCGGTCGCTAAGGCAAAACAATCTCAGTCAAATAAAAAAAGAATTTAAACATTTTTTTTGTTAGCAGCACTTTCATAGTATTATTTAACTTCGAAATATGGTGAGTTGTAGGGAATATGTAGATGGCCTTATTTAATATCCATTTTAGGTTATTTACATCTTGCTTAGTCATTGAGTCCTATGTAAAACGAATTATTTCAATTTTTATACGTTTCTCTACAGGCTCGCCGCTATGATACGCGCACAACAATATTTTCGCCGGAAGGTAAGTTACTTTATATTGAAGTGAGCATCTAACATACTTACACCAATTCGTTAGTCTATATAAAATAAAATTGCCCACTTTCAGGTCGTTTATATCAAGTCGAATACGCAATGGAAGCTATCAGTCACGCCGGTACATCCCTCGGTATCCTAGCCACGGATGGAATCCTTCTCGCAGCAGAGAGAAGAAATACCAACAAACTTCTCGATGAAGTGTTCTCTTCTGAGAAGATATATAAGTTGAATGATGACATGGTCTGCTCTGTTGCTGGTATCACTTCAGATGCTAATGTCCTCACTAATGAACTGCGACTAATCGCCCAAAGATACTTACTGCAATATGGAGAATCTATACCCTGTGAACAATTGGTTTCTTGGCTGTGTGATGTAAAACAAGCATATACACAGTATGGAGGTAATTATATTATTTTCATATACCATATTAAAGTGTGCATGTATGTAGAGTTTGTTCTATGGTTTTCCATGCTTAATATATGCATCACTTCTCCTTTTTCTGAATACATTGTAAACTAATTATAGTGATATTTGATAAAGAACAATTATTAAATAATTTGAAGAGAAGTCATTGTTGGAATGACTGAATCATCTTATTATATTTTTTTATGTTCACTTGATGAACATAACGGTGGCTACTGTTGCCTATAACACAAGCAATGCCACAGGTGCTGCAAGTGTGCCACTGACCATAGTAAGATTAAGGATAAGGGATTAGGAAGGGATAGGCGAATTGGCTCTGGAATCCCTTATTCACACCAAAACACAACAGCACACATCCTGTTATTTCACGGTTGTCTTCTGTAAGTGGACAGGCTTGTGTTTGTATAGGTGACTGTAGCCACTTATCACCATGTGGACTGAAAGCCTGTCTGACTGACCTTAACATAAAAAAAATGTATAAAAATCCCCTTAGGCTTT
Organism: Bembecia ichneumoniformis; assembly: GCA_910589475.2. Taxonomy (NCBI): domain Eukaryota; kingdom Metazoa; phylum Arthropoda; class Insecta; order Lepidoptera; family Sesiidae; genus Bembecia; species Bembecia ichneumoniformis. The sequence continues at coordinate 10,815,790 of OU342538.1, read as the reverse complement.
GTAGAACTTACATTACATAATAAAATGTTTAGTTTTGATGTTTTTACCTATATTTTTGGAGAGTGTGTGTGGTATGCAATTATTAAAAATTAAAAGTCTACTGTTTATTAAAAATTATGCTTCACAAATTCACTCATTAAGCATTAATGAAAACCTTTCGTGTCTTGTGAACAGGTAAAAGACCTTTCGGAGTTTCTATTCTCTATATGGGTTGGGATAAACATTACGGATATCAGTTATACCAGTCGGATCCTAGTGGCAACTATGGAGGTTGGAAAGCCACATGCATAGGAAACAATAGTGCAGTGAGTAAATTTGAGTAAATACATATATATTATGTATATATTTAAGTTTAAGAACATATATACTAGGAGGTGGTCACCTGGCAGTAGTAACCACTCTTTAAAAGGTGATTAAAACCAAAGGATTAAATACTTCTGAATTTAAATCGTATTTGTTTTATGTAATTAATTTATAAAAATAAGATATCTGCTGTATCATTGCAATAAAATAGTTCAGTTCCTGGTATATTGTAGATTTATTGAAAAAAGTTACAAAAAATTTGGTTAAATTTCAGTATAAGCTGATTGCTGATTGAAAAAAAAAAATTCAGTACAAACTTTAAGTTTATTACATAACTAAAAAAGTGTATATTATATTACACTTACCGCATCAATTGTATATTATATTTTTAAATAGAAAAAATAAATAAATTAAATTAAAACTCATTGACTTGCTCAAGACATAAACCTTCGAATTTTCTTCATAAACTCAAAAGTGACTTTCAATTTTTTAGCGCCATCTATTGCCGATTTTGTAAAATAATTGTATAATGTCACATCTAAGTTAAATGACACCAACATAAATAACTAACTACTACACATTAATTAGTTATTTGGAGATGGCTTGATCATGTCCTTGATGAGTTTTAATAACGAAACAGTATAGGTACACGTCGTTTGATCTCGACATTATCTCTACAAAGTTTTAAATGAAAACAGGGCTAATTCATAGTGTATATTTGTATATAAAATGTTTTCTTATGTCTGTATCATCAGCCTGTCTTGACTGTTGGATATAGGTCTCTCCCAAGGCTCGCCACCACTCCCTCCGCCCTTCGCATCCAGCCGCTTCATGCGATGCTTTTCAGGTCGTCTGTCCACCTGGCTGGACAGCCCACGCTACGTTATCCAATTCGTTTCTGTTCTGTATAGTGATTGGTACTGCTTTTCAGGCTGCTGTGTCGAGCTTGAAGCAAGAGTACAAGGAGAACGAAACCACGCTGGCCGAAGCGCAAGCACTAGCTATTAAAGTACTAAGCAAGACATTAGACATGACCAAACTCACTCCTGAAAAAGGTACCTTATTTATTATTGATTTTTTCTAGTAATAATTACTCCAAATAGTTTAATGACGTCAAGTTTTGCAGGTGAAACATAAGGTTCGTGTGAATATTGCGTGCACACTAGATAGTGTCTGTAAGACCTTAATATGGGATTCACTGTAGAACATGGAAATTGACTACAACTAAATGTCTTATTAATTCGATGATGTGTTTGTTTGTAATCATAATATTAATGTGAATACTTATAAAAAAATAATAAGCACTATATCAACAAGTATAGCCTAATACAAGCAGTGATAGCACAAGTGATCAACCACTCGGCTGCAGTCACAGTAGACGTAAACTCATATTCTTCTGGTCAGGCCTGTGTGAGACTGTTGAGATAATAATCACTTGCTTCAGCGGTGAAGGAATGTGTGATGTAGAAAGTGTTTGAAAAGACTAGCAATTGGTTGGGATTATGAAGTTTCCTTATAACCTTTTGCTGTATGATGAACTTGGAATTCGTGGATTTTTAGGGTTCTGAATAAAAAACGTAACCCTTATAGGATCACTCGTGTTTCCGTCTGTCCGTCGGTCACAGTCAATTATCTCCGAATCTACTAGACAGATTAAGTTGAAATTTGGTACATATATCAATTTCTGTGACCCAAACGCAGAGGTGTGACGTGAATAGATTTGTATATAGGAGGTCATTTTTGGGTGAAGGTGGAAAATTAAAAAAAAAATTATAGTTGAAAGTGAGTTAGGTAGTGAGTAGAGTAATCTTGATAATCTTGTTGGGGCAAGTAGGTTAGTGGTCGTCCAATTAAAAAATGGCTTGACCTCAACAGAGTGCAGTCTGTAGGATCTGTTAAGTTCTTCATACGTTAAGTTACAATGTCCCAACACTCTTTATAAATGGTGCTTGGTTGAGTGAACTCTCGCCTCCTACAATCCACTGAAAAGAGCAGTGTAAGCAGGAACAAAACTGAAATTGATACCCTCATTAGATGCAAGGCCAATTGGCCTTTAAAAATTTTAAAATATCGTAAGCGCCAACAAATAAGTGCCGTTGTCGGTGTAAGTATTGAGTGGTTTTCCTCTTCGAAAAATAAATCGACGCAATTCAGCAAAAACATATTAGTAGCTCAGCCATACAAAGTAGTTTTGTTTCATACCCACTTTAGTTGAAAAACATAAAAAAAATGCTATGTACTTACACCTTTACGAGTCTACATCGTGGAATAACAATCCTGGCCTTTATGCAACTACATTTTACATCGCAAAATTAACAGAGATATATATATAAAACTGTATTTTATAATGAACTAGCGGCCCGCCCCCGGCTTCGCCCGGCGTGCAATTTTTATATACCCTAAAACATTCCCCGTTTATCCCTCTTTCCATTAGCCAAAACCGAATTAAAATCGGTCTACCCGTTCACGCGTGATGCCGTGACCAAGGGAAATAGGGATTCATTTTTATATATAAGATTATACTTTGTTATAAAACTAGCGAACCGTCCCAAGCTTTGCACGAAGTTGAATTTAAAAAAATCTTTTCTTAAATAAATAAATAAACCTAAGTCCCAAGTTTCATCTTACTAAACTTAGTTTTGGCTGTCAATTATGACAAACTGAAATCATTTTTTAATAGTGCTCCAAATTTTCTGTTGAATTTTTTAATTTAAATCAATCTTATTCTACTTATATAATTTAAGGAATTCCCTTTGTCTGATTTTACAAACATGTAAATATCGAATTGGTTTATCACTGTCAAAAGCTAAACACATGATCACATTGTTTACATGTACGTTCACATGTACATGTAAAGACTCTTTATGATAATTAGACTTACTAGGTAGGTACAATACCCCAGTAAGTCTGCCTAATACCTGGGAAATAATTTTAAAATGTAATTATTTTTTTTAGTTGAAATGGCTACCCTTACTCGTAAGGACAACAAAACTATAATCAGAGTCCTCTCTAGCACAGAAGTGGAAAAACTTATAACTGACTTTGAGAAGAGTGAAGCAGAAGCTGAAGCTGCTAAGAAACTAACCGCTAAATCGTAATTTTATTTTTTCACAAAAAGTTCTTTGTATTCTATTAAATAAAGGTTTACATTGTACTAAACGTGTTTTTTCATTTCAATATAAAACAATTGGTTTTTTTAACAAGTATAATTTATAAATAAATATGCCTATAATGACTTGCCTATCGAAAAGTGTTCATAGCTATTTTTAATTTAATTAATTTTAATCCATTTTCTTTCATCACCTTCACTCTTCTAATAACTGCAAGAGTTTTATCTCAACTGATAGTTTTTAACACACTGAGTATGCCTAGGTAGGCTTGCCTACTTATTTCTGTGCATGGCTACCTGGCAAGCAGATGTGAACAGCAGTGGCGGCTGGTGGGTTATGGAACTGGTGGTGCACTTTACTTGCTCACTAAGTATTAAGATTAGAAATTGCAATAAAACAACAATTTATATAAAATATGTTAATTTTTTATTATTTTTTATATGAACTTTATTTTGAAAAGTTTTGTTATTGTCTTTAATATAATCAATGTTTATGCTCATTTTCACTCACACCACACCCTGTACCCACCGTATAGAATAGATAGAACCAAAACAAACATAAAAAACAATTATGTACTTAAGATAAACAAACAATAATTAATACAATAATTAATACGTCACAGTCCAGACACAGCGAAACTACTACTATACTGACTGATAGATAAATCATGGCCGCCGTCAATGCCCATGCCGGCCGGCGAATTTCGTCAAACTTCGTGTGCTCTCGGAAATCTTCGGTTCGCACGTGCGGCCGTGCGGCGCACCAGAACAGACTCAATACTCGGTACATTAACTATGAACTATTTTTTGTTTCACGCGTCAGGCATATTAGCTCGTAACTCATACAAGTTATATTAGCAGTCCTCGTGCACTCGCCAAAGCGCACGAGAATTTTTCTTTACAAGGGAAAATAAGTCTTAATAGTTTAGCAAAGCGCTTAAATTGTTTCGTCATAATTGGAAATTTTATTTGTTATAATTATGTTTTTATATGTTTAAAAAAATAAATATTAATATGGTAATTTAAAAATAAAGAAGAAGTAATATTTTGTAATTTTTAAATGTTTTGAATTGGTGGTTCAGCGCACGAGCGCACTTAAGGTACAGCCGCCCTTGGTGAACAGGTAAGTCAATATAGGTAACTACACCGATCTGTTAACCGACGCAAGAGGGCCCGTGGCATTTTGCCAGTCCTGCCACCCTATAGTTACGCCACTGGCCTGGAGGCAAGTTGATTTGGATGATTTTTTCAGCCTTATCGTATATTTTTTGAGGTAAGCCTGGCGCAACGAATATTTAACTCGCATGAAGAGTGAAGCGGCGGTTACAATTAAAAAGAGTCCAAAATAGGAGAAGTAGTGTTCCTCAAGGATGCTAACTTACCTTCTAGCATTGGATGAGTGGTTAGGGTGCTCTGTTCTAGGGTTCCCGGGTTTGATTCTCGGCAGGGTCAACTTTGAAAAATGAACTTTTCAAATTTTTTTCTCTGGTCTGGATATGGAAAGCAGAGGCCGGGCACACTGCGTTTCGCAGTCATTTGGGCAGCCCATCTGGCGGCAGTAACCACCCCCTTACAAGACCACCGTGAAATAAAAGCACGTGTGCTGTTGTGTTTCGGTGAGTGAAGTAAGGGATGCCAGAGCCCATTTCCCTATCTCTTCCCAATCCCTTATCCTTAATTCCTATTGTAGTCGGCAGCGCACTTGCAGCAGCTTTGGCGTTGCTTGTGTTATAGGCGACGGTAGCCACCTACCATCAAGAGGACCGTCAGCCTGTCTGCCGATCTTAACATTAAAAAAAAGAAGCTTAGCTAAAATAACTGAGAAACATCCAGTACAAGACACGGTTACCAGGGTTTAGTCTATCAAATATAAAAAGAAAACCACGAAAAAAAGAACACTTTTGTAATTTTAATCACATTCTTTACCATAATTATACTCTGTACCATAATTAATTATGTACTACGATGGTACTAAAGTCTGTTCATTCTTACTTGAGAGAAAAGGTAAAAAAACCTTACACGACCACAAATCACGTCATTACGGAAGAATCGCTCAATGCAAGCTAACACAATAAACCGTAGTTACTGGTTCAAACACTGACGCATTGATTTTGTCGAAAAACCGCTTTAACTTTAAATTCACTTGAAAAATACAATTATTTATCAAATATCGTAATTTTGCACTATTGACAACATGTCAGAGAGACATTTTATGTAGGGAGGGATGGGAATAAGTGTACGAAAGAACGATTGGGAACGGTTGAGTTGTGACAGTGGCGCGTTCGTTGTTATCTACTCTATGTATCGGTGTATACATAAACTCTTGTGGTTTATATGACAATACTTGACATTAATTATTCGTCTTGACGCGTAATAGAGTTAGGTACGGGTGCTCACTTACGTTTTTTTTGCGATTTGGACTGGTTATTATATTATTTGTCTTGTACTGACGACCTATTGGCTGCTCTTCTAGGGCATCGATGGCATTAATTAAATAGATTACTTTTTTCAGAGGTGCATTTTCAAGTGTTGCCATGGTAAATGATTGTATTTTATTTTAAAAAGTCTATACAATGGTATCCCTGCTTTGAATTTTGATTTCAAATTCGCAATGTTATTGTTAAGTCATTCGTTTCCTCGCTTCGTTCTGATGTCCTGCGTTACGGGTACTTTTCTGTGTTTGATACTTAACCATAACGACCTTGCTTCGAATTTTGGTTTCTGTTTTTGTTTTAAACAAAATTAGGACTGTGTTTCTCTTTGGACTAACGACTTACTGCTGTGCTTCAAGGATATTGATTTTGCTTGTAAATTGGATTATATTGGAAACATTTATACTAACAGATGTGAGTTAGCATATAATTTTTATGGCGGTGGAGTCTTTTCGGTTGCAAAAATAATAGTAGCACGATTTATGTTTGAGTGCAGTTATAATGAACGGTTTTGAATGATTTTTTTTGTTGGGTTTCTAATGGCCTAAATATATATATAATTTTTTTTCTTTTGTCTTGCCTTCCTTTTACTAGCTTCAATATACTTTTTATAAATATGTATTTATAATACATAATGTATGATACAGCTTTACACTTATTCAAGTAGTAGCTATGCGCTCGACTTCGTGCGCGCAGTAGTTGTTTTTTGAAAATTCACTAGGTAAGCGTGGTCCACCATGGTTATTTAGTGGTGTTGTGATATATGTTAGTGCTTATATGCCGTTATACGTACTTTGTCGGCACTCAATATGGTTAAAACGGCCCTGTTATTTGAAAATTTATTTGAATTAACATGACATTGACCTAATTGTTATTATTTATTTAAAAGTACAAATTAAATAAATTACTCCTTCCTCAATAGCATATAAAACACAATAAGTATGTTTTAATCAATTTCTATCATTCACCGAATGAAGTTCATTCAATGATTCCCATCACTAAATTGTGTGAGGACGCCATATTTGTTTACCTTTTTTATCAAGTAAGGATGAACAGACTTTATATATGTATTTACTGCATTGACGTTTGCTTGCCATGTCAAAACTCAAAATCGTCAATGTCAAAATAAACCATCCATCCATATCCATGTCATGTTATCTGTCATTGCAAATCAAATCATATAGTCATATACGTATGCATGCATATGCACAATGCATTCAAAATGATTCAAAAGCTACCTAAATAGGTACATAAATAATTCGAAAAATGTTTTAGTAAATGATGTAATGTTTTTGAAAGAAATTGATTTTGAAAACTTAGTAAGTGAGTTGTATGTTAAACAAGTTATTATTTACTACCCTTTATACAAAGTAATTTATTAGATACTATGTTTGCAATCCGATTCTAGTTTGATTCATTAGTATATCTCATAATCGCTCACCTCTAGTTTGATGTTTATTTCTATTTTTTATAATAAATAAATTTACACAAAAATAAGGCTACCTAATTTTAGATACAATAAACTACACACTGATTGGCCTGATAATCTGTGATAGATAGCAATGACTGCTGAAACATTTGCAAAAAACATTCCAAATCGGCCTTTAAGGTCAAGATTAGAAATGAATATTAGACAGCTTTTAAACAAATGCGAGTTAATTGCTAAACAAGAACCAATTGACGGTAACTGGCGTCTTTCAAAATATGTAGAAGATTTAACTGATATGATGCAAGAACTTAAAACTTATGAAAGGTAAGGGTCTCTTTTGTATCATATATAATAATACAATATTAAGAGTTATTTAAAAAATATTGAACTTTCAAATAGGTATCAATATTTATTCTTTGTAATTATAACATTTTTATAAAAGAATATTGAAGATAAATTAGAACTTCTAAAAGTAACACAAGTGAAAGGCTAAAATGTCTCAGTTTAATTTATCTACATATGCATTTAATAAATTTTAATAAGATTAATGTTACACTTTTCAGTAAGCCTACAAAAGAAGACATGGCAGTTTATAATAAACGAACTGATTTTTTAAAAGGTTTAATTCAAACAGCCTCCCTAAATACACCAACAGAAAAGGTATTTAGATTTAATGAAATGGAATTTTGTGTTATATATTTCTATTATTTTAATAATACATCTATTTATTAAAAAAATCAATTGCCACATGAAACTAAGACATCTCGACTGATTTGAATAATATTTTTTGGTTTGTTTCCTCAACACTGGGGTTGGTTTGAAAAATTGGAAATATCGCAATTGGTAAATTTTAGAAATTACCACTTCGGATTACTTTCAGTAGATGGCATTTATGGCAGGCCTATCATTTGACCGCTGCATCATACGCAACTTTTACTCATTTCGGTTGTGATAAATTGTCATTAGATTGATATTAATTGTTAAACAGTGACACTTCCCAAAAAGCCATTCAGGTTATATGTCCACCTGATCGCAGGGTGTCCCACACTCCCTTTTCCAATTAGTTACCTCCATTCGAAAACTTGTCTACCCCATCAGTTCTGCGATAGATGTGACTGGCCCATTGTCACTTCAACTTGCTGATTCTCTTGCCTTTGTCGACAACTTTGGTTCTTCGGCAAATTCCTGGTCCTATCCACTAAATAAACTCCAAGCGTAGCTTGTTCCATAGTTTGCTGAGCGTCCTGCCATAAGGCCATGTTTCGGCATCACTTGCAGGACATACTGGTTATATATACTTATACCTTGGTGTTCAGACATAGCAGCAGTGGTGACGAGAACAGATGATGTAGCTTTCTGAATGCAACTCAACCCAGCTGGACTCTTCTAACAACCTCTTTGTTAAAGTTGTTCCTGCCAAATCCTCTTCGCAGCTGGATCTGTTTCGTCTGGTGGGCCTGTATTTGCATGGTCATCATCTTCTATATGACAGGATTACAGAATGGCCCAGGTTTTTTGTAGTCCTTTACCAAGAGGCTCGACAAAATAACTACTACCTACCTTTGAGCAATTGTAATTAACCTCAAATAGGTTAATTACAAAACATATGTCAAAATTAACACATTTATATGTTGGTGGAGTAGCTCCTTGCTACAAAATCATGTATCTAGTTCCAATTTCGGAATTATTGTATCTTCATAGTTCAAATCACACGAAATTTCTGTCCATTTTACTTCAGAAAATGGCCACCTGTTATTCAGCCTAATATTATGGGAAAAATATTTTCACTTTAATAAAAACAAGTGTAACCTTCCTATCTATAAAACACCAAATTATTTCTTATGGCTCAACAATTATATTTTAAGTATTACAGTAGTTTGAAAAATAATGTTTATTTTATTATTATTTAAAATTACAGTTAGAAGCAGTACAACAATTGTCACATGGAGCAGCAACAATGAGCGCAGATAAATCGGCACAAGAGATACATCAAAAAACTGTGGCTAAATATGGCATCGAATTGCGATCGGAACTATTTGGCCTAGGTAATATATATTTTTCAAATTTGTTTCGCTATCTCTTTATTAAAAAATTATTAATCAATAATCTAAGTGATATACATAAATTATTTAGGTACAAATTGTATATTATGTTGGGTGTAATACACAATTTTTAGAATAGTATAAAGAATCTCTTCATTTCCAAATTGAAACTTCTGTACTCCTCATACATACTATGCATATGGGAGTCTATTTTAAATACTGTTATTGTTAAATGCACCACATATATAAAAACTATTAACTTTTGCCCTGCTACTTCATCTGCACATCTTTATATGTGTTACCTCATGTACAAACCATGTTACTGTAAGATTTTCGTTCAGTAGTTAAGCGTGAAAGTAATAAACGTCCATACATACATCTGTTCTTGAACTTTCGTGTTTATAAGTGGGATTGGACTGCTTATGGTTATTTTTTTTATACCTATTTTCATACAAAATTTTCAGAGACAAAGTAATCAAATCAATTTTGTATTAAACTTAAAATTTTGTTAATGGTTAGATGAAAAATATCTTCGTTTTTTCCCCGTTCATGCTGTCATTTAATACATTTGGAGTGTTTTTGTCTCGTACAAACCCAGACCTGTTGTGCATGCCTTCAGTTTCAATTAATTCTAAAACATATTTTAGTTAAATATTCGTTTTTTTTTATTTATAAAAGACGCCAGACAGGCTGACGGTCCACGTTACTTGACGGTCGATGGTTACCGAGACAAGCAACACAACACAACATTCTGCCTGGACATACTTTACTTATATATGAGGCAATTATTTATTTTCAGACGACAGTGATGATACCCTCAGAAAAAGGAATATAATTAAAGCGCCAAACTTCACAAGCAATAGTAGCAGTCAAGAGGATATTGATTCGTTGCTCAAATACCATCAGAACATGCAAGAGAAAGTTGCAGAGAATATGGTGTTACTAACGAAAAGTTTGAAGGAGCAATCGCAAATTGCTAGCACTATCATTAGAGGAGATACCGATGTAAGTACCATAGCTTCGTTTTTGAGATGTCTATAGAAATATCAAATTAGGTTCAATTAAGTATCCAAAGTATCCAATTACTTAATTGGAATCCAGCTCGGGTGAGCAGCATTCGGAAAGCTCCGAGACATCTTCTCGTCCAAAATTCCTCAGTGTGTTAAAAGTTTTCGACCAATGTGTGTTGCCAGTGATGACACATGGCGCTGTAACGTGGTGTCTAACTATGGGCCTCGTAATTAAGCTTGACGTCGCTCAACGAGCTATGGAGAGGGCTATCCTCAGGGTTGCATTGCGAGATCGTTCATGAATGAGGAGATCCATAGACGAACTATAGTTACCGGCATTACCGGGCGGATTAGTAATTTGAAGTGGCAGTGGGCATGTCACATAGTACGGAGAGGCAACGGCCGCGGAGGCCAAAATTTTATCGAGTGGAGGCCACGGACCCTCAAGCGCAGCGTAGGACGTCTACCCACAAGGTGCACATATGACCAGGTAAAGGCCGTGGGTCCTTTGCAAAATTAGGGCCAGCAGTGGGCGTCTTACGGCTGAGATAATGATGATAGTGATGAGAAATATCACATTTATTGTTCACTACATTTAGCAGTATGATGGCCATTTTGACACATTACAAGTGACGTGAAATACTTATGTCAAATTGTTACCTATCGATAAAAATATAGTCAAGTGTGAGTCGAACGAATCTATAACTATAGTTATAAGTAGTAGCTAATTAAAAAGTTTTAATAAACTGAAGAGCAAATTGTTTTGGCAAAACAGCCATCAAAGTGTGCCGCTAGTATTGATGAACGTGCTGACTGCCTCACGCTCTCCCGACACTTTTAAAAGATCTTCGGAGCAAACAGCGACAAGTAAACTAAACTAAATGAATTCATAAGGCGTTACTATATCTACTCTGAAAATATCTTAGTGCTTTAAAAAATTAGACATTATTTTACGATTTTCATACCTAAATGTGGACACATGCTCTTTTTATTTTTTTTAATAATATCATTGATTTCTATTATTTTTTTCTTAATTTGTGTATAATATAGAAAATGTAGTGGCAGAGAGAATAGAGTAATATATTCCACTCGAATAATAAAGCATTAAAATATATTAGAATTTATTGTAATGGAGGAGTGAAGAAAATTCGAAGTTCTGAAAAGTGAAGTGTCAATTTTTAGCCTATGGGAACATCTGATTTTTAATCGGCAATGTCTACTTATAGCCATTCTTTTACAGTCTGTTACGTTATTATTAAATATATTATTATTAATTGTAACAAATAACGAACGACTTTTAGGCGTTGAAGAAATCCTCCGAATTGACGGACCGCAATTTGGACTCGCTGAAGGTGGAATCGGAGCGTTTACAGGAACACAGTCGAAGTGCCTGGAAGTGCTGGCTCTGGATCATGCTGGCCATTGTCATGATCATTTTCATAAGTGAGTATGCAATAGTAGATTTTATATCATCAATCACCAAATGCACACAATATCCGCTGTCTTTACTATGCACCTTTATTAACTTTCGATTCAAGTTGAATTTTCAACTGTAAATAATGTCTAATATTTATTGTGGCCTGCCTATTGTTGATGTTGGTATGGAAGTTATGAGACAGTTCTTTTATTATTATTTTTCTATTGGAAAAATGGGGAGGCCTATGTCTTTTTATATATGTTAAGATATTTTTTTTATATGTTAAGATCGGCAGACAGGCTGACGGTCCACTTGATAGTAGGTGGCTACCGTCGCCTCACAAGCAACGCCAAAGCTGCTGCAAGTGCGCTACCGACTACAGTAGGATTAAGGATAAGGGACTAGGAGGAGATAGGGAAATGGGCTCTGGCATCCCTAACTTACTCACCGAAACACAAAAGCACACGTGCTGTCATTTCACGGTGGTCTTCTGTAAGGGGGTGGTTACTGCCGCCAGACGGGCTGCCCAAATGACTGCGAAAGCGCAGTGTGCCCTACCACTACTAATTAAAATTATAGTGATGAGCAGATTTTTTAAAAGTATATAAATATATTTTTTTACGTATTTAATTCATCCTGAGGAGCATAGGCGTTGTTGAATAATATTTATTTCCTTGTTTCAGATATGGTCTTATTTATGAAGGTAATGAAGAAACGAATAGTTTAAATATTTAAATTAACGTAGGGGAAAATGTTAAAGAATTATATATAAGTAAGTGAGATTTAATATATTTTATTTATGAACTAAATGTATGTAAATCAATTGTAACAATAATATCAGCTAAATAAAAATTTTAAACCTTAATGTTTGAATTTAAAAAGGAGCTATGCAAAAACGAAGGAACAATTTTTTTTTTCATATAAATCACATCTATTACTGACAAATATTAAAATTTTAAATTCCAATAAAAACGCTTATAATATTTTCCAAGTATTATTTATTATAAATATATTTATGACTATGAAAACATCGAACACTAATTTTATATAGGTACCTATTTAGGAGACTGTTACTACTCATACACGCCAAAACATTTGGTCCATTCACTTGTATTATTTTTAAATACGCATGAGATTCGTAAAAATCTGTACGGTCTGCCATCTACAACGTCATATCGCCTATGACAATTTAATATCCCCATATTAAATTGCACAGTTAATTTTCACCAATTTAATTTTCCAAAAGCTAACTCGAATTGGTTACAGACATCTAACAATGGCTCCTAGTTTAATTGTCATCTCTTACCGACTCCAGTGTCATCTCACCTTTCGGCTATGGTTATCAAGATAGAATTTGAACACGCACGCTATCTGTAGAGCAAGGAAGCGGTCTATTTGCGCGTGTTCGCGTAGAAATCGTCTATTCTCGCCAGTCAGAAACGCAGTAGTTCCATCCTGAAGCCATTGTTGTATTAGACACTGAAGGTGGTGATGGCTTTAGACGTACAGTAGTGGTCGAAAGGCTACACGTGTAGCCTATAGACTTGGCTTAAGCAGTAAGCGTTAATATCCTTAATGTCAATCGATTCCTGATTGGTGATGAAAATAGTAAAAGAACACTACGGTTAACAATAGGTAATTTTATAATAATGTAAGTACTTTTTATTTATTTTTACAAGAGAAATTTGATTTGATGTGGCTACCATTTTAATTGGAAGCTGTTTCGTAAGTATTCATTTGCTATTTTTTTACAGTTAATAGAGTCTTAATAAAGCACTCGAAATAAGTGTCTTATTAAAGGATTTTGATTTATTTTCATGGTAAGTTTTTATAAATTAAGTGTGTTATCCTTTATAATGTAAGAATATAAGGCGTCTGAACAATATACTTACGTTTTATGTAGTAACTAGCTGACCTGCAAACTTCGTACCTCGGAAAAAATGTGTACATGAATAAATTAATTTTATTCACAACTTATTTTCGTCAAAATTTCAGATGTTTTAATAGTTAATCTGCTATTAGAAAAATTCAAAAAATCAAAGATCATACAAACACTACTTTCTTTTATACTTACAGGGTGTCCGATAATTAATGGATAACCTTAGAATGCAAGATAGGTTTAGTTATGACCTATTTATAATCAAGATTATTCACTTTAGTAAAAGACGCACGTCGAGAATTTTGAATCTTAATATTTTTTTTGGAAAATCGACACCCTTTATTACATGTTTCCATAAAGGAAGGAATATTTCCAAACCGTTTTATGTTAAATATTTCCATGAACTATTGAACGATATGAAGTATTTTTCAATAACTTATAAATTTCTCAAAAATGAAAAAAAAAACCTGAGGCAGATGCTTCGAGTTTTTTTAATCTTCTGCCTTTAAAATATATTTTTTTACGTAAAAAAATATATTAAGCCTAAAATGGCTGAATATCTTAAAATTTTTCCTATTTAATACAGAATTAAAAATGGTATAATACATTCCATATTTATTCTTTGAAACCAAAATATTACTATTATTATCGTCGAGGAGCTTCAGATACTGTACTACATTTTTTACTGTACTTTGTTTTGCATGATATAGTGCGCCGGGCAGCCGTCATTATGAAAGTATATTATTGGACCTATTTTGTTTTCCAAGGTATAAAGAGAACTGTAATAGTATAAAGAGTAGCTGAATTGGGCGCGGGCGCGCGTGATACTGCTTAAATATACCTACATGTACACCGCCATCTATCGAGCGCTGGTGTAAACTTTTGTTGAGAAGCTTTTCATTCTTACTTCAAAAATGACATACTCCATATATAAACTTTCAACCCATATTATTCCTCTTAGGGGACAGATATTCTAACAAAAAGCTTTTACATGAAATTTCATGCTTCTAACTTTGAAAATGACGGGTTTCCGTACAGCCGTTCATCCCTTATTTTACCCCTTTAGGAGTGGAATTTCTAAAAATCCTTCCTCATTGGATGTTTACATCATAAAATGCATCTACTGCCAAAATTTTAACTTTTGAACCCCTGTGTTTTAGGCTCAGGACAAGCGTAAATTTTAAAATTTCAGTTATTAATTAATATTAACATTTCCAATATTTATCAAATAATTCAAAATTTCTATTTAGAAATCAAGAAAATTTGTTAATCGATTTTTAGTTTGAAATAATGTAATACTTTAATGTGCGTGGTTATGTTATATACATATATTGAACGATTTGTTCACATATCAATCCAATCTTATATCACCTCCAAAGCCTACGTGGCGGGACTTATGTTAGATAAATAATTAATTCACTAGGCTTATACTCTACATAAAATTATAGGAAATTTCCTAGATAAAGATGGAAGTGACTTTTTAATTTATTATTCCAAAAGGATCACAGACCTTTTAGGATCGAATTATATTTATATGCGTCCGCTTGACCAAGCGGCCGGGCCGCTCCGCTGTGATTTTGTATGAAAACGTTGTGATTTTGTCTCGCCGCTCTCTTATGATTCGTATGATTCGACACGAACAGTTTCATACAATTTCGAGCATATTTGCATATAATTCGAGCCTTAAGCTGAGTTTCCACTATGTTCGCGCTCCAATGATTGTTTGCGCATCTAAAACTGTTCGGTACATTTGAGCGCAGATACAGATACACTCCACGCGCTGTAATTCTTGTTATATCTTGGGATCTGAGACTTTGTAAGAAAAAGATTCCCTAAATCTATAGTCCCATCTATAGTCTTTAACGATATTCAGCACTACCTACTAATTTTCATTACGACATATTGGCTTAAGGGTCAGTTCACACCGAAATGCCACGCGACGCAAAGATGGTTGACGATACGTATCACGAGGCAGCGAGGGATATGTAAAGTAGCACGGTGTCGGGATACTGCGTCTCTCGACTCAAGGTTGCATCCCGAAATGCGACGCGGCGCAGCGTGAGCTGACTTTCGCGTAGTTACTGAACTGTGTACCTTTTTGTGTAGTCTATTATTGTATTGCTACCTTAAAACGGTCGTGTTCCGGTATGAACTGATGCTAATCTTCAGGAAGGCATACAGTCTACTTGAGGTCTTGCCGATACTCAGAGCATCGCGAACATTTTGGATACATATCTAGATATATATACATTGGCGGTGGCAGTAGCGAAGTTAATGTGTTTTTAAACACCACGGTACCTATACGACAAAATAAAAGATGAATATATTGCATCAAGAGTTACGGCCTTTAAAAGTGATAGCTTTATCACAATTGTTTTATATTGATTTGGCTTTATCCGACCTAGAAATTCATTAATTTTATTAATTTCCATTTTAAATCTGCGTATGGTGAAGAGGTATTCCGAATAAATTAATAATTATCTGTTGATTTCATGTAACAATATAGAAATAAAAATGACAGTTGATTAAATCCACTACATTAGATTTTGTTTGTCTACGCCAGGGGTGCTTGGAGTGGAACTGTTGGCGATCGACCTCGAAATTGTTAGAATACAAGCGGTCGTCTCGGAAGATGCTGCAAGTATGTGTGATGCACATACTTTAAGTAGATAAGTAGGGTGTATCATGGCGTAGGTTATAGGTCACTGCCAGAAGTTTCCAGAAAAATCGGCGGGAATCAAGGAAATCAAAGCACCGCCGCGGCTTTTCTTTGACAAGTACCGCGCGTTCTTTAATATCGTGTCTTTTGTCTAGCAGGGGTTTATTGCGATATAAAAAAAAGTAATAAGGGGCTATTCTGGCTTAACTGTAAATCAACGTAAATGTAATGTTGTCATCTAACAAAAATTGTGAATTGATCGATATCGGTCAATATTTCCCGAGATCGACTCAAAATCTCTATAATTTAAAAGTGTTCCTATTTATATACGGTTTTTGCGACAATGTTTCGACAAGTTTATTAATCCTTTTCAAATATTTTCACAAAAAACGTCTTAAATTAAAAGAAATATCTTATATTGAATTGCACCTTCGTCGTTGTTTTGAGCATATTTCTTGAGAATAAGCGGAACGAAGTTTGTGAGACAAGGCATGATGTTTCTTAAGATTTAGCTCAATAAAGTTTGTGTGGGAATAGTGGTGCCATTGTTCCTTAATAAACCAACATCGCAACTATGATATATTAGGCTGTAACAATGAAATTGTCATTGGCAATTCCGTTGACCCAATTTTCTTTGTGATGGGTAAAATAAATTGTCAGGTGAACTACTGCCAACGCTTTCTGGCGAGGTCTTAAAATACTGTTGGTATCAATACGATAAAATCTAAGCGATCTTAAACATTATTACATAGTTCTTCTGTACTCCGTACTGCTATGGACCTATTTTGGCGAATTTTATTCGCACCACTAAGCGTTTTCTACATTACTTATATCGTTTTTTTTTTTAATAAATATAGTCTACTTCTAACGATGTTTTACTTTTTGTCGTACACGTCGATCAGTGCAAATTTCCAAATTTTATTAGGTCCTATTTCGGTGACATACAGATGAGACCCATTCCTTGTAACAGCCAGAGAATGGGGGTTTGTGAATCCCTGAAAAATATCCATATTTTAATAAAAAGTAATCTTTTAAAAATTTTAAGTAGGTACTTATCTTTTTGATGTTAAGGTCGTCAGACAAGCTGACGGCCAACTTGATAGACTGAGGGTGACTACGTCGCTTATAACACAAGTAACGCCATAGATATTTGTACTTCTAGTGCGCTGCCGATCATACTGCGAAATGGGCTCTGGCATCCCTTACTCACTCACAGAAACACCACAAAATACATGTTATTATTTCACATTGTTACATGGTCTGGGGTGGTTACTGCCGCCAGACGGACTGCCAAGATGACTGCGAAACGCAGTGCGTCCTGTCATTATTTAATCAATGTCGACACTTATTTAAGTAGATAGGTACATAGCACAGTACATTCCGCGTTGATAAACGGGTCGTTCCGTCTCGGAAAACCACCATGAAATAACAACTCGTGTTATGTTGCGTTTCGGTGAGGAGTTCCTAAGGGATGCAAAAGCCCATCCACTTTTCCCACTTTGAACTTTATCCTAGCAAGGTCAGCAGCGTACTTGCAAATTGCTTAAATGTATAGACTACAACGATAACATCAAGTGAACCGTCTGCCTGCCTGAAGCCTTTTCTCATGAAATAGTCTTAAAAACAATATCCATTTGTCGACAGAATAAGTGTAGAATGAGTGATGCAGGCTACGTACAGTGCTAGGTTCCCACGTATCCAGAATATTTCCATACAACGCGTTTACGGTGAATCCTCTTATAGCAATATTTTGAGATGTCGGACCGTTCACAGCATATATTGTGTCGCCGTGTGAAGCGACCGCAAACACCCTTCCTAAAGTCGGATCTTCAATAACAGTAGCCGGATCCAACATCTTCACGTAACTCTTTAACCCTGCCTTAGGACATACGATGCGCATGTTTTCTCTGTCCGCAACGCATACAACATCCAAATGTTCAAGCAAGGTGACACTATGCGGAAGGTTGAGCGTCAAGGAATCAGAATAAGTTGGAATCGTTAGCAGTAACGCTCCGGCTGCGTTGAATTTCAATATTTGATTGTTACAATAGCCGTCAGCGACGAATACTTCGCCAGTAGTCGCTACTGCCACAGATGTAGGCATACACAGTAGCACGCGACGGCGATAGGGGAAACCCGCAGTGAACGCTTCTCCGATTGTTAGACTTGGGTACTTGTGATTATTTGGAACGTACTGAAACAAAAAAGTCGTTAATTTACTTAATGTATGAAAGGAAAAATGACAGATTTTACAACAAGTGCACAAAACGAACCATCACCAATCACAAAACGAGACTTTTAGCAGCCCGAGCCGAAGGCGAGGGCTGATAGTAATATCGAGGATAAAAATGGTTTTGTGGACGAGTTATAAACTCTGCTTTTTACTTCGATTGTGAAGAAATAAAACAGTAGTATAACATAACATTTCTTTAACGTTGACATCTTATGACATTGGCTTGGGCTGCAGACCTATACAGCCTACTATTAAAAAGTAAATATTATAAAATAACAAATTCTATCTATGAACTTCTTATTGTGTTTGGCTGTATGGCTCATTTTCTTTGCCTTAATATAGATACGTTAATGCACTTGTGCACAAAATTCGATTTTGTGCAGCCTATATCCTGCACAAATAAGCACTTTCAGAGCATGAGAAGTGAAAAATATATTAATATTTAATGGAAGAACTCATCACCGTTGTTACTCTGTTTTTGAAATTGTATTGTTTTAAAGGACCTTTTCAATTCGAAATTATAATACAAACCGCTAACTGAATTCATTTACAAGATGTGCATGCAGACTGTGAAAAACAATAATTTATCTCAAACATAACTTATTCGTAGCGGACCTATCGTAACACCGGCCGTACTACGGTATTTAGAGAATCTTTTACTAAATACAAAAATCTTATTAAAAAATTGTCACTCGTAGGACTCCACATCAGAAATGAAAACTTCATAGCTTAACAAGCTATATATGTACACACACATCTGTATATATTTATCTGAACTGAACGTGACGGTCACGCAAGTTCAGTGCTTTTAACTTCAAAAATTACTGAAATTAATTTTTATTGTAGTCTTGGATTTTTTGTCTTGTTTTGACTGACTTAAAACCTATATCATTCTAATTAGGAAACTATACGTCTTGAATTATAAATTCGTATTCTTATTATTAATTTTTGATATTACTGTTTCTTAATAAAATAAAATATTAAAGTAAGTAGGTACTTAAGTGCGGCGCTAAGAATCGACTAATGATTTGAGTATTTTGATAGAAAATATAGAGCTTTTTTATTAATAACGTTAATAGACTGACACCGAACTAATGTTTAAGACGAGCAGTAATGTTTTCAATGATGAAACGAAAGAATGATTACCTTGAACGCTTGGTGCTTTGCGACATCGGTGACCCAAACGTTATCGTGATGGTCTACTGTCAGACCGTGTGGCATGTAAAACGCATACGCTCCCCAGCTATGAAGAACGGAGCCAGTGTGTGGATCCAAAACCAATATTGTGTCTTCAATAATTGGTCCTTTATCGAGATTTTGATAGACATTTGACTCGTTGAAAGTGCTGCAAATATTGGATAAGATTTTTTAAAATCGTTCATAATATAAGCAACAACCCCAAGTAAATAAGTATTTTTTTACATCTTTTAAATGATTGTGTAAGAAGGACATATTCTCCTATATTCGAAATGGATATTGCTTATCGACATAAGTCCATTATGTGCTTTTTTATAAGCCAAATGAATTATAAAGAGCGGCAGACCTAGTAAGGATTCATTTGATCATTAGATGGTAGTTGGCTATCGTCGCCTATAAGGACATAAATACCGATCCTGCAACAATTTATTTAGAGCTCCCTTGAAGAGCTTGATTGTACGAGTTATTAATCGTTTTGAGCGCTGATCTCAATTTCAATTATTCATGCAGGGTCTCCACACTGCTGCAGTTTTAGCGACTTTGTCGCTAGATCTAGCGGATTTAAGTCGAATATTTTATTCGATCTAGCGACTTAAAAAAATTTAGCTACTTTTAGCGATTTCTTGTATGCATAGCTACAAAGAAAGAAATAAGAAAAAAGTATAGTGAAATTACAAGAAGAAGCGACTTTTTCAATATTGAAATACCTACAGAAATATTTTGGTACAAATTTTAATGTAGTTAGTTACTAGCAACACTAGGTCTCCAACAGAAAATGCAGTTACATTAGAATCGACTGACTCTAAATAGAAATATTCTTATGTTAGTTCCTTACCTTTCATCCCATATCCTCTCCGCCCGATGAAATATTACAGGCTGTCCCAAAGAATTTATTGAAACTGCAGTTATTTGGCCAACATTTAAAGATTGTTGCGGCCATTCCTTGACTTCTTGAGGTCTAAGCACTATCTCATCTTTAGGCTGAAAGTTTATTGCTGGCTTTGTATAAAAGTGATTAAAGAAAAAATAATCTAATTATAGAATATGTACAACTCACCATGTGTAAGTCTAAATTTTTAACAATGTAATCGTCTGCGCCATAAGTGAAGTCAACAGCCCTTACGGTTTCCGGCTCCCCGTAAACTCCAAAGAAGGGTATCACGAAAAGAATTATCGGCCACATTTTCAAGGATTTTGTTATGACAAGAGTATTGTTGAAATACGTTTGCTGTAGCTATGCTGAAATCGTATTGATTGTGGCTTTTCCGAACGGGCAGCCGACACGCATGCGTACCAAACTTCTTTACTGCTTAGCGACTATCAAATTATCCATATTCTCAAGGACATATTTGAATAGGTATTTCAACTTAGTAAAACTTCTACACGCTAAATAAACATATATTTATTTTCAGGTAACGTAATTGCTCGCGAGCACATCGTAAAATACTTATGTCGCGTTAAGTATTTGATTTAAACACAATCGAGGACAAGACAATGAACATCTTAGGCTAAATATGAAAAAATATAAGACGAAATTTAATTTCATTTACATTTCAGTCTCAGATTAGAATCGTTGTTGCAATTTGGCACAATTTTCTTTGGTCTCGTAACTGTGGAGACTAATTTTTGATTGGGTTTTTCAAACAAGGATAAGGATTTATTGGCCTCGCCACTCGGAATTCGGCTGGTCCCAGATGTATCCCGTCTCAGTCATTGAACACACCGCGTTGTAATATCTACCGGGACTCCGACAGTAGGACCACGACGGGCATTTACACCTAAATAAGGTTTGGAATTCCTCCTTGCACACTTCGTTCCACCAACATGTCCTCTGAAATTACAAATAAACGTATCTAAAATTTATTAAGTTTAATATAGTTTGACTAACAGTAACATAATGCAATCGTTACATACCTCAGTGATGTATCCTTTCACGGACTGGTCGGAAAAGCTTCTTTTTTTAATCGTGGCAGTGGCCAGCATTCCACTCAATATTAGAACAAACGTTACATATTGCCGCTGAAATGTAAATAACGTTACACAATGTTTACACTAACACTCGTATAACTGCACACACATATAAACACTTCGATTTGATGCTCTTACCGTAATCATAGCAGGGGTTTGATACGGAAATAGATTTTTTCGTCCGGCTACGTAACCTTCTCATTTCACGCCCCCGGCCGCCCGAAGCCTCCCAACTTGTACGAGTTGTTCCACTGCGCACCTTATCGTTTTCATTAACACATTCCACGTTGCAGTGTTTTTTATTTTATTTATTTTTCCTTCATCTTCGCCACTGTTATTTTCTATACTACTATTACTAAAATTATACATTGTTGCCCAAGGAAACCAGCTCCTACCTAGATCTAGATCCATGACAGTTTCTCTTTATTCTCATTGCCTTAACGCTCTGTTTTAGACGTCTCGGGTTCGATTCCCGGAAGGGTCAATTTTGAAAATGAACATTTCAAAGTTGGCTCTGGTCTGGATCTGGCCAGTAGTGGCAGGGCAGACTGCGTTACGTGGTCATTAGGACATCCCGTTTGGCAGCAGTAACCACCAAGTACAAAGACCACCGTGAATGACTGAGATGATTATAGTTTTATACAATATTAGCTGTAGCTTTAGAATAATAGAGTATCTTTAGAAATTATTACTCGCTAATAATGTAGCTTTCTATAGGTGAAAGAATTTTTAAAATCGGTCCAGTAGTTTTTGAGTTTATTCATTATAAACATACAAAAATACATACATATGTACATACAAATCTTTTTTCTTTATAATATTGTTATAAAGAAAAAGTTATATACATTTAATATAATATTTCTCACACTATATTTGACAGTTTTGCAAATTGCATTGGAGTGTTACAAATTGTTACTATTTATAACGTAAAACAACGTAACACTTTTTAAAGAGGATTGCATTAATTAAATTCTAGGCATCTTTATCTAACGGCTCTTTTAGGCAATAAAATATTCAATTAACATAATGGAAATAATTTGTTTATTACATTCTTAAACGAAATTTTTAACTAATTAAAAATTAAAAATCACTAGCTATGTAGGACTTCCTTAAATGTAACTTTTATACATACGATTAATGGAATATAAATATACAATAAAATACATAAATAATTTGTGTATAATAATACAATACTGCTCAGGTCGGAAATAAAGCTGTCGATTTAAAAGGCCGAGCCCTTTGCTGAGGCCTTCCTCTAACTGGGGAGGAAATAATAGGCAAAAATCAATTTCTGCCGATGAAGTATGTATTCAGTTTACTTTAGGCATTACTTTTAAAAGTTTTTTTACTTGCGTTGAAAATATTATTGACAGTATGAAAAAATGTATAAAAAAAGCAGTATAAAAATGTATAAAAGTACCCGATTAAAATTTTAATTAGTGCAAACTTAAGTTAATTAATAAAAAGTTTAAAAACTCGCTGAATTGTTTTTTAGGTACTGTGATGTAAATTTTTTTTGTTATAAAAATCTGCCCGATCAAACTTTTCAAATATTTTATATTATATTTTATATAAAATGCTCTGTATTTCAGCTAATTTTTAATTTTAACGCTTTCTGCCAACTCCTCGCCTTAAATAAGATCAAAATTGTCGACCGTGAACTTCGATAATACAATAAGATACAATTCCAACTAAGCAAAATATAATGGCACTAATATAATATATTTTGATACAATTAATTAATTAATTAACATAAATTTTCGAATTAAAGGACTAATTACGTTGAGCTTTGGTTGGACACTAACCACTACATTTGGGACTACACTGGCTCACACACTAAAAGCATTCGTGTGAAATCACAAAAAAATTGGTCTACATAGGTTGTATATCTTCTATGTGGTTTTCATTGTTCTGTTCCTTTTCCAGTCTGTGCAACTCTTCGGCGTCTTTTCTGTGAACAATAATAAATCTTTGAAATTAAAGCATCTCGTACAAAAACACATTTGACGGGTCTAGGACAATTCACCGCCAGCGATTCATCGCCGTCCTTTCACCGCCACCATTTCATCGCTGGCCATTTCTTCGCCGGTCCATTCGACGACAGCCATTTCATCGCTATTTAATTAAAATGTCAGCATCAGCATTACTAAAAAAAAAAATGTCACACATGTTCCCAGTACAATAAGTCTTATGACCCATTTTGCAATGGACAGTGCATTTACCCAAACCAGTATTCCGGGTGTACTCGTTCCGCTCACATTGAATTTCAAATAGATTCCAGAACTTAACTTTTTCTTCAATACAAATAAATCTTGTAATAGTTTTTTTTTTTTCAAAATCAGTAATTCATTCATTCCGAAATCACATTTAATAAAGTTAATGTATGTAATTTCAAAAATAAAACTAAAATACATCACATTTTATGAAAATTTACGTCTTTTCTGACAATCAAAATCTGGTAGTAATAATTATTTTGCTTTCTTTAATACTTTGCATGATAAACAATGGACCACAACAAACGGCGATGAAATGGCCAGCGATGATTCGGCCGGCGGTGAATCTTCCCATCACGACATTTGACAGACGCGACATCTAAAATAATTCTTATGCATCTCGAAGATAAAGTTGAAAATAACATTGCATTTAATTTTAATTAAACCTCATAATTTAATTAATAACTATACACAAAATATTAATTTTTAATTATATCAATTAAGTAATATTTGTACGCCACTATTAATTACATAATGTGTATAGTACATTATTTAATTGAGAACTTTTTAAGCAAATATATATTTATTTATTTCTCATATTTGCGAATGCGAACATGATTTCGAATTACTTTAATTAATTTTAAATGAATTGCAGCTAAATTACACCTAATCTCGTAAATAATTGGGTTATTTTATTATATAAATTATTTTATATTTTCTTGGCTATAGTTACTTGTGCCATATCGTCTGATCGTCATTATCTTTCTCGTTTTTGTATTGTATCTTTTTCAAGCTGGAACTGAGTAGGTACAAACATTTATACAACAACATTATTGACTCAACCGTAATATCATTAATGTTGATCATCAACTATTGCCGATTATTCTAAAAAGGGAATTAAGTTTATGTCGAGAAATCTTCTTTTTAATATTCTTTATCGCTCAAATTTGAAACTGTCTTGACAGATTTGGACGAATAAGATAAGATATCTGACAGATAAGATATACCTTGATATGATCGAGCCAATCGGATATATGTCTAGCGCAGAATATCTATACATTTTATTATTAATTAGCACATGATATAAATAATATGTTCAGATCAGTTTGAAGACTAATGATCTATTATGTTGAATATTTCGATATTACCTACCTACTGCTGTCATTTTCAAAATTATGATACCTACGATTTGGATTGCTTGGTTCGAAGGTTACTAACGTATGCGTATTCAAAGCAAAGACACGATAAGCACTACCATGCTTACGAGTGGCACATGGGTTCCACCCACACACTCTTACAGGATTATTATATTTCTGGTATGCCTAAACTCTATTTATTTTGGCATCTAGAAGGAAAATTCTAGTGCTAAGAAGTATATCTTTCTTAAGTAACAGAAGCTGTTCATTGCTATAAACATTAATACAATTAAATATTAAACATTAAGATATTTAATTGATTATTAATTGACGGCGTTTTTGTTGAAAGTTTTTGAACATTACCTACAGAAAAATAAGAGCAAATTTTATTCAAATCTGATGAATCGAACTTACGAATATTTGTTTGGTGATGGTAGAAAAATACTCTTAGGACATAGACGGTAGTATGGCCAACATTCGCCCTCGGCTGCGCCAGCCTTTTGCGCGTCTACATACTCTTGAAGCAGACCAGCGTACGGTGACTTACTGGGTCTGAAAGAGAGATTAATTTGAACAAGTTTGTTATTCGTACAAACTTCCTTTCAAACATAATCAAAGCTATTCACTTTACAGTTTCAAGTATTGAAATTAATATTAAACAAATGGGCTCATTTGTTTAATTCATACTTATATTTAAAAAAAAGTTAAACCCAGCAAATTCTTTTGCAACTGTTTATTTTTGAAATGAACAATGTTTTTAGGGTTCCGTACGTCCGAACCAAGAAACGGAACCCGTATAGGATCACTCGTGTGTCGCTCACAGTCAATTATCTCGGAATCTACTAGATCGATTAAGTTGAAATATGGTACCCATATCAATTTCTGTGATCCAAACGCAGAGGTGTGACGTGAATAGATGAAATCTGTATATGGGAGGTCATTTTTGGGGGAAAGGTGGAAAATAAAAAAAAAACTGCATCGTGTGACATATCAAATGGAAGGTCTTGTTGTGAAGATCTTAAATGTATTTTTTTGTAATTTTAAAATAAATAGTTTCCAAGTTCAAGAAAATAGACAAAAATTGACCCCCCCCACCATCTCCGAAACTACTGAACCTAAAACTTGCCCCGTTTTTTTATCTAGTTTCATACATAAAAAGGTTTTTTTTATTAGATATGTGTGCAAACTTTGTAGGTACTTACGTAAAAAATAATTTCATAACTTCACCGAGAAAGCCGAAGTTGGTGAGAGGGTGTGCATGAATTTCACAAATGGCTCTCAATAGACATTCCTTGCCTGATAGACCGAAGTTAGACAGCAAGTCTTCTGCTATGGGATATAGAAGAGCCCTGAAAGATTACGATAAATATTATCATTCTTTTTATTTTTCATTACGCTGGGATTTTGTGAAGTAAAAATATGAAAAGTATTATTTAAGCCGTGCCTAACTCTAACTGCTTAAACACGATTTTGTAATAGATTTTTTTAAACACTTTTTCAATGTCTGTTTATCTTTTTTGTAATAACACTATTAGTGTTTGTTTCATTCCAATCGGTTCAAAAACAAAAAAAAGTTATGCTCCTCAGCGGCCTCAACTAGTATATAATATAATATAATATACTTTGTTAATAGACGAATTAACCATTATTGTGTTGATAATTTTTTTTGGTCCCATTAAGTATTATTAAACGACAAAACAATAGTTAGCAATCACTTTAGTAACGGCATCTTATGTAACCAGTATAAATTTTCCAACAGCTTCTTGGCGTGTCTGGAATTCCAAACGCTAACTTCCTGTAACAGTCACCAAGTTTTGTAACGTGAACCGAATTTTTAATGATGTTCCTCTATTATTGGTGCGAAGGTGAAAGTGGCGACTAATAACTTTGCATGTTTCATGTCCATGCAAGTTTAATATCCGAATTGTCGAATTGAGGTAGGTCTATTCCCTGGTCAACATTTCGAACATAGAGGTCGCTTAGTGGTCGAAATTTGACCATAAACAAAAGACCACGTATGTAATATGTTTACATATTACATACGCAGTGTCAAACGTGTGTCAATCCTGAAGTTCTATTCCAACTATTGGTGAAAGAATTTCTTAAATTAGATGAGTAGTTTCGAAGATTACCTTCTACATACAAACATACAAACCTTATCTCTTTATAATATTAGTAGGTATAGATTGAACTAATGACCCGTTCCAGCTTCGTACAGATTCAGTTTTATATACACAAACCTTCCTTCACTGAAAATTTATTTTCACCTTCCATTAGCGAAAACCCTATCGAAATCCATCGCTCTTTTCTAGGGTTTCCGGGTTCGATTCCCGGCTGGGTTAACTTTGAAAAATTAACTTTTCAAAATTGGCCCTGGTCTGGATCTGGAAAGTAGTGGCAGGGCACACTCTGTTTCGCAGTCATTTGGGCAGCCCTTCTGGCGGCAGTAACCACCCCCTTACAGAAGACCACCGTGAAATAAACAGCATGTGTGCTGTTGTGTTTCGGTGAGTGACTAAGGGATGCCAGAGCCCATTTCCCTATCCCTTATCCTAAAACCTACTGTCGGCAGTGCACTTGCAGCAGCTGTGACGTTGCTTGTGTTATGGGCGACGGTAGCCTATTATTGTATTTAAAACGATATTTGTAATCGTGATTATTTTGTCAAACTGACTCGAACACTTAAACTTCACTTAAATAACTTTACTCCACTTAATGGAGTTCTTAACTTTACTCACTTCTATTTAATGAAAACAATTTTTTTTTAATTTAAAGTAATTGTATAAGATTATCGATTGCTATTGACTTTTTTTTCAATCATCAATTCAGTTATTTTACTAAATGTTAATTCGACGTCATTTTACCCACGCCATCTAATGTTAATAATTAGGGCAAAAATAAAGTTATTCGTTTTTGAAATGATTGATTTAAGCATTGGTCCGTAAGTTGAATTATATATTCCATACAAAGCCACAGCCATTGTATGTAAGGTCATTAGTTTCAATATTTTATTTTGCATGCGTCCCCGTTTTCTGAAGTAAAACATATTCATGCAACAAACGGTCGTTTCGCCTATTCTGACCATTGTTGAAGTTCACATCCGCATAACCCACTAAGGTTTCTAAATTTTACAAAGTCCTCAAAGCATTCGAGAAACTGAATTGTGCTGTTGCAACCGTCATATGTATAGGTTGCCACAATATAAATAATTACATGTGATGGCAACGGTCACTATCTCGCCCGCCTGCTCTTTTATACTTGGGGCTAGCGCCTCGTTGTATTTCGAATTTTCCAAAAAATATAAACAAGATCGTAAACAAAGCCATTGAAAGTTCGAGAATGCTATTTCTGTTGAAATGTAAACTCTATGTTTTTTTTTTATGTTATGTCGACAGACAGGCTGACGGTCCACTTGACACTAGTAGAGAAGGGGCGTGGCTACCATCGATAGGGTGGGACGTTCGAGACTTTCGGCCGGCGCGAACGCTTTTTCCAGAACGTTCCATAGTTAGTTGTAACAATATAAATATGTTTATTATCGTGTAAATTTTTAAATGCTTAGATTTGATGACAAAATTTCTTCAGAATGCCTACTACAATAAAACTTATCAATAGGTAGCTACAGTTACATATAAACATAACTTGCAGGGATATAAAAGCGATTCCAATCCTCATAGGATAAATGGTAGGTGGAAGATAAGTGTAAGTATAGACTCTGGTATTCTTTTTCATATATCTAAATAAAAATCATCATGCAATGTAATTTTAAGGAGGTGTTCTTGCACCAGAGTGGTCAGTTTATGGTCACTGCACTACATAGAGTTTAATTTTATTCTGTCATTTTATGAAATTGTCCTTACCTTTCGCCTCCATGTAATTTATCAAGGATCATTTTCTCAACTTCAGGTGGTACACTCTCTTTCTCTGATCTCTTTCCTCGTCTCTTATCCAAGTATTGTCCTACATAATCTGCCATCACAGACGCTGCTGCTCTTCCCATTGATCGTGCGAAGATTGGAGGCAATGTTCCGTACGGATTCTCATTATCAGTTAGTCCCAATTTGTCGAAATCGACTGAAAAAATTATAATATCGATTAGGTTTTCGAATTTCGTTACAGTTAAATTAGGTAATTATTCTTTATGTAATTTAATTAAATATTTTAAAATTCACTATATGGCTCGTCTCCAGAATCACAACCTGCAAATTATCCATTTTCCAGCTCATCTAGTACTAAGTTATCAAGACTTTTTCAGTGATATACAAGTATTTCATATTAAATGTATTACACCAATAAAAATACTAGTAATTATCGTTTCTTGCAAAAATATGTTATAGTCATATTTGCATTTTTTCTTCAAAAAAAAAATAGGAAATGAAGTTATCGTTTCGTTCGATAATAAATTGTTTTTCTAATTAACATACGTCTAATAAACAGTCAAACACAGAGTCCATTTACCATTTTATTGTAAAGTCTACATATATATATTAGTACCCCAATTACATGTGCTACTGCTACACTAAGATTATCTATTTGAATTAATTTACGTGTATCTCTTAACTAATGCTACAAAATTAGTCTCAAATTGATTACTGAGTTTAATCAATGATTGACTATAAAATTATTCAATCGGTTATTTCTTTAGTTAGGTATCTATAGTGTCTACACGCTACGAAATTCACATAACTTATCAATACTGACTCATAAATTCCAGTTGATACATCAGGGTGCCTGAAAATCATTAGGAGCACAGTAAAGATCTTTATAATAACAAAATAAAAACATTTCCTCCGGATATCAGATAATTGTAAACCTACTTATCTAAAAAGACAAAGAAGTAAAAAGGACTTGGGTGTTCCTTGTTTGTTGAAGTCTCTAGAGAAAGATATGTGTAAGTAGGGAGGGACTACGTAAGTTCCTTACTTACCACGTAAGGAAGATTTCAGGAACAAATCACATGACTCACAGTGCTCAACCATAACCCTAGAACCCTACAAACCTTAAAAAAGTTGGGACTCCCAACCCAAAACTCTTGAGTATGAAAGTCTCTCGAATGGCGACTGACCACCTAACAGATTAAAAAACGCCAGATTTTTAGTGTATTTAAATGGTTTAAATTCTATTTTAGTGAATCAAACCGATTTTTAATTATAATTCATCTGAATCTTATATGACTAGGTATCAATATGACTGAAGAAAATCTTAGGGTCCACGAGGAAGATGTTTTCATAACTCTGTTTTCGCTTTTGTAACAGAAGCGAAACGAGATTGTGAATTAGAGGTATGTGAGTAAAGTTCTTAGTTGTTTCATACAAAAGTCGTTGTACTTACTCGTAAAAGGAAAACTAACGGTCATATTTGACAGAAATCCTTTCGGCGGATGCCTCACGAATGGCATTGACACTGATGGAGTAATAACCATCGTTGTTCCTGGTGGTAACGCTAGCCGTCCATCGTTCGTGATCCACAATATCCTCTTCTGTCTCGAATGTGGAATATTTTCTTTTGCCAGTTGCTGGCCGTTAGGCGAAGCCATAGGAAGTAACGCCGCAAGTGCTATACTGAGCAACACACGGGGAACGGTGCTGTCCATCGCCAGACTAGAAACACAACATTTAAATCAATTATATAAATTTATTGACATTTTTTAAAGAACTAAATTAAAAATTTACGACATATCAGAAAATCTCCAGGACCTCAAAAGTTCAGTATTATCACGTCAAATATCTCAAATGAAATGAGAAGAAAAGGTTAACGCAATTTTCAATTTTTTAAAATAATATAGCATTTATACTGTCATTGACAAAATATTAGTTTCTCGCCAATTTTAATCCGGCGAATAATTAGCGGTTCATAATTGTATTTAAAATATTGGTAGAAGATAGAGAGAAGAGATTATTCAAACAACAGGGTTTCTAAAAAGACTTGTAAGACCAGAACCCATTTTTCCTATTCAATCCCTTGTCCTTAATCCTACTGTAGTCGGCAGCGCACTTGCAGCAGCTGTGGCTTTGCTTGTGTTATAGGCGACGGTAACCACCTATCATCAAGTGGACCGTCAGCCTGTCTGCCGATCTTAACATTAAACAAAAATATCGGTACAGGTTTTATTGGAGAATACCACGTTATATTATTTCGATGGAGAATACTTTTCGATCAGGCTAATCGTATAATGCAAACAGTTTTTACCTTTTTATGTATACCTATTTAGAACTTTTTAAATTACATAATATCAAAAACAATAATGATTAGACATATATATACCTAAACCATAAAGAATATGGTTAAAGACAGCTGACGCAGCATTGACAATAAACAAACGTCTACAAGAAAATAAGTTAAATTATTGTTTTTTTATATACATAAATGTTTTACTAGGGTTTTTACTATTTTTAAGTATTTTTTTGTTTATTTTCTCATTTTCACAATGAGTTTTAATTATTGTAGCCACCTTCGCTTTAGAGATAACTCTGAATATGTAGAAACCGTTGAAGAGTTGGTTACTGCGATAGAAAAACAGTTTAATATTGATTTAAGAAATATACCACATTGGAAGGAACTTGTTCATCGACTGCACGCTTCCAAAGCATATTGTAGACGTAGAATTCAAGATGCAAAACGCCGTAAACATCTAATTATTAACAAGATTAACACGGAATTCTATAGACCGTCACCTTTTGAACTAACCAACAATTTAGCGAGAACGGCAAAATTGTGGGAGAAATCAAGAATTGCAAGAAAAAACCAAGCCACTATTGTAAAAGTTTTCCTAGATAATGATTCTAATGAAAGTCTCTCCACAGGTGAAAATTTTTCAGAAGAAATTAGTTGCACGGCACATCCAAACACAGAAATTGTTCCTTCAGAAGTGGAATTAGCACCACCAGCTCAAATATCTGGATTAGAAACGAGGACCAGCTCACCGAATTTGCCATTGTACATATCTACCAACCCACACAAACTTATTACTCCTCTCGGTTCTCATGCTGTACCTGTCAGTTTCAAGTCCAGTTTAGACAAACCCGATACGCCAATTTTGTCTCATGGAGCAAATGAATGGGAAACAGCTGAGCAAGCATTGTATATAAAATGTACTCCTAATCAGATTACACTAACTAATGCAACTTTAAATGAACAGTTCATAAAATTTTCAATAACCAATTGTAGCCTTGAATACAGGTACATTAGGTTTAAATACTTAACTGACTCTAGTAATTTTAAAAGATCTAAGGTTTCTCCAGTCACTTCTTTAAAATTGTATCCAGGAGTAGCAGTTGTTTTTACTTTTGTATATGAACTGTTACAATGTATAGAAGATTTTACCTCGCATTTGTATTTCAAAATTGGACATAAAGTTACAGAGAAGGAACCATTTCAGGCATTATGTCTACCAATTTTTAGTAAATTCAAAATTGAAAGATCAATTTCGGTGACAGAAGTTGTTTATATTCGCCCAATATATTTGTGGCAAATAAATAGCAAATTGCGACACGCGGAGGCATTTTTAAAGATAAGTGTTAATGACAATAATGAATATTTTATGCGCATTGTAAAGAAAGAGATGAACTTAACTAAAGATTTAACAAACAGCCTAATGTCCATTGAAACTGTTCTTCCAGAAACTGAGAGTTATGTTCAAAATATTAATGATTATGACTATGAATTTAAATCTGACATATGGTCTCCTGTAACAAAGGGTCCTGAAAATATATCAATTTCAACAACTGATTTTATGTTCACAATTGTAGAGGTAATTGTTGAACTTGCATTGGAAACATTTGTTTTCGATCATACATATTTATATGTAGGGCCGCATTCAAAAACATGCATATCAGTACTTTTTAATGTTGCCAAACATGTAGGCCACCATCATTGCTCGTATGAAATTCAATTTAGTGATCCAAAAACCAATAATATGTTGTTGACGAAGAACATTTTAGTTTTGGCAGAGATTCTTCCCCATCCAATACAAGTAAGTCCATCTTTTTTGGATATGTCGCATTCTCCAGTGCAATATGGGTTATGTAGTGATAAGATTTCTATAAGAAACACACACAAAACGTGCCCTGTTACAATTACAATTAAATTGACTTCGAAAATGAAAAAGCTTTTCCGAATAAATCCGTTAAAAACGTCAGTGCCTCCCACGTCGTCTGTGAATTTCACGGTCGCTTGCTGTTCTAGAGATTTTCTAACATTAAGGAAATCTGACGATTTCATACATTTTACATTTAAAATCGTTTTTGATGGTGACAGTTCTATATATCGGAATGTACCTCCGTCATTTTACGAAATTATTACTCCATGTGTCGCTGAATTCAAAAAGATTTACGACTCCAAATATTTTAAAGAAGTGAAAAGTGACGAAATAGTGAGCGGTGCTTAATATACTTTTAAAATAATACCTAAAATAAAATGTTAATTATTATTAAACAGTTTTATTTATGTAGTACAGCTCTAATGCGCTATTTTTATCGCAATAGTTTATGTAGGTACATATATTGTCATTCTGCCATAAAGTAGGTATTGTAATCGTTCCGTTAATTGTCAAAATAACCATAAAGCGGAACTAATAGAACCTTATAAACCTTATAAGAGATTATTTGGAAATAGAGACCGTGTGTGTTCTTGTTTTATTTGTGAGTCATAAGTAAATCAAACAAGTCCATGATATTTATCGATCACATATTTTAAAAACCAGACTATCTTCGACGTCTGCTTGACCAAGACCATCGACCGTGCGCTATAGATGTCCATATAACCTGTCATTATATCCGTAATACGTTTTGAATTATTTTAAAGTAATGTGTCACTAATAACTACCTATGTACGTCAAAATTAGAATAAAAATAATAGAGTTGTTACAAATAATATCAAGGAGAAAAGGAGGTTCAAAGGACAGCATCAAAAAAGAATTTTATAACATCTTTATCATCCATATTATTACTCGTTTTTAAAGGTTTAATTTCGTGTTTTGACCAAATATATACTTTTTAATTATTGTTTATTAAAGTTAATTAAGCATTAAATTAAAATTAAAAACCTACATAATTATTGCAAATTACTTGAAACTGATTTCAATTTTTCATTCCGATCTTTATCAATAAAACTAGGACTAATCTCTTCTGGTATTTAACTTACATTACTTTAATATGACTAATTGTTGATTCATACACGCAAAAAATTTGGTTAATAGAGTTTACCATACAACTTTAAATTATCACTTAATTAAAACTGGGTGCCAATTCTCTTTGCCACAATTTATTAAACAAGATTGGTGTTTCTAAATACTTCAAAGTCCATATAATATGTTCGCATCGTTATTCAAACTGGGGTGAAGCCGCTTGCCGAAAGCTAGACGTTCTCATGTTCGGTTTATTATAAAACCGTATACACTGACGCGTAAAAGAAGCTTAACAATAAAAAAAGGTAGAATATAAAATTCAAAAAGAGGCACGAGCAAAAATCTAGTATTAAATAAAACTGGTTATCTCAAATAAATTATCGTATCTAACGGCTGACTTATTTAAGTTTCAAAGTTTAATTGCAGAGCGCAATATTTTCCAAGAAATGTTGAATCGCGAAATGCAACAAGGATCAAACCTGTTAATTCGACCGACTTACACGTAGTATGTATTACAGGTCAACTTTGTTGATTGCCCGAACCCGCATAATATTCCAGTTCGCATGTACAGGTCACACGCGAACCTGTTCGATGCGACAATCGCTTGTAAATCATCATAAGCCCTGATCGATATAATTGTGCCTTAACATTATGTTACCATCATTGCTCAAGCGCATGCACACCCAGATTGTTGACATTTAATATTGTATGTAGATGACGCTGTAGTCAAGTTCTGTGGTGTACTTAACTAGCTTTTTCTCGCGATTTCGTCTACGTGGACTTCAGAATTGACAAATAAGTAACGTGAGTAAAGTGTGTTATTCTACTTAATTTGTCAACCTAAACTTAATCTCGACTAATTTCAATTTCTTTTCTTGGATATCCAAGAAAAGAAAAATGGGAAGGCAGCTGAGAAGATGGGATGATGATCTCCCCAAAAGATGAAGACAGCTGGCACTTGACCGCAGCAGGTGGCACAATCTGGAGGAGGTCTATGTCTTCGGACAACCTGATAGGATTGCAGATGTCTGATTCTAAATACAATTAAATATATATATAAAAAAATATTTACTAAATATAAAAAAATATTAATAAACTTCATTATATAGAAGCACATAATAAAAATAGTAACTTCTGTAACTTATCAGTGATATTATTTTTATTATTTATTTTTTATTTAATTTCAATTTCTTTTAATTCTAAGCATCTCATTCACTTTATATTTATACTAGCTGTTGCATGCGACTAAAATATTATTCTTAGAAAACAGCAATTTTTTATGGAGGGGGTAAATGGGGGAGGGGGGGGGGTTGAGTAGCCTATGTTACTCGCTGATAATTAAGCTTTCTATAGGTGAAAGAATTTTTAAAATCGGTCCAGTAGTTTTTGAGTTTATGCATTACAAACACACATACAAATCTTTTCTCTTTATAATATTAGTATAGACACTGCTCGCCTCTGTCTATTTCTCCGCTAACTTCTTCTAAACCCCTCAACGAATTTTAATATGGTTTTCACTAATGGAAAGAACAATAAACGAGGAAGGTTTTTGTATATAATTTGCGGAAAAAAATTTGCATCCTTGACGGATCGCCAGTATAATATATTAAAAAAAATTAAGTTTTCTCAAAATTCTTCCCTTCGCAGTTTGAAGTAAGCCTTAACATATAAATGTTAGATTCTACTTTTCTCTAGCAACATAAAAAGGTTTTGTGAAAACATTTTCAATGGGTCCCTGTTTGAAGGCATGCTCGCATAACT
This sequence comes from Bembecia ichneumoniformis, assembly GCA_910589475.2. Classification (NCBI taxonomy): domain Eukaryota; kingdom Metazoa; phylum Arthropoda; class Insecta; order Lepidoptera; family Sesiidae; genus Bembecia; species Bembecia ichneumoniformis. The sequence continues at coordinate 10,779,878 of OU342538.1, read as the reverse complement.
TCTGTTGTTTAATGTTGTTGTTCCATATAACTTCTGTATTCATGGTTTCAACGATTGTTTTAAAAACAAAGAGACAGCGATTTGTAACGGTAATCAGAAAGCCTACACGCTGCAAAAGGTTATTATTATTGTTTAAATAGTAAATACATTTCGACATTCAGCTACTGTATTTTCTAAACTTGAATTGAATGCAATTTATAAATATATAGTTAAATTTAATGGAGTTGTAATTAAGACTTGGATTTTAATGTACACATGAAACATCTTAACTTAAATTATTTTAGAAAATAGATTTTAGAAATAAATACTGGACCAATTTTAAAAATTGTTTCACCTATAGAAAGCTAAATTAGCGAGTAACATAGGCTACTCACCCTCCCCCATCACCCCTCCTTTACCACCCTCCGGACAAATGCATGTTTGTAATGAATAAACTCAAAAACTACTAGACCAATTTGAAAAATTCTTTCATCTATAGAAAGCTACATTATCAGCGAGTAATATACACTACTCACCCTCCCCCATCTCCCTCTATACAAAATTGCCGTTTTCCATGAATAATATTTTATAAACAGACGCGGACGAAGTCGCTTGCAACAGCTAGTGTTATTATAATAAAATGATAGCGCAAAATAAAAATACCTTTTATAACGAATTAAAAAAAGAAAGTCGATTTAGTTACACCATTTATAACTCGAGAACGGCTCGATTATAACTCGATTTAGTACACAAACTGATTTTTGTGATCTTTGTTGAATTTGTCTCCGTCCTGAATAACAGAGTAACCATTAAAACATCTGAATATTTCAGAAAAAATGTGAATAAATTTCATTCTGTACGAGAATGAATTTTGTATGGAAAGGTTTTTATTCTGAGGCGGTACGATGATATAAGTTGATAGATAATATAAAATTACGTATTCATATTTTTATGAATCAAATTGTATCTCCCAATTATTATTCAGTAAATATGTCATTGAAAATGACTTCTGTCATGAAGACTGTCTTCAATGAAGAGCAATTGATTTGTATTCATTACGTTAGTATTGTTTTCACGTTGTAAACAATTAAAATTCAATTATTTAAAATTTGCAACATTGTTGAAATCGATCCAAAGTTGCGTTTGCGGCCATAAACGTTCAGTGCCCATAACTACTTTCTTGCTACTGTAAAATATGTACATATATTTAAAGATTAGTGATCCGCTGCCGGCTTCGTCCGGGGTGCAATTTTTATATATTCCTCGTCTATCCCTTTTTCCAGTGAAAACCGAAATAAAATCGATCTAGCTATTTTGGTTTTCTCGAGACTAACGCACGGCGATTGATTTTTATATGTAAAGAAGATAAGAAGATATTGTACAATCAATTAAGCCGTCTTAAAAAACAAATGAAGCATTCGACATGTGGATAGGCGCAAGCTGTCGTTCCTCAAGGCGACTCCAGCCGCAAAACTCGTTCTGTACTGAATTGACGGGACTGCTGAGGGGGAGTCGCTACTTGCAAATCTCGGAAATATCTATTTAAAAATTAAATAAAGTATAATTCAAATTTTTCTTTTCATGAGCCTTCAGATAGTGGATCTTAAAATTTATCTTAAGAATTAGCTATTTAAAATATTGATGCACGGTTACAACATCGATATTAGACCGCAGATCTGAGTATTTTTTAAATTATAATTATAATTAAAAAAATAATTAGAATAAAGTGTTAGAAATAAGTGGATTTTTTATCATTAGGGGCTGGCGTCGCCTTAACTGCATTCAAAAAGGGATCAACGGATTTGCCAGAAAACGCAACCTCAAGCTCGCGGTGAAACGACGTGAAGTTTCCTACCGAGTCATATTTTTTGGAGATAAGTGATACGATCTGTTTCAGTTTTTGATGATGGTCAAAGTCGCTGGAAAGAGAAAAGTTAGGCGAAGGAATAAGTCGCGGCTAAAGAAAATCGGAGAGTGGACGAAAATCGGTGACAAAATCGGAGGTGTTCCGAAGAACAAAAGACAGAGAGGACGGTTACAAGTTGATCGCCAATGTTCACTATTTGGAGAGGCAGGCACCCCAAGAAGAAGAAGAAAAACCGTAGCGGAAACTTGTTTTTAAGTATTAACAATACTTGTGTTAGAATAGTTTCGCTACATAGCAACATTTGTCATTTAGAGAAAAAATTACATTTAAGTTTTTTTTCAAAAAATATATTTATACAGGTTGTACTTATGTTACCGAAGTCAAAAAAATAGTTTTTTAGAATTTTTGTCTTTTGTCTGTGCGTTTGTTCGCGCAGAATCAGCTTTACCGATTTGAATGTAGTTTTCACTGATTTATTATAGCAAGCATCCCTTAACATTTAGTGTTTTTTTTTATTCCAATCGGTTTACAAACAAAAAAGTTATGTAAATTTAAAAAATCACGTCCAACATTATTTCAATAAAAATGCAATAAAATAACTCTTCAGTTGAATTCGCTGAAACTTTAGTTAACTGTATATTATCATCGGTAAAACGATGATGACTGAAAGTTTATATGAAGTTAAAAATAGTCAGTTTAAGTGATTTTGAAGTTCGAATTTAATTTGACCTAGATCTATATGACCAGTCATATTAAGTAGGGTTCACCAGCTTCACCTAAGCTGGTGACCTTCATATAAAATATAATAAAATCATTCTTTACCTATTATGCTCTCAGAAACGGCTTAACCGATTTTCATGTGGTTTTCACTTATGTAATATGTATGTAATATGTAGTGTATATCATTCCAATCTGTATACAAACAAAAAAGTTACGTTATTCCGAATACGACGCCTACGAAGTTGCGGGCTCAGCTAGGATATAATAAAATGGTTCTTTGCCTACTATGCCTTTGTACACGCTAATCTCAGAAACGGCTTAACCGATTTTCATGTGGTTTTCACTGATGTATTGTAGCAAGCTTCCGGTAATATGTAGTAGTGTATATTTCATTCCAATCTGTTTACAAACAAAAAAAGTCACGCGTTATTCCGAATACCAGGCGTACGAATTCGCGGGCACAGCTAGTACTTATTATAGTCCAGGAAAATTTACTAACAGATCAAAACTTGAGTCCCTCAGGGGCATTTTTGTTATAAGCTTCTAGAAGATATGAAAGATCGATAGGTGAAAGAAATTTACGATTTCACCTTGCAGAAATATGAAAATAAGGTGTTTTTTTTCTAAATTATACAAAAATGGTAAGTTACAAAAAAGTTTCAGACAAATATTGTAGAGAGTTTTGTTTTACAGGTCAGGTCAGGTTTTGCGCGGCCCTTGTCAGGTCTTCTGAGAAAGAGAGTTTACTTGTTGCTATTATGTCTGTCTGAAATCACGCTAGATTTATGAAATGTATTAGGTGTAAGCTAAACACTCATCCAACTAGACAAATGCCAATTGTTAGTTTTAGTTGTGTTTCTATGTTTTTATTTTGTACATAGCTTATTTTATTAATGTGTAGGTTGAGTGCTATTTGGACAATAATATAGATACTTACTTCTAGATTTAAATCCTCATAAAACATACCTATAAACATTTGAAAGATAGCTTTATCCGATGGAGGTTACGTTTCAACACAGTTATGGCCACATGCTACAATAATTTCTTCCGAATCCCACGTCTTCCGCGAGGGTTTGTTGCGGTTGACCTAAAGAAAATGTAGAGTGATTGCAGGCAGGTGTGATGAGTTTAGACGTGCGGTGCGGTGTGCATTATGACAATTCATCTACGCGAAATGTTTTATTGTTTTAACTCGCGGTACGACGGTTTTACGACATTACCACACATTTTATAAGAAACGTGTTTGACACATCCCGGTTTCGAGACTACGCTTTTGTGCCAAAATCTGCACGCGTTTTCTTTTGCACATTCTTTTGCTACAAAAAAGCCAAAAAATATACACTATATCTGTAAATATATCTGTATGTTGTATATATATATATACACTAGTTGACCCAGCAGACGTTGTCCTGCCCGAACCCGAAAATAGTTCTATAACCCGATTGTGGCGCCACCTATTGCTTTTATATTCAAAACATAACGTTTTTTATTTTCCAACGTCAAAGTCAAAGTAACGCGACAAAATGTTCATACAAAATACTAAAATTGCGATTAAAAAATAGGGGGTAGGAGTAGGAGGGTGAAAAATACTTTACGACCTATTCTCATCTCCTACCTCGACCTACCAAGTATACAAAAAAAATCATAAAAATCGGTCCAGCCGATTATTAGAAGATTATAAATTGGTTATGCGCCTCTGCCAGTATCTCTACTAACTTCTTCTAAGCCAATTAACGGATTTTGTTGATACGATTGTCATCAGTGGAAAGAGATATAAGTAGGATGTTTGTGTATTATTTTGCAGGACAATTTCATGGTAAACGACACTGATGAATGTTAATTCTTTATCTACTGCAGAGGACACATTTGACGCTAATATTTTACAATTCGAAATGCAGATTCTATGGAAAGAATCCGCCAGGAAATGTGTCTTCAATTATAAATTTGGATTAAAAGCACTGAATCTCTATACACATTATAAAATAAAGTCGCATAAAAAAATAAAACATATTATAAAATTATAAAACTGTCCGCCTCTGTCTGTTCCACCGGCAAATTCTTTTAAATCACCCAACGGATTTGATACGGTTTTCACAAGTGGAAAGAGCAATAAGCGAGGAATGTTTGTGTATATTAATTGGAAGAAAAAAATGCATGCGTGTGAAGCCGGAGGCTTTTTTTAATATTTGGAAGCTGAATATTGTATATATTTATTAATTAAGTTATTATAAAATTACAAGACACGAAGTATTTTTCATAATTATGATTTGAAGTGAAATATATATAAAAAGAAATAGTTGCATTTCATACGTACAAAGATGGCAACTCGTGCCCGCTATAACTGGCATTATTTTGTCGATAAAAAAATTCTATACTACTTCATATAAATTTCGAAGTTTTAAATATACTTTATAATTCAACTATACTGACTATAATCTTCGTTTTGTGACACTCCCTGTGTATCACCTTTCACTACAATTTTGTACTGAATATTAAAATATTATGCTTGCATTTTACTGTATAAATGATGTTATAATTTAAGCATTAAACAAGATTTTGGAAAAGATAGATGAAAGAAGACTTAAAAAAAAATATTTTGACCAATGTGTATTGCCAGTGATGCCATATGGCGCTGAAGAGGGCTATGCTCGAGGTTACACTGCGAGATCGAATCAGGAATGAGGAGACTCGTCTGTATCCCTACGTGTATTCAAAATTTAATGGTGATCGATAAAGTACTTGCATAGATTTGCGGTTTAAATAAACCAACATTAATTTTTTGTATGTAAGCATAGATGGCTCGAATCCAGCTCGGGTGGGCAGCGTTCGGGAAGCTCCGAGACATCTTCTCGTCCAAAATGCCTCAGTGTCTTAAAACAAAAGTTTTCCACCAATGTGCGTTGCCAGTGATGACATATGGCGCTGAAACGTGGGCTCTTACTATTGGCCTCGTAAGAAAGCTCAACGTCCCTCAACGAGCTATGAGAGGACTATGCTCTGGGTTACACTGCGAGATCGAATCAGGAATGAGGAGATCCGTAGATGAACGAAAGTTACCGATATGAGCTGGCGGATCAGTAAGTTAAAGTAGCAGTGGGCAGGACACATTAGTACGTACGGAGAGCCGACGGCCGCTGGGGCCGGAAAGTTCTCGAGTGGAGGCCACAGACCGGTAACAGACAGACGACATGATAAGGGCTGCGGGTCGACGGTTGAACCAGGCTTCTAACCCTCTTTTTAGAAAATTAGAAGGAGGCCTTTGTCGAGAGCCGTAGGACGTCCTACGGCTGAGATCTCAGAGAGGTTGAAATGAAAAAAGAAAATAAATATAATGCCTACATGCAAAAAGAAAGGAAAAAGCCCTATGATACTTGTATCAGTATATAACACATAATAGGAGCCGGCTCATTTTCTTTAATGCAAGAATTAGGATATGTCCATTTTATAGGTCAAAGTAGTATGGTATAGATAGAATCACCGATACTAACTAGTCGTAAAATGTTGACAGTAACATGTGCGCCGTATAATTAATGGGTTATCTCGTACTAAACTAAATTGTAATTATGTATATACACTTACTGTCTAATTCAATATTCATTTAATACTAGCGAATCCGCCCCCAGCTTCGCATAGAGTTGAAATTTAAAAAAAAGACTTTTACGTAAAATGTTGAAGTCACACCCCATTTTACAAAAAAAGATTGATGACTGTAACAATTTGTTTGTTTAAAATATGAGGAATTTTTCATAATAACGGGACCCTCTTCCATGTTGTAGTGAGATAGCAGAACCATTAGTCACACAAACTTGTTTTAATCCTGCATGAGAAATTATAAATCAACTTCCCACTTTGTACGATGCCGATAGTTGAATGTGGGATTCTGGTTATTACCGGAGTACGAGTGTGTATTGCCAATGACTTATTTTAATACACAAATAATGGGCAAATAACTCTGAGTCATAGGGGTTTTAATAATAGTTTAAAATATGTGAGTGCCTGTGTGAAACAACTATAAAATATTTATATATTTATACTTTTAAAATCGTTTCTCCTGACTATCAACGCACATCCAAAACTACTAAGTCTAGAAAGCTGAAATTTTGAACATAGACCTTATTTTACAAGATAAAACTAGCTGAGTCCACAACTTCGTACGCGTGGTATTCGGTATAGCGCGTAACTTTTTTGTTTGTAAACCGATTGGAATGAAACAAACTGTTACGGGAAGCTTGCTACAATACATCAGTGAAAACGGCATTCAAATCGGTTAATCCGTTTCAAAGATTAGCGTGCACAAACGCATAGACAAACAGACATAATTTCTAAAGAAACTATTTTTTGACCTCGGTAACACAACTACGTGTGCAAATGTTTTTTTTTTGAAAAATCTTGTTTTCACCAAAGATAATATATTCTACATATTTAATCTTTTTGGTTTTCACTAATGAAAAGAACGATAAACAATGCGGGTTTGTTTACCTACATAATTTCCAGAAAAAAATTGCGTCTGCGCAAAATCGGGGCGAGTCGCTACTAGGATTATGAGAGTTAAATTAATAAATAACGTTACATGTTAGTGATCCAGGGTCACGTGTTATCCAATCTTGTTATTCTGTGTGAATACGGAATTATATTTATAATTTGTTTAGCCGATTTATTTTATTTTTAATCAATACTAATATAATAAAGCCGAAGAGTTTGGTTGTTTGATTGAACGCGTTAAACTCAAGGACTGCCGGATTTAATTTTTTTTCCATTAGATAGCCCAATTCTTGAGGAAGTTTACGGGCTAGTATATAAAATAAACGGCGGGACATAGCCAACATAAATAAGAGTACAAGTCAGATACTTTGTATTGCTGATTTTCTCATCACTTGATTAATAATCAAATAAAAAATCAAATATAGCCTGCGTTACTCACTTAGAGTACCTACTAAGAAACGATGTGTAAAACACAAACAAATGATACCTCTTTTCAATATGACTGTATTAGTATAAAATTTAAGAAAATGCAGGTACTGCTAAAATGTAAATTGCATTCGCTATAAATAAATTATAAATAAATTTTTAAGCGCGACGATTTCACGTTTTACTCATAACAGTAGTTTAGTTAAGCTTAAAAAAATTTAAAAAAATCTCACCTTAGTTTCAAACTGCTTAAATTAAGTTGATACAAATGCACAACACAATGCAGTTAAACGTGTCCTTTTTCAAGTTTTTTTTTTTATCACAATAAATCACATTAAATTTTATCCTTCACGAGCGATCATCGCTGAACATCCAGGCTGATTGCAACCAAGGTATGTCCTGATATGTGTGGTTGCCAAAAATTTCACCAATGTTCGGTTACTCACTCGCATAACAAACACTATTCAAAATAATCCGCGGAAATTCACCTTTTGAATCCATCGACAGTTAAAATTGACGCGATCACGTGCCTTCGACAGTCCTGCGATTGGTTTTGTATCTTGTTTCGAGGCGACTAAGTATATGGAGGACGCTTAGTATTCACGCGCCATCAAAACTCTCTGCTAATTATGATGCGTCGTGCGTTTTGGACGTTTCGTTTGGTGAAACAATAAAGCCTCCGAGCACCCCGGGGTGTCTGATACACTTGTCATTATCGAGGCACGCTTTTGGAGTGGAAAGGTCGTTAGCGCCGGCGTGCAATGCGCGTGCACATGCTTTCCGTAATTGAGAGCTGGTTATCTGGCTGCGAGCGGTGGCGCTGCGATACCGGTATGGAATGGAGGCATTGACGGTATAATGGTTCGACGTCGCCTCGCCAGTTGGCCACTGGGTTAGCGGTGCTTCTTTTCCTGCCTTACCTCTTTAATAGGTAACATTCTTACACATGAATCTGCTTAACCTGACCCGCGGACCCGCCTTTTATTTATTGTCATATACAACTCTTACTACTTATAATGTGCACTGTAAATAAAATTTATGAAAATTTTATTAATTATTAATCTAAGGGATATCAGTTATGTATAGAGATCGGGCCATTAATGTATGGTATTTTTGTTTTAACGATTGAAACTTCTACCATTATGTAAGAAGAAATTATAGCTTCTTCTGGGAAAATATCTGGGAAAATTTCATAGATATTTATATAAGTTTGAAATTATTAAAAAATCCAATTGTTTCAGTTGTCGAGTCTCTTAAAAATCAGTGTTCTTGCATGATTTGTAGAAAATATATATTTTTTTTATAGTTATTAACAAAGTAATAAATGAAATATACAAATATATACAAATATACATATTTTAAGCTTTATTATAAGACACTTGAAAGTAAATAAGTAAGTTAAGTAAGTTTAAATTTATCTAAATTGTTGGATTTGAAATTTCCAAAACACTTTTAATTTTATTTTGATGCACATTTTAATAGCTCTATTAGGCGTTAAACACATATTTAGGTCAAACGTGTTGAAGGTCTCATTCAAGCACATGCTACGTAAAAATTACAACAAAAACACGAAATCAATTATTTTAAAAGTAAGGATGTATACGCCCAACGGAACCTTTTATAGAAACTTATTTCTTATAGACATATTTATATACATATAAACATTGTTTCTTAATAAATTCTTACTTTTCATGTTTTCGTCAAATTAAAAAATACGCTTACTACTACCTACACCAAATTTCTAAGAAAAAAAAAACAAATAAAAGGATCAATATAAGGTTACGTTTATTTTAATTCGCGTGCGGCACATGGTCGCCATTATGAATAGAATGAATGTTTTAAAATTAATCATTAACCGTCTTACTACAAAAGATTAAATAAGCACTGTCTAAACACGTGCTTACGTAGACAATGTATAACTATTTAAACATTGTTAGGCGAGCGCTTAAAATATCCTTACCACAAAACCTTGTTTAGCGCTTGTTTTTGTAGATAGTGTTAAAGTACGAGAATGATATTGCATTATGGCAACCCTGACAAACATTCATTCAGTCACTCGCCCTGAATTCATGTCGTTTTCATTTTACGCAGATTTTGGTTTTCACAAGCTATTATTACGGACTATAGTAACGATATAAGTAAATTATCAAATTGGAATAAGGCACAAATTACAACAAATACGTTAGATTGTTTATAAAATTTTGTTATATCAAAAAACATTGCGCTTAATGGAACGTAACTGACACGGGCGTAATAGTCAAATGTCAAGTTGGATTTGTTAATTTAATATTCTTATTTTCATAAATTCCAATTATTATTATTAACATGGATAAAAAACGTGAGCGCGGCGTTGCGTCATCGTAATATTCGAATGGATTAATTCGCTCGCGATGTATCCTATCTCACAAAATTATATATCCTTATAAATAATTCATATCCTCCATACGTAATCAATTAAATTTAAAATATCCATAGTAATTTCAAAAATCAAAAGAAATCTTTAATATTACGCAAAACGATTACAAATTTGACAGCACGTCCAAGGAGAAGCCGCTAACTAGATAGACACTTGTTAATCAAGCATCTGGCGGTATTTAAATTTAAATAATGCTCGAGCATTGTCTAACCCTAAACAATGCCTAGACACTCTTTTGTAGTAAAGTTTTATTTAACCACGTGTACAAAGCCTGTTTAAAGTATGTTTAATGTTTTTGTAGTAAGACGGTTAACATGTAACAAGAATACTTATCGATGATATGATATTCCCTGTTCCTTCTTAACTTTTTTAACAATTTAATACAAGACTTCTCTCAACCACAATATTGCGCGGACGAGGGATGACGACTCCCGTTAGCTGGCCCTAAACTGAAATTTTAGGGCCTATGCGCTGGTGCCATTTCGTCGCGATGGTTTGGCCCGGTCTATGCTAGTAATATGTAACGTCAATGCACGAAATATTATTGACATCGTTGACAATAATGTCATTTGTTTATTTTTTGAAAAATGCTTTAGTTTTCTTACATAAAGTGGTTTAAAAAATTATAATTTCATGAATTTACCACTGCAAAAATATATTTTTTAGCGCAGTCGCTCTTAAAACTACTTAAAAATGAACTATTTTCTAATAAAATTAATAAAAAAGGAACTTGGATGGGCGTTTTTTGTGTTATAACTAACACGATAAACACTATTTATTGATGCGTAACTCCGACCTTAGTAGGATAAGACAGGAATGCATATGCAAATAGACTTTGGCATCACTTACCTACTCATTGTAAGACGATGGTTACTGCTGCCAGATGGGACGCCCAATTTATGACTGCGAAACGCAGTATGCCTTGCCATTGCCACCACTAAATATTAATCTATACATATAATAAAATTTTAAACGAGCCGCGTGTTTAAAAAAAACAATTTGTACAGGTTGTACCTACTTATGTTACAGAGGTCAAAAAAATAGTTAATAGAATTTTTGTCTATTTGTTTGTGAAACAGCTTAACCAATTTGAATGCGGTTTTCACTGATGTATTGTAGTCCCGTAACATTTAGTGTTTGTTTCATTCCAATCGGTTTACAAACAAAAAAGTTACGCGCTGTACCGAATAGGTACCACGCATTACACTTAAAACAAGTTCTCAACTAATCAAAGAAATTTCATAACTGGCCATTAACACAAAAAAAGTGAATCCATACTTCACAACATCAGGAAAGTGATTATTCTCGAATTCGTGCGGGAGAATTAGTTCGGAACACTTCGTGATGGACCACATGTCGTATTCACGAATATTTCATAACAGTGACAAAACAATAGCGATCAAATGCAATGGCTTAGCGTCGTTCAAGAGAATGTAGCATAATATTTGCCAATTCTTCTCTAATAGTAATGAGTGGTACGTAAACAAATTAAGCGTTCCAAAAAGGTTTCCCCTGTTACAAAAACCAAAAAAAACCCTGTTTACAAATTGAATTAGAATTTATTAACATTTTCCGAGAACTAAATGATGATGAATAGAATCAAAACCTTTAATATAAAAAATATTAATAAAGACACTGAGTGACAACGGAAATATGAGACACGTAAATAGGAATATCCTTACACAGTATAAACTAGGTGAGCCCGCAACTTCGTACGCGTTTGTTCATAAACCGATTGGAATGAAACGAACATTAAATGTTACGGGAAGCTTGCTATAATTACATCAGTTAAAACTGTATTGAAATCGGTTAAGCCGTTTCCGAGATTAGCGTGCACAAACGCACAGACAAACAGACAAAAAAATTAAAAACTGTTTTCTGACCTCGGTAACATAAGTACAACGTGTACAATTTGTTTTAGGCTTTATATGTAAGGATTTAGGCATCTTCTGGGCGAGCTCACTCCATTGTCGGCCTCATCTTTCCTACATGGATAGATGCTGGCCAAGAGCAAACCCATCTTTAATAAAAAAAATGATATAAAATATGTAAGGATAAAATCTAATTGCATCCGCGTGAAGCCGGGGGCGGGCCGCTAGTTGTTTTATAATTAAGCTAGCTGTTATTCATAGCTTAGTTCAAATAAGTATTGATAATTTTCAATAATAAATTTTAGCGTTTATAATAGTAGCAGAATAGTCTTCGAAATTTCAATCTGTCATCTAACTAAAGTACCTATTTGGTATAGATGACAAACGAATACAAAGTAGGGGTCAAATTAGGAGTTTTCCTTTAAATTGGCAAACTACCAAATCTCGATCTAAAATCTAAAGTTTATGATGCCAAGAGTATCTACGTGACACAAATTACAAATAGTACCTACGAAATTTCTCAAATTTAATGCGTCATTGCAGTAATTATGCTCTTTTATGTGACATATTTTGTTTATTGAATGTTGATTTGTTCGACTTATAATCTAATTATATCTGTTATAGTCTCTACAGAGGGTTTGGTCATAATCCGGCAAATTTTACGGGTTGATTTTACACTTTTTTTATTTTTTAATAGAGAGCATCAATTTCGGATGACGATCAACTGGAGCATGCGGGTACCTGAGCACTGATAGGATAACGGATAAGGAAGAATTTGAATGGAAATAGAAAAAGATAAGGAATAACGATGAAACGAATCTGGGAGCACATCTTGTGTTCATGGTTGATTATTGTAATTGTCTAAAATAATTTTTGACATAGAAATTATGTTAATAAAACTGTTTAACAATATTTATTTATTATTTTAATAATAAAAAACTAAGTATAGAAAAATAAAACAAATATTCTTATCAGAAACAATACTTCGTGAAATTCATGGTAGTACTACGCAATAACTAGATTAAATACACATAATAATCCCATTAATTACATCAATTTAACTTCAGTGTATCTACTGGGAATAAACCCATAATCCTCTGATTTGAAGGACGATGCAGACATAAAGAGAGAGCGCTGTCTGTCAGGGCTTATATGATTGCTCGCAGGTTCGCCAGATATTCGAGCGATGTCAAAGTGGCTCTTTTTAAAGCATTTTGTACGTCCTTCTACACGAGCAGCCTGTGGGCGCAGTATACCCGAAAGCAGTTCAGTACAATGATGCGTTTAGGGTGTTGATGGGGCTTTCATGATTTTGTAGTGCATAGGAAATGTTCGCAGAGTCGCGGGTCGACTGTTTCTATACGATAACCCGAAAGCATTGTGCATCCCTGGTGCATAGGGTTCGGACCAGCTCTAACTGCATCTTGAGCGCATTTGCTTCTAAGCTTGACTGTCAGTACCTGAACCACTGTTGTATGATTCATGTACTGACTAATAAGCGTATTTAAATACTAACATAGATTTAAGTTGTTACTAACATAATGAATGTGATCCTTGTTGGTTTAGAGGTTCCCAGACTTTTTTTCTCATAGACCACTTTCAAAATTTAGCTGGTTCCGGTGGATCCCTGGAGCTACATTTATACCATATTCCCAAAACTCGACAAAAAAATGTGAAAATTAGATCTAACTGTAAAAATTTGCGTTGCGGCTGAGTTCCAACCACGGAAGTTTTCTAAATGAAATAAGTGAGAATTGATCGAGTCTCGAGTCTCCCGTGGACCCCTGGGGATCCACCTGAACCACTTTGGGCACTAAGGGTCTAAATGAAAAATTATTATATTATAACACTGGTATTACCAATATGGTTCATAGTTCAATTGTTTAATATTTAAAAAACGTAATATTCAAGTCTTTGTAATAAGTATAAATTTAACAAGTAGTTCATGACCAAGGCAAATCGGATTATAGGATGGGTATCATTACGCAAAAATTAAAGACTTTTAAATTTTTATTTTAACACCCATAGATAAAACTCATAGAATAACATAACATTAATTGACATTATATATTTAACTTAAAAATGCAGTCAAACTATTAACATAAAGTCCGTTTCTGGACCGGCTTTTCAAGTTATATTCTAAGAATAAGCTGTTGGACGTCGTATACGGAGTCAGAGACAATATGTTTCCTGGTAAGACTGTGTCAGTGAGAATGGAAGACAATTGGAAGCCCTTGTCACAAAACATGCAAATCTTTAGTTTCACCCCGACGCTAGATAAAGAGGTCGCAAAATGCATTATTAAAGTCCTAAGGATAATGTATCGTTTGACAATGCAGTTTCTATTTAAATTTGTGCAAATCAACTGTCGACACTGCTACAATTTTAATGAGATCTATTTAAGTTTTAATTGACTGAAAGCCATTGGATTTCATTTACAAAATTCAAGTTGACAGGAGACTATTTAAATTATCTATTGTTTAAAATTTCTCCGATTAGTCTAATTTATCATATCGATAATATATAACCGGCACTATTATCATTTCTTATCTATGATTACTTTTAAAATTTACCTATTAATGCTCAACCTATTAAAGCTCTGTTAGGAAAGAATTTTTTTTTTAATGAAACATCCTTACTGGTTCAAAGCATTTTTAAAATTCATATTTTATATTTTAAAGCACATTAAAAAATATATTTTCCTATGAAAATATCACATATTTATGTCAAAATAAAAATCTTAAACTTAATAATTGTTATTTTTAAATTTTATTGTATTTAAAAAATTTTGGTCAACTTTTCGGGACGATTTTATAGATAACAATGTATAATTAAAAAAATGAAGACAAATTAAAGGCAGATTAAAACACATAAAACATGATTAATTTTTGTTTTCAAAACACCTTTGGAGTCCTGAGAGTTTATTATTGGCATCGTGTACAGAATTTTTCGAAACTGCTATCTCCAATGTAAAGTGTCATTCCATGTACCTACAGTAAGTACAGTATAACCACCTTCCTGTTCGTTAATGTATTTATGTCTGTATGTTACCTTCTCACGACTAAACCACTGCCTAGTGTACGTTTTATGAAAAAAAAAATGCTGGAGAAGGTTTCAAACCCCTCAACTATTGAATCATTAACAGCAATTGGCTAAAACTTGAATGTGCTTATAAATAAATAAGCATATCAGCAATTATTTGTGTGGAACATTTTTTTTTTCTTTTAAAAGGATTGGCATTCTAACGAACGATAAATACTATAGTTGTTTTTACCAAAATTCTTAGATAAGAATGAGGAGTCACGACTTAAAAATTTCAAAAAAAAATTACTCTACAAAGGATAACCGTTTTTCTTATCTATGAACTGAGACTGCTCACATACTTACCGTGACGTCTTTGATTTTAACTGCTTACAAGATATATCATTTGTATTCACAATCCGTGTTAGATAAAAACACGAGACAAAGAAATTTCGTAGAATATTTTTAAATTGCAAGTTAACGAGGTCTAGATGCACTTTGAGATCGAGATCGTTTTTTGTATTTGCTTATTCTTTTTATTTATGTTTTGTGTCGGGCGATTGAAGTAACCGGCAATAATGACAGTGGAGAAACAAAAGAACCACAAGAAACCTTTTTTTTAAATTTAGAACAAAGCTCCAATAACAAATATCTTAAAAATATACATATATAACCTGAAAGTCAACATTGAGGATCCTAAAAGGAAATATGAAATTGTTTTGTTAACTGAACTTGTTGTTACTGCATGCACTTTACAGATGCGTAAGTGTGGAGAATCATATAAGACATCATTGCCCTAAAAAGGACAGAAATACTCCAGCTACTTGCGCTTTCTGAAATGGTCACAGTATATTAATTTTTTTTCATACAAAGGATGTGAAGTTTGTAGAGACATCAAGCAATGCTAGAAAGGACACACAGAATTTTTTAATCCTAACCCACAGATTAATAATTATTGGTCTCTGCTGGCGCTCCAACATCGTACATCTAAAAAAACAGTCCCAGATGTGCGGTTACTAATTTCGCTTGTGTGCATTGCCTATTGGCTCTAATGCCTAATTTTGTGCGAGTAATAAATGTTGAAGCGTGTTACAATTATGTGGAAATTAATATCAACAAATAAAATTGTTTATTGGAGTTTAACTCCTTTAGAATCGATTTTCATATCAAGGCCCTCTGCCCCCGGTATGGAAATTTATTGAGGAGTAAAATTAATTCCATGGCTTATAAAAAGAAACGTCGAAATCTTCTATGAAAAGTGTATAAGTATCTTAGCGTTGAATAACGAAACGATAGCGCGTTATAACCTTCCGACCCAGCGACATATGTCGTCGAAAAATGAACTATTTCAACTTATAAATCGTAGCGTATACCGAACGTAACTAACATAACTTTTGTTGGAACACGTAACATCTGAGTATGTAGGATGTAACTAAATAATATAAAGTAGTTAGGTATCCAATTATCTATTCACACGAGGAAAATTTTGTACATTGAATTTTATGCGTTTAAAGGAGAAACTCCAATCGTGCATCGAAGCTGACACATGCACTTTTTTTACGAGTTTTTATTTAAAAAGATGAATTTATATTTAAATTTCCCCACCGATACTGAGCCGAGTACGCCAATTTGTGCGTGTGTGCACAAATAATATTTGTGCGCGGGCGGTATCCGTTTGGAGCTCCAGCGGAGACCAGTCATTAATCTATGTGTGTCTATGTCCTAACCTATCCACTTCAATAAAAATGCAACAACCCGTACAGCATTTTGAGCTATCTGAGAAGAGTTTCCTATTCTAAACAATAAAAATAATAGACAAAAGCAAGCTCTAAAAGATATTTATGATTTATTTTTAATGTTAAAATCGGTAGACAGGCTGACGGTCCACTTGATGGTAGGTGGCTACCGTCGCCTATAACACAAGCAACGCCAAAGCTGCTACGAATGCGTTGCCGACTACAGTAGGATTAAGGATAAGGGATTAGGAGGGGATAAATGGGTTCCAAACACTCACCGAAACACAACAGCACACGTTCTGTTATTTCACGGTGGTTACTGCCGCCAGACGGGCTGCGAAACGCAGTATGCGCTGCCACTACTTTCCAGATCCAGACCAGAGCCAAATTTGAAATTTACTAGTTTTTTCATATGTGAAATTGAGATAAGCCCTAAGTGGATGGAATAATGCATGGTTAGGAACGAATTTAATTATCGCTTTATTACTTATCTACTTTTGTTCGCGACTTTATCCACACCCCCTTTTCTTATGTGTTGAAAAGTAAAATATATATTTAGAATGCCTGACAGAAAAACGTGAGCAATAATTTATTGAATCTTTATTACTTATATCTTGTTTTGAAGTAGTGTTCAAAAATCCAAATATTTCTGTAAAAATTTTCTACATGAAAGATCCTTTGAATGAATAAATACACCACGTGAAATTTTGAATGAATGAATGAATGAATGAATACATGAATGTCCTTTTGTGTATTGCTGACAACGTGTATGCTAAATTTCATAACGATCGATGAGTCAAAGTGTAACAAGCAAATAAACAAACAAACGCACTTAATTTTGAATTTACAACATTATTTAGATATTTAACAATTCTAGCTTAATTATATTTCCGTCTGAAACTGTACCTTCAGTTTTGATTAATAGAACAGTTTATAAGTTGGACCGTATAAAATGTCACACAACCCAATAAAGTTTTGATAAAGGAGGCTCCTTATCTGAACACTGGTTGCATTCCTTAGTTCACCTGTTTTTACCGTTATCATATTGACCGCCCCTAAAATATTGCAACCTCAAAGCCTACAAACGTCTTGATAACTTTCTCGAAATAATTCAGTAACACACATGCAATGGAATTGGGAAACAATTTTACAAATTTATACGCGAATATTTTCGAGACAAAATTTAACTTTATTACTTTATATTGAGAGTGTTTAGTTATGATTCAAAGTTATACGAACTTGTTTAAAAATATCCAGTTTTTCTTTAAAAGTGATGACACATTGCTATGGCTTATTATGCGGTATCTCGGTTAACCTATATTATACATATTCTTCACTAGCTGAGCCCACAACTTCTTTAGCGTATAGCGCGTAACTTTTTTGTTTGTAAACCGATTGAAATGAAACAAACACTAAATGTTACGGGAAGCTTGCTACAATGCATAAGTAAGTTAAAAGTAAAGGTTTTGCCGTTTCAGATATGAATATACACAAACCTTGAACCTTGAAGTCTATACCTTGAAATAACAGCATGTGTGCTGTTGTGTTTCGATGAGCGAGTAAGGGATGCCAGAGCACATTTTCCGGATTGCAGCACCTGTGGCGTTGCTTATGTTATAGGCGACGGTAGCCACCTACCATCAAGTGGACTGTCAATCTGTCTGACGACCTATTCAGATACTGGAATAGATATGAACTTGTGCAATACAATAAAAAAAAATCTCTGTAAAAAATATCACAGCAATCAATTGCATTAAAATGTATATAGATTGTTGGACTTAATCAACCAAATACTATCATGGGTCTCTATAGATAACGTGATCATTTAGTGTGTTGATAGATAAAAGTGTACAGTGTGTTATAAACCGGCAATATTGAAGGTAAGCCGATAAAATGGCGGAAAAACTAAAGAAGAAACCGTCTTTTTTCACATTAAAACGATGGAATAGTAAAAAAGCAGATAGTCGTAGTGAACCCTCAAGTCCAAGAACTCCAACAACTACTCAAGGAAATTTCCAATTTTCAAAATCATCTACTCCGCCAGTGGTGTCCAGAGTTAGCAGTTCGATTTTGGCCGAATCGAAACCGAGGAAGTAAGTTAAATTAAAGTTATTTTTTTAGTTTTTTTTTTTCGAAAATATAAACGTATAAATAACTAGCTGAGCCCGCAACTTCCTACGCATGGTTTCCGATATAGTCCCTAACTTTTTTGTTTGTAAACTGATTGGAAATTGGAATGAAACGTACACTAAATGTTACGGGAAGCTTGCTACAATACATCAGTGAAAACTGTATTCAAATCGGTTAAGCCGTTTCTGAGGCCAAAAAAAAACCTATATTTTTGATCTCAGTTATAAGTACAAGTTTTTTTATCTAATAGAGTTTTTTTATCCGAGGGGTCATCTAAAAATAATAATAAAAACTCAAATGCCAATTGTTCACATTTAATTATGAAAGAAAAGATATATCAATCAGCCATTGATGCAGATAGAACTTAGCTTTTAACCGCAACTTCGTCTGTGTATCTTTATAAATCATTCTGATATTGAACTATACTTATTACTGTACAGTTTATATAGATTTCCGTGAAAATGTAACAATCATCACAAGCTTTGTTTCATTAAGACTTAGGTAGTGTTATGCAGATACACATAAAAAATATATTTTTTAATACAGTTGCTCAAAAAGTGGCGTATTGCAGGGACGTATAGCGTTCGGGATGTGGGCTATTACATACTCGTGCTTTTTTTTTTACCTTTCCCGAACTCGTGCGTTCTCTTTCCCAACTGTCAAAATAATGTCTATTAAAAAGAAAAACCAACCAGGAAGTTTTTACTAAAAAAAATCATACAAGTTTTTATGATTCATGCAAATACGTATATTTCTAAAAAGGAGCTACTTGATTTGTTTCAATATCAGATTTAATGATTTGATTGAATGAGTTAGTTTAGGTTTCATTTCATTTCATATCAATAAAAAAATTCTACTGAAGACTTGGCTGTATGGGCATAGTTTCCTTTGCCTACCAGAATGGGAGAAAAAAAAATCTCTGCTTATATTCTACGGTTGGCGCCATTTTCCAGAAATTTTCTTTGCGAGTTTAGTTGTTTGTTTTATTAAATTGCTTCATTTTTTCGCAACTGTATTAAAAATAGTCGTTCAGTACACGTGCGGAACCGTCATTGCAACTTGTTCCGTCTGTCAACCCTCGCCTTCGGCTGCGCCTCGGCTCGGGTAGACATTTGTCGGAACTCTTTGCAATGACAGCCTTTCCGCACTTGTAATGAAATATACTATTTACAGATTATCTGCAGGCGGCATCAAAGAACTAGTACAATGTTCTTTGTGTCTGGAAGTTCTTCACAATCCCAAGATGCTTCCTTGTCAACACACTTACTGCATGGCTTGCCTCTGCGTCTACATTGGAAGTAAGATAACTATATAAGTACTAACTAACTATATATAGGAGACATTTTATTGGCGTATTTGTGTCATTTTAAAGTACATAACGAAACCCTCCGTTATAGGAGATCATCGCATAACAACAGGTAGCTGGTTTCGTTTCAATGCGTGAGTGCTTCAGTGAGGGGGATTCAGAGCCCCCAACCTCATTTGTCCCTTGTTGGATGCGGAGGTCAGTGGACAAAGTGAGGTGGGGCTCAATTTATGAACATTGTGTCTAACGGTTAACGCTTTAAAGCTGATAACTGTACCAAAGTCGTCTCCACACCTTTGTTATTCCTTATGTTGCTTGGGTTTAAAGACGATGGTAGCTACCTGCCATCAAGTTGACCACCAATATAAAATATATCCAGTAGTATTCTTTCGCTTCTCATGCCTTTATTGAGTAATGATTTTGCTCTTTCAGATTTAGCAGCATTTCAATGTCCAGTCTGTAGACATACTATTGAGGTGACAGATTCTAAATTTGTACAAAACTTACCTCCAAACCTCTACATTAATTCGCTTCTTACACTCGTTGGCATCGAAAACTCTGAGGCTGAGAATGCTTCAACTCTGCCTAACAATACAGAACCCCTAAATGGAAATGTTCCTCAAAGTGTCGAACTTTTAGTAGCTGGTGTAAGGTGCACACATTGCCAAAGTTTGTGTGATAATTCCGACGTGACATCTTGCGAGCATTGCAAATTGGTAATTTTAATGAATTCATAAGATCATTGTCAATTTCAAAAATAGTTGATATTTTTTTATTCCTTTAATCCTCTTTTTTATTTGATTTAAGAATTTCTGTCGAGTCTGTTGGGCGCAACATTTGGATGACATGCGAACACAAATAGGATCCATTTTGAAACAATTAGAGACCGCAACTAATAGACTGGACCATAAGATTGAGCACTACGAGGTTATTTCATTATAACTGTAATTTATTAATAATTTATCTGATTATAAATATGTTATTAATTTATTTTTATTATAGGATCGCTGTGAGCGTGTAACGGAACAGATAAAACTGGCTGCCCAAGAAAAAATTGATAATATCCTTGAGAACAAAACCAAGTTATTGAATGAAGTTGAAGAATACAAGAAAACAAGTGAAATGTCAGCTTTAGCTTTAAAGAGTTCTTTAGAAGAAGCGAGAGATGTTGCATCACAAGCTATTATAGAAAAGCAAACGGTCCATCAAAAAGAAAAGGTTTGTGTTGTGCTTTTCGCTTTTTGTTATAGATAAGTATGACAATGTTTCCTTTTAAGACCATATCAACTGTGGCATTTCAAATTTATTAATACAATAAATGAAATAGTAACACGGATTTCTAATAAGCTTAAACTCCATTCAAGACAAGAAAAAAGTGGGGGCGTTGCTTCATGATTGAAACCAGTGCGTTGCTTCACTGTAACTTTGTACCGCCTGACTCGATTCGCGAACTGTCTATATGAAGTTAAATATGTTGAAGCTACCTCTTGAAGTTTACCTACATATGAAACATACATGATTTTATTATTCTTAAAGATATCTGCAAAACATTTCCTTGATAATGTATAAAAATTGTTCTGCACACATTATCAGTTTTATATAATTTACCTACCGCCGAATGTTTCTCAAAGAAATAAGTCCACGTGAAAGTTTAATTTAATATAAATTCTAACGGACGTTTGCTTCCAAATAGGGTTGCCAACTTTTATTACAAGAAATAAAGTATATTCAGGTCTATAAAAAATATTAAACAGTATTTTAGGAAAATGAACAGTATTTTATTTATTGTTTTAAATACATATTTTTAGAGCTTCTCGCACAACTTACTAATTTAAAATCTTTTTAAAAACTTCATACGCCTCATCACAATTTTATAACTGAAATTAAAATAAATGAGGAGCTCATTCTTTATTAAATTAATAGATGCTCTATTTCTATCCTCCCGCCACTTAGCATTCATTACTGAAAAAACTCTTTCAGTAAATGCTCTTTCAGTAAAATCACTGTTATGCTTATACCTAATTACTTAAATTTTATTAAAGTTGTAAAACAAAAACAAGGTCCATGCGAAAAAAGGTTATGTACTGAGAACGCAACACTCGCATGTCTGTCAGTGAGTCGTGACAGTGTTGAATATTTGACATTGACAGATTCGTTCAGAAACTCAGTGTGATTTATTTGTGGCTGCGCTGCACTGGGCAGTGAGCGCTCTCTAATAAAAAAAAATTGTGTGAGCGTCTAAGTATAACACATAATAATGTGTTTGCATTTTGATGCTGAAAACAGTATTTTGTATACTTTATTTTTGTTCAACAGTAAAAAGTATAATTTAGTGAAAAAGCGTATAATACTGTTTAAAACAGTATAGTTGGCAGCCCTACTCCCAAATTTAAAACAAGTAGAGTTATGTAACGTGACTACCTAGGTCATATCATAGGTAATTTTCTTATATCCATCCCCCTGTCAAACTTCTCTTCGCAGTTGGATTGGTTTCGTCTGCTGGCCCTATACTTGCACGGTGATTGTCGCGGATTTGTGCAAATGCCTTAACACCTCCAAGTAACGACTGTTAAAAGTTAAAAGTCGCTCAGCGAGCTATGCTCGGAGTTCCTTTCATGGATAGGATCAGAAATTCTGAAATTGGCCGATGAGCCTTGTCGACAGTCAAGATAAATAGCAAGTTGATGTGGAATTGGGGTGGGCACATCTGTCGCAGAGCGGATAAACAATGAGTTAGAAGAATTCTCGAATGGAGGCCACGAATTGGAAAGCACAGCGTGAGACAGTCTGCGGCCAGAGACGACCTGAAAGGCTTCATGATGCGAATCGCGGAGGATCGTGCGTGGTGGAGAGCCTTGAGAGAGGCCTACATTCTGGCTGATGATGATGATATACTTAAGCTTCCTCCCAAGCTCCGAGTTTAGTAACATTCATGTGCCTGAAAATTATTCAGTATCCTCTTTTGTCTACATTCCCGGTATCTAAATTATTTCTAATGGAAAATTTGGAAGGAATCATATATCTGAGATGGGTTGAAGAGTAACGTTTTCGTAAAATCAACTGAGCCGTCATTGATATCACCCCTAAGTTTTTAAACACCCATTATCGCTTCTAATTGTTAATCATTTTAAATCAAAACGTCGATGAATGCTGATTACTAATCTGTGTTCATTTTGAAACGATAAGATAACCATATAATTGGATGTGATACCTTCTTTATTTTTCAAAGCAATTAGAATCCATCCAATAACGCACCAAGTAATCTATTTAAATATTTGTTGTTATCGTTTGTTTTGCACTTCAAATAATAATATTCACAATATTAATAACAATATAAATTATTGTAAAATAAAATTTTCATATTGCAAAATAGATTTTCCAGCAGATACGAAGTTTATTCAAATTTGTTAACACGAAAAGGTCTTACAATAGTAACAATAGGCTCCTTTTAACCTATAGGAGGCCCTGGACACATTAGAATAATGGGGGTCCATGAAAATGAACTACTTTAAACAGACTAAAGGAGTATAGATAAGGAAAACTCTTGATTAATTTGACTGTTATTTTTATTTCTGTACAGACGCATTAAATGAAGAGAGTGGTTATTAATTAAAACTGACAAATTACTGTGTCAGCATTCGCTATATATAAATTAATCCGACCCTACTCAAGTTAACCTGGACATCAACTTGTACGAATCAAAACTACTTAAGAACAACAAAAAGTGACACAGTAATTTATTTATTAAATAGGTTTCAAAGGTTCAGAAATAAAATAGCCAAGATCCTGAGAAGAAACTCCGAAAGAAACTCAGGATACAATTCATTTTATCATATTTTATCATATTCGTCAGCCAGCCGCGTGTTCACCGCTCGGCGGCCGTGCGGTCATCACGCGGCGATCTGTTGTTATGGAAAAATAAGCTTTTGCAACCACGTGAAGTTGATTTATAAAGAATCTTCATCGGAATATTTGAACGGGAGAGCGCGGCGACCGACCGCGTAGACACCGCGCGGCCACTACGCGGTTGCGACAATATAGTTGCGAGCGGCGGCTGCAAGATTTTTTTTCGCATCGGTCTAACTGCAGTCTACTGTAAAATAAAATAAATAACAATTATATTCCTTACAATCACAATACAATATAATACTAAACACAGTATGTGCTCTGAATCGTTTAAACATAGAGTTCATAAAAGCAAAGACATTCGATTCCGTCATTTAGGATTGTGTAGAACAGAAAGATAGTAGAAGTCTGTTATAACAATACTGTACTTAAAAAATTTAGGTCCATTTTAATCTTGAGCTACAAGACATTTTTGTCTACAAGATACATATTTACGATACCTTGATACATCGCAAGGGCTTTTACGATACATCTTGCGTGCCAGGTAGACGACGTTCAGTCTTCCGAACCAGTCCCCAGTACGTAGACATTGAATTGCTTTTGATTCAGAGCCGATCCATTTGTTCGGAATTCGATCGGTATTCCAAGGTTTACATCACATCGCGTATAACTAAGCGGAGGAAAAACAGACACGGAAAACTTCAGTTAGAGAGTAACTTTAATATTCAGTTAGAAAATAACTTCTCAACAATTCTCTCCTCTTTTTAACAGTCAATCAGTCTAACTGGTAGTTAAATGAAAATAATGTAAGGGAACATTAACCGTGAGAGTAAAATAATTACAATTGAAAAATAAGTTATGTGTGCTTTCTTGGCATTTATTGCCATACTAAACGTAAAGGTATTAAATTAAATGGGACTTGCAAGCTTATAGTGGCTATTCACGTCGAGCAGTTGAATGAATAATAATTGTTAACATTGTTTCCTAAATAGATATTTTGTATACTACTTAGTAAAAGTCAAGGCGTAAATTTTTGGCAATTATAAATAGAAGGTTACAAAATTGGATAAACTCTCTTTCTATTTCCATCTATTTATTTATTTGTATTGTATAATGTGCTAATGTAGATATTTATCCATCTTCAATATTTTTATAATTTTATCCATCTTATAACAACTGTTACTCTTCCACGTCAAAACTCCACGTGAGAGCTTTTTCAATGAAATTAACTCTAAACCACACTTGACGCATAGTCCTGTATGCGTGAATTAATATATTTGAATATCCACTAAGTTCTTTCTGCTGAGAATTGAAAAATTCAGTATACATATTTTTGTAGAATAACTTTTGGGATAACTCCTATTTCCATTTTTTCTTCTTTTTAATTTAATAATATAAAGCGAGAAAATGTCAATTTTCTGTTTTTTTTTCGTTCGATTTTATTTATTTCTTATAAGGATCGAAAGACTTAACACAAGCAACGCCACAGGTGCTGCAAGTACTCTACCGACTTGCATAAAGGATATGGAATTGGGAAAGGATAGGGCAATGCGCTCTGGCATCCCTTACTCACTCAACGAAACACAACAGCATAATTGCTGTTATTTCACGGTAGTTTTCTGTAAAGGAATGGTTACTGCCGCCAGACTGACAGACCAAATAACTGCGAAACGCGGTGTGCCTTCCACTATTTTCCAGACCAGACCAACTTTAAAAAGTTCATTTCCAAAGTTGCCTCTGCTGGGAATCGAACCCGGGACTACAGCGTTAAGGCAAGCACCGTAACCACTCATCCAATGGGGCAGTCATATCTTATTGTCTTGATGAACATTATCTTAATATAACTACGTTAATACATTAATTACGCGTGTGTAAATATGAGAGCGTCAGTGGCGCAGTGGGAGAAACGATGCCTATCATGTCGAGAGGTCCAAGTTCAATCCCCGGTTATGTCATATACCAATGAGTTTTTCTAAAAACTTAAGTGTATTTTATTGATCGCTCTCAAGAGGTGAAGGAAACATCGTGAGGAAACCTGAATACGCCATAAAAGAAATTCTAAGACGCATGTGAAGTTCACCAACTCGCGAGTTGGACCATATAGCCCATATGCCCTTGTGCCTCTGCAGTGGGAACATTATAATAGGCTGTTAATGATGAATTATGAATAAAAATATTAATTTAATTATACATATTATCGCATTAGAATAAAACTCATTAAACCACTAATATCATTATTAAAAGATTAGACGTAATAAATATTTTGTCCTGTTTCAGGTAAAGACTTTTATCAACCTTCACCACAACACTTTACAGCTCTTATCGGATGTGTCTAAATGGGACTCAGATTTGTTTGTGTTCGACAAAGAGAATTTTAGTATCGAAGTAGACGCAGCCACACCATTAGAAGCTGAATCTGATGATCCTGTACCTTCGGAGGCCGAACAAAATAATCCTTTGGAAAGTGAGGACAGTCTAATTATGCACTACAGGTAGGTAGAAATATAGGTATTTTGTGTGAAACAGAGAAATAATTTATTATTATTTTTTCCATTATATTTGCGTCTACTCCTGTTGGAACAAATGCAAATGTCTATTATTCGAAGAGCCCAAAATAAATAAACGCACAACACACTCTCTCTCTTTCTCTCTATGCAACACTCAATGTGTTGATTTCTTAGGCCAAATCAACCATTAAATATGAATATGACTTTGCTACTAAAACAAAAGACTTTCTAACAAAAGACTTCTGTTACATTTCTAACCTTGAGGGCCCTCGTCGGTATCTGAAAGAAAAGAAGATTACGCGCCACTGTTCGTTCACCTCTCAGACGATTCAAAAGGTTTTCAGTGCTAATATTGTCCCAAATCTCAAACGACCGCCATTCGAGCCGGTCCACATAAATCGCAACTAAAATCACTCTTTCTTTTGTCTCGCGACACGGATATAAAACTCCATACAGTAAACCGTTACAAAAGTCGCACAAAATTCGTATATTATTTACTTTTAACAATTAAAATTCTTCCCGATGAAGAAACACGGGCTTCGCGTTCAAATTACTTTCGTCATCATGTTTTTTACAACATGCCATAGACGGCCGCAAGTCAATGACATAGAATATATCGACGGCTTGGGGTGACAGAAACCGAGCAAATATATACCTTAGTTCGTGTTAATCTCATAAATTTTGCGTCTTTGCGATTTATATCGGAAATCCTTAAATTACAATTATTATTATTAGCGGTACTAATCAATTTTGTGACCAGTTTGACACGTTATTAATTTTGTGAATGATATTCGAATATGAAAGTTAGCGCAAATTTCTTACTTTCAATTATGCACATTGATATCTTTTTAACATGCTTTATTATCTTATTAGGTCCCGAAACTTCATCCCTCACTATGTTTGGAGGAAGACGGCTAGGCCATGTGGCGTCGCCATTAATCCATGGACGAACCACCTTTACGTTTGCGGTATGGACACCCATAATGTGCTCGCAGTGGAACGCACACAGGCCAAGATTGTTACGAGGTTGTCTTGTGATGAAATGCTGTGCCCAGTCCATATCGCCTTTTTAAAAAGTTTGGGAGAAATATATGTCACAGGTAAGGTTATAGGTTGTCACAGATAAGGCTCTTTGTGTAAGGCTCTAATTAGCTCCACTTAAATAGGTATCTAGTTCTTATACCTGCTAGATTCACTTATTCAATGATATAAGAAAAACCTTTTGAAGAAGAAGAAAAAAATACTATGTAACATATTCCCATCCGACATAATTCAATGCCTAAATATTACCGTTTTAAAATAAAAAGAATACATGAACCAAGGGGAAGCTGTCTACCGTGTTAGGATAAAGTTAAGAGACAACTTGAGGATAGGAAATTTTCTTTACTTTTTGTAGAAGCATTTACATGTCATCAGTAAATGGGATGGTCATGGGAAGATGATGACCTCAAAAGAGTTGCTGGTCCAGAATAGATCAGAATTGCAAGAGACAGATTTAGGTGGAAATCTTTGGAGGAAGCCTTTGTCGAAGGGCAAGCTGTTAGAAAAAAGCGATCATCAACTACAAATATAATACCCATGTAGTCTATGTAAACTACGATAAACAGTAATAAAGGCTTATATTATTATTATTATTACATGTCATCTCTAGTTTCTACATCTGGGATTTTTTTATTACAAACTAGCTGAGCCTGCAACTTGGTATTCGGTATAGCGCGTAATTTTTTTGTTTGTAAACCGATTGAAATGAAATAAACACTAAATGTTACGGGAAGCTTGCTAAAATACATCAGTGAAAACACAGACAAGCAAATAAAAATCTAAAAACTATTTTTCAGACCTCGGTAACAGAAGTAGGTACGTGTACAATTTGTTTTTTTTTTTTTTTTTTTAAATATTTAATGTACGGATACGGCTCGTTTACGATTTTATTATATGTATAGATGTCCATACATTGCAAGCACATACGTCTTCATTAATGTCCTGTTGCTTATTGATTTCAGATAAATGGAAGCATTGCATCCATGTTTTCTCCAAAGAAGGTGAATACCTCAGATCTATCGGACAAAAAGGCAGTCGAAGCGGTATGTTCAGGTCTCCGGAAGGCATCGCCACAGACAATGCTGCGCAGCTCATTTATGTCGTTGACACTGGCAATGACAGAGTGCAGGTAACTGACCTTAATAAATTTATTTCACTTGTAAACCTAAGTAAAACTTATTTCTTTATTTGTATTATTATCTAGACTTATTTTTAATTTTCTGTTATAAGTAAATATGGTGACTAATTAGGTAAGTATTAATTGATACTTAGGTACCTAATTAAATAATTAAAATAATAATAAAATATTCATTGGCGTCAATTTTAAAGTTAGGGAATTTTTTTAATAAAAAAAAGTTTTTTATAAACAGAGTAACTTTTGAAGTTGTTTCAAAAATTTTAAATGTTGGTAAGTATAAAATAATTATTAGGGTAAACATTAGGTTTGAAGTGATATATGGAAATGTATTTGTTTTCAAAAAGTTCTTAAAAAAATCAATCTCAACTTTTCTTTTAAGATTCTGTAAACAATTTCAAACTCTGGTCACTCAAATGAACCAACTTTTATAAGTGTACCTCAATTGCATTTTTTTAATTTTCACACTCTAATGGCACTATTCCTATGTGAAAATAAATTTAGGGATCTCAACACGATATCTATTTACTTTCCAGGTTCTTCAACCTGATGGAAAGTGTATTGACCAAATGGGGGTAGTAACGAAAATGCAAACAATCACCACAGGCAATGCTTGGGATAGCGAAGAAATAAAATGTACGGAATTGAACGCGCCGACCAGCGTCGCGGTAACCAAAGACCGCGTCATCATACTGGACAGCGGAAACAGAAGGGTCAAAGTTTACAACAAACAAGACAGAAGTAAAATCACCGAGTTCGGTGCTATGGGACAGAGGAAAGGCCAATTTAGACAGCCAGAGGTCCTTACTGTGGATCCAATGGGATACATCCTCGTTGGAGATTCGGGGAACAGCAGAGTGCAAGTTTTTAAGCCTTCGGGACAATTGGTCAGGGTCTTCGGTGGCTACGGAACAGAACCCGGCAAATTTGGCTGGATTTCCGGCATACACGTGACCAAAGAAATGGATATCATTATTAGCGACACAAAAAATCACAGTGTCAACTTTTTCTAGAGATATTTATTCTATTAAAACTAACCTTTTAATAAAAAGCGTCAGGTTAATTTGTAATCATTAATCAGTTTTATGTATTAACTATAATCTAAAAACTCATAGATACCTATATACCTACTTATAAATACATAGATATAAAATATAGATGAGATTTTTATAATAAATAAAGTCATACCGCATGAGATCATACCGCCTTCCCCTTTCTTCTATCGGACACGCAGACGTTTCCGAGCTCATACAACCCAAATCTTTTCAAGGTTCGATTGAATAGGCATCTTCTGGGTGAGCTCGCTCCATTGTCGGCCTCATCCCTACATAGATTCTGGTCAAGAGCAAACCATCTTTAATATAAAAAAAATCACACTATTCATTGCGTGGAATCTAAACTTTAATTCTTTTACTGTAGGTAAAAGTTAGTTGTGTTTATTTTTATTAATCAATCATAACAAGATAAAATATTGGAATATGATTACAAATTCACCTTGGCGATTTTTTTCTTTGAATTATGATCTTTTAAAGAAAATTGGTAGAAACCTATGTGTTAAAATGTTCTTGTCGGCTACGTATATTGTGAAACTCCGTACTTTATAACGACCGCCCATTATTTTTATTGTCGCCCTAAAATTAATATTTACATATATCTGATGACTTCTATGTTCAATGCAATATTAATTAATTATTTTTATTAAAATATGCACCTAACACCTCGTGTACACAGTGGAAGAATTAAATTTGCACCTTCCAAAAAAATTTTGTTAATCCAAAAAACTAATGATACTTGCACATTGTACCTACTATGTCAATGATAACAAGAGTAGAAAAACAATACGCAACAGCCTAATGTTAGAGCAGGGTGACATTTTTATTTAGAGTTATGATATTCGAAGTAAAGATGGTAGCACTGAGAGTTTCTTTACAGACAAGGTTTTATTCTAAATCCATACTCACGTGATGGATGCCAAGGTATAGCCTACTGCTACATTAGCCCTCCCAAGGATTAACAATGGTTCTACCGGCAAAGTAACTGGCGCCTTCGGAGTCACAGGACTATGTCCGAACTGTTCTACTTTTGCACCGACACTCTTAGGTAGGTATACTTAAAAAGGTTTCACAATAAATGCACACCCATGTAAAATGTATAACAACATTTTATTAAGTAAAAAATGTATACTTAAAAGATTTTTTTTACAAATATAGCACTTTGAAAGGAAATGACAAAAATACTTATGGGAAATAAAAATTCTGACTTGATTGTAAAGAAAGAAATGCTTACACTTATATATAATATACAAGACTATTAATTATTATCATAAAAAATTAAAAATACTTTGCGATAAATTTAGACGACAATTTTAAATAAATAAGAGATTCAATTTAAAACAACATGATCACTATTTAGTATAGGCCATAAAAATATTTATAACTAATATTAATTCCTGCAATTTTTTTCAATGTTTTATCTAACCTATTTATTTACCTTTTTTGGACGTCACTGCTACAATTCCATAGACACAAGTACTAATACATTTCAGGTGTAATAAGATTTAAAAAAAAACTGTGTAACATAGTGTTTTACATTTAATGTCTTAATTGTTAAATCAAGAATTTTCCAAGTTTCATTTTAAGCAATATCTGGTTTTTTTTTGTTACTATTTGTGACAATTTTACCTTAGCATCAAGCAACTGTGTATCGCAGCGAACAAAACACCGAGGGAAATAATCTTCTTTCGAAATAATCTCCTAAACTGTGGATTCGTTTTGTTCAGCCTATTTTTTATTACGTCGAAAACGTAATGTTTTGTAGCCAATAGCTACTTGTCGAGTCTATTTTTTAATAAACTCGGAAGTAGATCTATAATTTGCTGAGCGCAATCTAAATAGAAAGACAGGGAAATTGAAGGATATATTGTCGAGAGGTATAATATAAATTATTTGCGATGGTTGATGTCTTGATACTACGGCCGCACAAATCGGGATAATTCTGGCAATTCTGGTGATAAACTTCATCTTCGGTCTACGTCTACGGTGAATCTGCATGGCCACACATTTGCACAAACAAAATGGACGCCTTAGTCGATTTATATTTTTTATTGTGTCAGAAATTAGTGTATAAAATTAGATAGGATTGAAAACTATGCGGTGGTTGGTACCTGGCTCTTGGAGAAATGAACAACCAGTTGACGGTGACTTGCACTCACTGCAAGCTGTAGCTAGAAGAAATGCTTCTACACCATCTCAAACATACGGGATAAATTAGCTCAAGTTTGCGTCTCACAACACACTTAAATATGCAAACATTTAAAATCTAAATAAATTATTTGAGTACTTATTTATTAAAAAAAAAACTTAAATCATCGATTGTACAAATCCAACTCAGGTTACTTTTTATTCTCACCCAAGCATCATATACGAGATCCTTTCTCTTGTGGACAACTTCTTTGGGTTCCATGATATCAGCTAAGACTCGTAATTGCTAATAAATTCTAAAAACTTGTCGTTACTCCAATCCATGGTCGAAAACCCTAATTTTAACCAATACATCCGCTGCGCACAATGTCTTTATATTATTTTACTCTATGGGCCGACTGAAGACCGCGAAGTGTGGCCACGCAAGCAAAGTTCATCGCGATAAAGACGCTTTGATGTGCGATAGTCCTTGCGACTTCATACGAAGTGCCCAAGTATTCGCGAATATTTGACCACACACATCGCGATAACGCGAATATTCGGTTTATGGCGATGTGTGCAGCCGAAACTTTAAATACTAAACATAGTATTGCAAGATTTCACTCATCGGTGTATTGTTCAACTGATACAAAGGCATAACAAACTTATTTACAGTCAAAAAGTGGGAAAAAACTTCACCAAATCTCAGTAAGGCCTATAGAATTTAAGGAGTACATTTCACAAATTACTACTAGCATAGTATGTTACAGAATTACATTGCATTATAGAATATATAACAAAAATCAAATTAACCTAGAACTTGTCATTTTAAATCTCTGATTCAAATCAAAAATATAGTGCAATATCGTAAATAGTAAAAAACTACTATAATATACATATATGGCTTATATCAGTCTCGATTAGGTGGTTAGGAGTTAGGATATCTACATATTTATTTACATAGTATCGAAACTGATATATTAAAACACATGAAGTTCCAATTACTAGCCTAGACTATTGTGAAAAGTAATTTTAATTATTTTTTGAGTATTTTAGATTCTCATTAACTTTGCGACAAAAGAGAAATTTAATCTTTTCAATAATCCTATTGCTAGGATAACAAAAATATCACTATTTCTAACTATTTAATAACCTTCAGTAAATATTACTATCTTAAACAGTTTGGTAATATTTTGTGCCAATTGTCTCCATTTTCTGACTAATAAATAATAACACATCTTTCTTAACTATCGTTATGCTCGTAAAAAAAAGTATCTGAGCACAATAATTTTGCATTATTTAAAGTAAATGTTTTTTAATAAAACTGAACCAGCTATAAAACTATATATATATTATTTAGACCCAAATATATTATTTAAACAGGCATTTACTAAAACAATCCAATTTTATCATTAATATATTTCTTTAGTGAGATATTATTCTATTGCAAGCCATAAATAAAATAATTCTAATAATTTATGTAAATAATGAATGTTGATTGTTTATATACATACTTGCCACTAGTCTAGAACAAGGCACATACTAAACAAGACAGGTGGATTCACTTAAGTGGGTTTGTGACAAAACTTTGGACAATATAACGTACACTAAATAAAGAAGTAGTTTAAAGCTGCAAAATGAGTCCATTTAATAAAGAATGAGATCTCTTTGAGGCTACTGAATTTATTTTTTTATAATTTTTAAAACTACAAAATCCCAGTAGTTCATATGGAATTCATTTAAATAGTAGGTATCATTATTCTAATTTTGAAAATGTAATCTTATTGTTTGTATTTCATAAAATAACTGCAATTATTCATAGTACCTAATTATTTCGATTGTTTGACGGTATTATTGAGTACTAAGGTATAGAGCTAATTAACGAGCACACTGGTGGAGTGCTCTGACTCAGGACTCCCGGGTTAGATTCCCGGCAGGTCCAATTTTTAAAATAAACTTTTGAATGTTGACTCACGTCCGTTTTCGCCCCTGTCCGTTGTTATCCCATAACACAAGTCTATAAGTGCTTACTTTATGAGCCATATAATTTGTGTGTTTAGCCTTGCCTCAAAATTAACTAATGAAGAGATTCTGAGCAAAATTTGTAACTAGCTCAAGTTTACGCACCCAATAGACTTAATTCAAAAACGGATGAAACCTTCTTATCTAGGTCATGCCGATATAAAAACATAATACCGGTAGATAATTCACGTGTTTTCTAAGTTATAATTTGCAGATTTGTGCGTAAATAAATGTTTACGCAACATTCTCATATTATGTCAAATAGGCACAATGTTTCAACTATTGCTTAGGCTCAGAAAACAAAACAAACCAGAAGGCGCATTTAGCCACAATTGAATGCCGTGCAAGATCGTATCATCATTTACGATAGATATAAAAAATCAGTTAAAAAAAATAGAGATTTCAATGACGAAATAAAATTTGATTTTTGCGCATGTGTAGTGCCATTATATTCGTTATAATGTCACAAGTTGTTATAATTTAAATAAAATATACTCCGTGTAATGAGCACCTTAACCACCGATTACTGAGTAAACTACTCTACTGAGACTAATACAAGAGTGGTTTCTGTCTTTTCATTTCTGGTCTGTTCTGTATTCTAAGAGCTATGAGGTAACATTTCGTCCTCGTTTTATGGAATAGAACTATTAATACCGCCAAAAGAAATATTAGATACAAAATATGTAGATTCTAATAATATAGTTATTAGCGCAATGTCAAAGGCAAGGCCAAAATTGCTTCCACTTTAAAAACCTATGATGAGTTTCACTTAC
Organism: Bembecia ichneumoniformis; assembly: GCA_910589475.2. Taxonomy (NCBI): domain Eukaryota; kingdom Metazoa; phylum Arthropoda; class Insecta; order Lepidoptera; family Sesiidae; genus Bembecia; species Bembecia ichneumoniformis. Next base: position 10,745,421 of record OU342538.1, on the reverse strand, counting down.
ACATAGGCTACAACTACTTAATTGAAGACTTTTAGCTATTTGAATATTATTGAAGTTATTATAGATTACTGTGATTTTTTCAGTAACTACACTTATTTAGCTCCATTCGCGTTTTGCTAGACGATTTTGGTTACACTTATACAGTTCCGCTTCTATCAGCCGCGTATAGCGCTGAATAATTGAGAATCTATATCGCAACGTATCAACCGAGTTGAAAACGATCTGCGTAAGCGCCTACAGCGCTGAACGCGGCGGAACTGCGCTATTCACTGTCGCCCTTTGCCGCAAAAGTTGAATAAGTGCAGTTATTACCTTATAGTAAAATATTTATTAATCAATATAAAAATTCCCACTGATATCAATGGACAGTCACCATTTGTCATTTTTAGCTTATATTATAAATCAAAATTCAATATAGTCAAATAGCCAATTGAGTCAAAAACAAAACATTAGTCATTTAACCTGAGTATTAAGAAGAACGACACGGTTGACATCTACTAATTGGATGACTCTCACCTAAAACAACTGCATCAGAGTCGGCTGGTGGACCTTCACTATTGTCATGTTGTCGCTGTGAACAGTAGAAAAAATATAGATTAGTATCGGATTTTTTTAATGACAATGAACAAGAGGCTGGCTGATGGTCCACTGGACGGAATATAACTAACATCACTAGACTAATAATCAAACATTAGGTTTGATACAAGTGTGCTGTCAATCAAATGGGTTCTGGCCTCCTTTACTCACACACCTTTACTACAGTATGGCCACTGAATAGGCTATCCATGTGGTTTAAAAAATTTAAAATTTTAATTTTTTTTTTTAAATTGCATATTATATTATTTTCATAACTTAAACAAAATTATATCGAAATAAAATTGTTTTTTAGATGTTGTAAACAACTCTTAACACACCTTAGATGAGAAAACAAACATTTTCTTACAATAGAAATAACACATTTCACCTTATAGATATGTGTCTTAAAATTGCTCAATTCTAGCCTAGGCTAGCAGGTCAGGTTGTAGCCACAATGTCACATCCCTGATGATGTGTGCAAATTTATGGATGCTAAGCATAGCAGATGCTGACATATTTCCTAACCCTTAGGCTGATTTTAAAGTCGAGCTGACCATCAGTGTGGATTGTTAAGCAAATAATGTACACTGACTGCCAACCAAATAGTTACAATGTTACGCCAATAGTCACAATTTGTTTCGACATAATACACTGTGTACACTGTATGTGTCATCAGCACCACATAGAAAATGATCACAGCTCCAACCATCAGTGTTACGATGAAACAATAATATTGGTTGCATTCACTTTACCTCTGTCGCTGGAGATCAGCACTGATGGTGAGCTTGCCCATTTTTTTTATTTTAATGCTTCTTACAAACAGCAATCATCCAATTTTGCACATTAAATAAATCTATCACAAAATAATATAAAAAAGCTTTTTTTCATGATATCCTTGATTTTCAATTCGCTCTAAATTTTACAAGACTTATGTAACTTTTAGCTACTAGGCTAAACAAACATTCTCATATGCAAACATGTGTATTTAAGAGACACTTTACCTTTAATTCAGTAGCGATGCTTCTGAAAGTGTCTTCGACATTTGTGTTGTCCTTAGCCGATGTCTCCATTACAAACATAATCTCGGGTATATATTTACAAAACGATTTTGGCTCATCTGGCTCAACTTCACGCTGCTCTGTTAGATCACACTTATTGCCAATCAACGATACAATAACATTTGAAGATGTATACCTTCTAACTTCTTCTATCCATTTCTGGAGTGATAGAAATGTTGATCTCTTTGTTATGTCATACACTGAAACACATAAATTGAATTATAAATGGATTATTTATAAATAGGATCTTTTAATAACATTCTGCAGCAGCAATCCAATTTAAGTCTACATAATGTGATTATACTACATAACATTATGATATAAATATATAAGGCATTTTAGATCATCACATGTACAGTTTTTATTAGTCATCACTCAGTTCAAAGGGTCAGCTAAATACACATTAAAATCAGCGAGGAACAGAAATCTATGTAAATAACACGTACCTATAATTACTCCGTTTGCTGAACGATAATAGCTCTGAGTAATTGTTCTAAATCTTTCCTGACCAGCAGTATCCCATATCTGAAGCTAATACATAAATTAAGTTAGTTAAATTTCAAAGTAGCATACAACTAAACATAATTTATCGCACAAACCTTGACCTTCTTCCCGTCCACTATTAATGTTTTCATTGAAAAGTCTACGCCAATTGTGTTTCCGTGTCTTTCTATGAAATTACCAGATTTCAGCCGTTGCACAATACACGTTTTTCCAGTTCCACAATCTCCAATGAGCACTATTTTAAATAGATAATCGAACTGTTCATCAGGCTGGCTCATTAATGTATTTGGGTTGCGGCTGGTCATCTTTAAAAAGCAATCAATAAATTTAATAAATTAAATTAAAATTTCTATAATGAAGAATTGTTTACGTTACGTTTCTATAAACATGACATTTAATATGTCTTGACACTTTGACACTGAAAATCTGTCATTGGTTGTTTTATTTTATTTTTATTAGTGTAAATTTATGGCCTGGTAGCTAGACCTTTAAGCCAAGTCTTTATTTTATATAGAAAACAACATTATTAAAGTTTAGGATTCTTTCGAATCTTAACTTTTTCAAAAATACACGTTTCGTACGTGAGTCAATCCGCCATTGTTTGTCATTGGTTGGAGACCTACCCAGTGTTGCCAGTGCCCTGTCCTCAATAGTTACCTAAGGGTAAAAAAGTTACGTTTTATGCTTTATTAAATTTTTATATTTCAATATAATAAACACGATTTTAATGGTATTCAAAGGTTCCAACCATTATTTCAAAGTTCCTTAAATGGTTTGTTATGTAGGGATTAACCAAATCGACGGGTGTAAATCCTACAAAAGAAGATCAGTGCTACAATAATTAGTCAATCATTGTTACTTGCGTGATCATGATCCTATACAAACTTACGATGCGTATACAAAATGTAATAAATCTTCAGATAGTTATAATTTTATCTTAATTAGCATCTGAAATGTAAACAAAAGTTTTTCAATACAAAAACATTTCAAACTTTAACTTTACATTTGTACACTAAATATAATATTAAGCTATATGTACCTTCACCGTCTTTACTGTATTATATTTTTGCACACAATGTGGCTTTTGATGGCTCAAATTTTGTAGCATCTCTGATGCTACTTTTAGTAACCATCAAAGCTGAAATGGTTTCCGTGTTAAATTTATTTCTATTGTTCCACTTTGTTAATTTTAATTGACCGAAAAGGCATTATAACTTTTTTAAATTAGGAAACACTAAGTTACCGAATCGGTAAATTCGGGAATTATTCTATTATTCTCAAATGTAACACATAATTAACGTGTAACGTAAATGTAATGTGAAGGGGTCAAAAAGTAACGTAAAACATTACAAAATTAACATCCTGGCAACGCAGGACCTACATTACGTTCTGATAACGCAACTTTTTTGGTAGTTGTGATAATTTGTATTGTTATGACTCACCATGGAACGCTCTAGTTATGACTCACCATGGAACGTTCTAGAAAAGCGTTCTCGCCTGACAACAAATCTAGAAATTTCCACCCTATAATAGAAGTCACGTCACTCCGGTTATTGTCAGGGGAAATAATTGGTCCTTATGCACACAACATAAAGTTCATATTCAACAGAAATAGCGTTCCCGAACTTTCAATGACCTTGTTTACAATACGTTTTTACAAAAGTTGTTTACTTGTATTTGTTTGTTGTTTGTTTGGTACTAAATTCGAGAAAGATCTAGACGATTGGCAGCGGATATAAATAAGCGAAGTGGCGAGCTAGCGAGACAGATCGATTCTGCGATTCGAAAGCGAAACATCGGAACTTACCTGCGACAGTAAACCAGCGACTCATAAGGGAATCATTGACGACTCTTGGCAAGTTTAACGGTTGTATCGGACCTTTCGTTTAGCCCTTTTGGAAGTCTTCTTGGTTTGCGGAAATAAATAGTTGATTTTCGCCCTTACACGGCTCACCCCACACATAACAGTATAATAATAATTCGTACGTTGACTAACCATTATCAATTGCGATTTCTGTTTGTTAGCTCTGCTAACTGCATTTAATTAGGGCTAATCCGAATACGCTAAAAGAAGCGCTTTTAAAAGGCTTACTCACTATGCAGTGTCTTATCCAATCTGTCCAGTCCATTTAATGGGGTTAAAAACTGAAAGCTAATCGTAGGTGGCGCCACTGTTGAGTGATCCTAATCGCCGCCATATTGCGTTTTTGTTTCCCTGTATTTATCAGCGAATTTGCCTTTATTTCTACAAAAATGTATTCGACATACAGTGTTAAGCAGTTAAAACAACAGTCGAGGAAAAGAAAAGCATCTACTGCACATAATTTCGAATATTTAGTCTGCTTCCAATTTTTTTCTTCGTAAAGCTTTTATCCATTGTTTTTTCTTTTGGAATCTTTAGGAAATATATGAATTCCCGACTTTTTAGAATCAAAAGCTGAACATAAGCGTCATGTTAATTAAATAAATTCAGTTATTTTTGTTTGTTTACAAAATTACTATGGAAAATGACAGCTACTTGTCAGATTTAGGGAACAACCAACAGTGCTACCATGTGAAGTGAGCAAAAGTCAGTTTTTTACCCCATTTGTTGGAGTCCAAATTGGCCGTACTCTATTTACGTAAAAGTGACGACGAGATCTAAAAACAAGAATTCATAATTCCTTTTATGTCTATATAATGTTACTACTACAATATTTTTATTTTAGATTTGATTTTAATTTAGATCGATATTTAGTATGTTAAGCACAACAAAATAAGTAAAAAATAGTTTTCAATAATCTGTATTTTGACTGATATTATTGACGTACATACATATATGGTAGTTTTCTAAAGGATTTTTACAATACAAAGGGCGGAATTTCAAAATTATTGTTGGCAACACTCCATGTTACCTGCTCTCCTAGGCTGTCACTGTCACTATTGTCAATGTCAGGAAAGGAAATAATCAAATTATGATAATATTATTATTATTAGGGATTGTAATAATTATTATTGATAGAATTTTATAAATTCTTATAAATAGAGAAACATTAAATCACCAGTCATGTACAATTGTGTGTTTATTGCGTTATCCTTAATTTTATCTTTAACTTTAGCTGTAGAGGTAATTGTATTGTTTTTTAAAGTGAATTCAATTAGTAATAAATTTAAATAGTATTGATATTTATTTATGTATAATTTCAGATACCAGAACAGTTTCAAAAGTCTAATCACACAAATAACTGGGCAGTGCTAGTAGACACTTCGAGATTTTGGTTCAATTATAGACATGTAGCTAATGTGTTATCCATATACCGGAGCGTGAAGCGGCTCGGTATTCCGGACAGTCAAATAATTCTCATGATTTCTGACGACATGGCTTGCAATCCAAGAAACCCACGACCAGCCACAATCTTCAATAATGCCCACGAACAGATCAATGTTTATGGAGATGATGTGGAGGTGGATTACAGAGGTTATGAGGTAAAAATTTATTGATTATATATAATAAATTAATTTTATTTGGGTTGGCTTTATCACAATAAGAGCCTATCTGATGTCCTCTGTAGGTGTGAAATGTCAAACATACGGAATCACCCTTTGTGTACATAATATAGGGAATCTTAACATCAGAGCTTGAGTATGAAAATGTGCATAGTTTTCAAACATTACTATCTGCACATTGTGGCTGTTTTATGGAACTATACTCCCAGCCATTATATGATTGCCATTATGACAAGTGTAAATCTCCATACATTTTCTATATCATTCAATGGGAAATGAATTTTTTAATACAGTTGCACAAAAAGTGGCGTATTGCAGGGACGTATAGCGTTCGGGATGTGGGCTATTACACACTCGTGCTTTTTTTTTACCTTTCCCGCACTCGTGCGTTCTCTTTCCCAACTGTCAAAATAATGTCTATTAAAAAGAAAAACCAACCATGAAGTTTTTACTAAAAAGTTTTTATGATTCATGCAAATACGTATATTTCTAAAAAGAAGCTACGAATTTGTTTCAATATCAGATTTAATGATTTGATTTAATGAATTAGGTTAGGTTATTTCATTTCATCTCATTAAATTTCATTTTCATTTCAAATCAATAAAAAAATTCTACTGAAGACTTGGCTGTATGGGCATAGTTTCCTTTGCCTACCAGAATGGTTGAAGAAAAAAAATCTCTGCTTATATTCTACGGTAGGCGCCATTTCCAGAAATTTTCTTTGCGAGTTTAGTTGTTTGTTTTATTAAATTGCTTCATTTTTTCGCAACTGTATTAAAAATAGTCGTTCAGTACACGTGCGGAACCGTCATTGCAACTTGTTCCGACTGTCAACCCTCGCCTTCGGCTCGGGTAGACATTTGTCGGAACTCTTTGCAATGACAGCCTTTCCGCACTTGTAATGAAATATACTATTATGCAATGGACATAAAGAAATGTCAAAAACACATTCATAAAATGACTGTACTTTAGGTAATGAGCTACCCAATATATGGTTGGTGAGTGTGTCTAACCAATTTGGTTCTGTCACTTGGCCTAAGCACTTTTTCATACAAATGTTTAAAATTTTGAAGATATTAAGAGATATTTTGCTCACAATGTATTTAAATGTTGACAAGTCCTTGTCAACATTTAAAGAAGCTTCATTTTTAAATATGTTAAAATATATACATAACATAAAATCTTAATAAATTAAAAGATTAATGGAAACCTTTCATTTCTCTATTTTTTATTAATTTTTTGACATTCACTTAGTAATGCAAAGATCCTGCATTTAAAGTAATAATGTCTGTGTAGTGAGCTATATCTATACAATACTATAGTATTTCACTGCTCACACGGGATGTACCTGTAATTTAAAAAATCCTTGTTATGGAAGTATTCATAACATCTTTTATTCACTATTAACAATTTTTACTTTTACTAATTTATAAAATTTTTGGAGTTTACTCTATAAAAATCGATTTTCATGTAAGATCCTGTGTATGGAAATTTTATGAAAAAAAAATTAATACAATTGTTAACAAAAAAGCATTACGTTATCTGTCACTTTGACACTTGTCAATTTGTTCTTTCAGAGGTTTGTGTTTGCAGTGAGGTTGGTACCTCATTGCAGTATAGCTCATAAATTGGTGGTGCAGGAATGATGATGCTTCCATTAAACTTTGTTATAAAATTGAAGATATTGCTTTACTACATACTTACATTAATTATTAAATTTAAGTTTAACTGGGGCTTCTTTTCTTTTTCTTTAATCTTAATAAAATTTTGTGTATGTTTTTTTTAACCGCTTTCATACATTAGCTCTGATGAGTCATTCAAATAGGTCTGGATACGTAACCGCTGAAGGTAGCATACAGATATTTTTTTTTATTAAACTGCAATAAAAAAGACATGATATCCTTTAGGTTTCAGTGGAAAATTTTGTTCGGCTTTTAACTGGCAGAGTCCCACCGGACACTCCTCGTTCCAAGCGTCTGCTCACAGACGAGGGTAGCAATGTACTGATATATCTCACTGGGCATGGTGGAGATGGATTCCTTAAGTTTCAAGACTCCGAAGAAGTCACTAGTCAGGAGTTGGCCGATGCACTAGAGCAAATGTGGCAGAAAAGAAGGTAATTTTTCATTTACCTTTGTATATTTAATAATTTTATGTATTTTTTGGGCTAATTTACGCAATATTCGTTTAATTAATATTCATTATAATATACTCTCATTAAAGTTGTATTTACAATGACATTGAAATCTTTTCATTTTTTTCTTTTTTTATTGTTATCGTGATAACATTTCAACATGTCGTCGTTGTCAAACCAAAATCTGCTATGTGTAAAAAGTATACTTTGAGATATTGAATAAAAACGTTTTCTTGAAAATTTTACATGAAGGTTTTTTTTAAGAATTTTATTTGAAACTTGGGTTGTTTTATTTTGTTTCGTGTAATTAGGTCATTTGAAAATAAAAAACCTCAATTGCTAATTTACAGATACAATGAGATATTTTTCATAATTGACACATGTCAAGCATCCTCAATGTACGAAAAGTTTTACTCACCCAATATTTTGGCGACTGCGAGCAGTTTAGTCGGAGAAGATTCACTATCGGTAAGTCATTATACTGTATTCTTTTTTGTACCTTTAGGAACACTATTAGGAATATATCGCACCCATTTTAAACAGACAAATAGATTTTAAATCACTTTTTATCTCATACACCAACTGATACTGGTTTGTTTAAAATATGAGTGATATTTTCCAGATAGTAGTGTTAGTGTATTTGTTGTTTTCTCAAAAAAGCTGAAGAGTATTGCATCGCTATTGGTATGTAAATATATTACAGTAATTATTAATAAAATATTAGGTTTCATTAATACAATATTGATTTAAATTATTTTAATTATTACAAAATAAAAAATGTAATATCAATTTGAAGTCATACATTGAAATGTATATTAATTAAATAAAATTAATGTAGTACAATATTGGAATTACTTAAGTATTTCATCAATTACTAGAAATTATTTTGAGTTATAATAATTAATTATTACTCTATTTGTTATTTTCTAATATTGACTGTATTAATACTAACATATTGAATTAAAATGAGTAAAATTTTTTTCTGTAATATTTCATAAATAAAGACATAAGACACCTATGATTGAATACCTATTTGTTTCAGTTAGATTTTTCTTTTCTTTTTGGTATGTTTGTGTCACATTCTTTTATAAGAATTTGTTGAAAAAAATGTGGGTGATTATTTCTTAAATGGGGAGTATTTTTTGATGAAAATTGAAAATATAATTGACAAGCTAATATTTAAAATCAAACTACAAAATAAAATATTGTGTTGGAATTGGAAATAATGTAAATTTTTTATAAAAAAATTTCTATTTGACTATTTCAGGCTATCCTTACTTACTATAAAATTCCATGTCTTACCAATCTTAAATAAAATCTTTATAACATCTAAGATGAACGGATATATAAACTGTGGTAGGTTGATGCGGTTGGAGTTTATAAGACATTGTAAATCAAAGTAAAAATTCTTTAGTATAACCCCCAACGAAGTTTGTGATATGAATCGCTTACAAGAGAGATACTTATTTTTCAGCATCATGTGGACTCGGCCATTGGAGTGTATATAATAGATCGATACACATACTATGTGTTAGAGTTCTTGGAGAACGTTCACCCTGATAGCCAAAGAACAATGTCTGAATTTGTAAGTATTGTATACCTAATTAAGTATTATTAATATCATAAGTAGACGACTATAAAAGAATTTCTCTGAGAGTTTGTTTATCTGCTTAAATTTTCTAAACAACCTCCTGAATTCCATACAGTTTTCAATGTCGAGAGGATCCTATTGTTACTAAAAGAATTTGATCACAAATGTTGATGTTTTGTTGCGTTTATGAAGCTTGCGCTTTTATTTTCATGTCTACTGCTGGTCACAGGCCCTTCCCATAATTTTCCAATAGAACCGGCCTAGATCCATCGTCGACCCACAACCCTTATCAGATCGTCTGTCCACCTTGTGGGCCGTGGGCTCTCCGTACTGTGTCCTGCCCTCTACTAATCAAGTTACTAATCCGCCGGGTTATGTCGATAACTTTCGTTTGTCTATGAATCTCTCCATTCTTGATTCGATCTCGACAGAGCTCCTCGTTACGTGACACTGAGCTTTCTTAAGAGGCCCATTTCAATCATTCTTAAGAGACGACGTTTCAGCCCCATATGACACTGGCAACACACATTGTTTGGAAAATTTTGTTTTAAGACACCAAGGAATTTTAGACGAGAAGATGTCTCGGAACTTCTCGAACTCTGCTCATTGAAACTGGAAGCTATTTTCGATTGATAATTGTTAGATTTATAATGTAAAAAATCCTGGCTAATGAAGAATTCGTAATCTTAACAGCTTATACATAATTACAGTAACTTATATTTATGCGAACTTCTATTTCGTATTCCATTCTGAAGTCGTAACTCATAATTGCAGTGTGTTTGTATTATTATGTTTTTTATGTTAAGATCGGCAGACAGGCTGACGGTCCACTTGATGGTAGGTGCTACAAGTCCACTACCGACCATAGTAGGATTAAAGGATAGGATTAGGAATAAGGAAAAAGGAAGTGTGTGGTGTGTGTTTTTTGCACAATAAAATGAATAAAAAATATTTCCATTAATAGAAATCTATTTTATTTAATATTTGTCGGGCAAGCTGGCGGTCCACTTGACACTTGGTGGTAGGTGCCCACACTCGAATATTAACAAGTGCGCTTTCAATCGTTAAAAAGCAATTTGAAATTTACAGTTAGCCGTATGCCCAAAGAGCGCATGCCTGTCCACTGTGGGCGTCAGACGTGATTTATTTAAACGGGATCCCAATAAAGTGCGGATCACGGATTTCTTTGGGTCCGTGCGCCCCGTGGTCATCACTACAGACCCAATCGACATACTCGATATACCAAAGAGAAAGCGGCCAAACGTTGAGTAAGTATCAGTTAAACACTGTCTCTATAGAATGCGTATACTAACATTAAAAATGATCTCATTTTAACTCACATCTGTTAGATTTTTATGGTTAAACCGTGATATCATGTTTGATATCCGAGAAGCGAAAAGCTTCCGTTTAAATCTAGCCCATTCCCCGTTGCATGAATTCTCAGCTATTAACAAGCAACTTAAGTTTGTTCCCAGTCTGGGCTCAACTCTTTTCAAGTTACTTTTCTTTTAACAATAATCACTTGCTCTAACCATTGTTAGAGCAAGTGACCATTGTTAACCATTATGGAAAAAGTCGTAAGGAAACATACATACCTTTGAAATCATATAAACTGAATTATATATAAATATGTATGACAAAATTATTTTAAACATCACCTAAGTAATTCTTCGTTAGTAGACAATAGTGTCAAGTTTCATTAATTTTATTAATGAACGAAAATATTAAATCGTTTTGTCACGAATACGTCAAGGGATGGTATGTCCAGATGATCTCCAAGTGCACTTGTTTGTTTACTATATGCACAGACAGCAAAAAAGGAGGTGGCTAAAAAAATTTTTTTCTACGTTTTTTTGGGGTTATTTGCATCATCCGTCTATTTAGACTACGTTTGTTCTCTAAGTACTCTCATCTCGTAACATGAGTAATACCTTAGTTTAAAAAGATACCAAATAAATTTGATTTCATTCGGTAGATACAAATAAAAGTCGGTACATTTTCTCTACTACAAGTAAGTCACTGATTTTGGTTTAATGTGGAGAGAGCTTGAACCCTAGGAAAGAAGATAGGCTGTCTATTTAATATATTAATATAATGAAATGAATACAAAATTATATTTATATTAACTTTATAATGCATTAAATTAGACAATGCCAAATTCAAATTTTTTTTTTGTTTGATTAACAGGAACACCACCAACTTACCAGAGAAGAGAGGTTACCTACCTCAGTTTCCAATGCATTTAGTTCAAGAAACATAAATAAATTATTTATTATTTGTATTTTATAGAAATAAATAAAAAAACTGACTTTTATTTTTATTTAATTAATCTTATAAAAACCCCTTATTTCTTATGTAAATAATATAAATGACATTTTATGTAATTAAATTTAATTGGTAGTAAAATTTCTTGTCAGGGTCCCTAACTTTTCTACATTATTTATTATTAGAAATTACACATAGCGTTGTAGAGCAATAAGTCTTTTAATAAAAATTTTAACCTTTCTAAATAAAGCTAGTTTGTTTTTTAATGTTCTTGTTTGAACGGGCTGATCTCTGGATTTCGAAAATTGTTTTTGCATTTGAAAGCCATTTCACGAAGAAGGTTATAGGCTTTTGAGGAAGAAGAGAACCTTACAATATACATAAAAAAACTTTAACTTTTCTTTTTTAATGTTACATTAAAAAAGAAAAGTCAGAAACAATCCTAAGCGAAAACGATCGGTGGCTAACAGAGGCCGCCCCCCGACGAAAACCGGAAACCAAGAGGGAATCTGGTTCAAAATTAAATAAGCTCTGAAACCCTGGATCACAGCTAATCTTTTATAAAATATTAGCTCTACCCATGGCATCGCACTCGTGGAATTCAGATTATTTCTCGGTATCGGATACCTACCTCACACACAGTCGTAGCATAGGTACGCGTCTTGACCTACTTGCACGCCTCTGGCTTCACGGCGTGGTCGCGCTTTACATATATTGTGTTTTCTCTTTAACCGTACGTGCAAAACATATGCAGTAAAAAGCAAAAATCACGTGTATTAGTTACTTGTGACGATAATAATGATTCATAATTGTTTATAATATGGCCAATAAACATGGGGATGTTAATCGTGAAACGATTTTAAATATATTTTTTAACACAAAGTAGTTTCTGTGGCTTAAATATAAACATTAGACATACTTATGCTGTCGCTGACTTTTTTGTAGGCATCTTCAAGCTCTACAACTTTTCTATAGGAATCAGTTATATCTCTCAGCGTTTAAAGCAGCGTTCGAAAGTTTTTTTCGTCGACTTATTTTGCAAATTCGATTACCACGAAAAGGCCTATTCATTTTACGGGATAATATGTAACCTATGTCCATCCTGAAATTCTATTCTAACTATTGCCGAAAGAACTTTTTAAATCGGTTGACTAATTTCGAAGATTAGGTACCCGATACATACAAACTTTATCTCTTTATAACAGTGAGATGTGACTTATCGTTGTCTAACCTGCCATTCAAAGGAATAACTCGTGCAAAATGGTTACTGGTTTTTTCCTGTATACATACTTTAGTAATAAAGTTGAATTTCGAGTTTTTTTTTGCTTTCTGACTATAGGCAAGGTTATTGAAAGAAGATTGAAATATTAAATAATAATTTATTTTTCTATAAGTACTATGAATATGTCGTCAACATTATGTAAACACAACCGATTGAATTACCGTTGAAGGTAACACAAACCCAATGGGTTAACATTTTTACAATATTAGCAACAATACGCAACGCAAACGTGTCTCACATACTGATATGAGATCTATGTCTAAGGACTATAGCACCATTACAGTTACATTCGTAGGCCATTACATTTTTGGTCTAACTAAAGGTGTCTGCACACTGGCCCACTTCTGTTGTTCTTCGCGACAATGATTCGATTTACATACATACTCCACTTTCATTTCATGAATTTAAAAATGGCAATCTTAATTTTAGTTGCTTTTCGTTAAAAAATATAAAATATACCTATTCGTGTTACAAGCAACTTTTATTTTTTAAGTGAAACTTCTTTGCGCGCGATGAGAGTAACGATTACTTGACGCTTCTTGTAACGTTTCTGCATGACATCTATGACTTATTAAGTATATATTTGATCGCTACAAAGAAGTTTTACTTCCGACACACCTACTCTGTACACGTCCATGTTCTTTTTTGTTTAATTAATTAATAATTAATGAGCCACTAATTAATTAATTGCTTTTTTATATTAGGGCATACTAATTTTTTAAAAAATATTAATGTCACTCGATCGACAAAATAGGAGCGAACATGTAGTCACCCTAAGTTCATTCCGTAACAACTATTTACGTAAACACATTCGTTCCTTACAGCCCTCATTTAAATGGAACAAACGACAGGAGACTATATCATTATCCAATTACTATGTTTCTAAAATAAATATAAAGACACATTTATGAAAATTTGGTACAAAAATTAAATACTTAAATAAGACCACAAGTGTATTATGAAACGCCATTTAACGGTCCCAAACTAACTCGGGTCGAAGAGCTCTTAACAGAATGTGCAGTGACTTTAATAAGAATTTTAATTACATAGACACTCTTAAGTTGAGCAAATTTACATATAAGCATGAGCTTTTTAAATAAAGTATCATACTTATTGATTTAATTTACATTAAATTAGATTATAAAATTGTCTAAGATCGGCATCGTTTAGACAAGTTATCCATTCACAAGTTTTTTAACATTTAGGTATATATAAGTGAGAAATATTAAGATTGTGAGACCTACTTATCACATTTCCCATTTTGTGTTTTTTTTTTAAGTTTTATATTTACCTACTTAGGGCCACACGACATTTTCTAAACGACATTGACGACGCTCGTTGAACGCAATCCGAACGCTCAGCAAGCGCAAAAAAAGACAGTGACTCGATATTCTACTTACGTTTGTATCGTTACAAGCGCGACTTTCATTTGCGTTGTAACCACGTTGTAACATACAAACGCATACGATCTGCTAATACGTGTTGACGACGCGCAAATCAAAAATGTGCATCGTCAACTACTTTTTAAAAACGTCCTGTAGGTATATAGGCCCTTATATTGCAATTGTTTTTTTTTCCCATTTAATGAATAATCAAATAAAAATTTAAAAAGTTAATTATTACAACTTACATTAACAAACAAACGATATTGTAGAACTTCTCGACATAATTAACATTATTAACAGACTTAAATTTTGACAAGATTTGCATAGTACATTTATTATTATTTTAACTCGAAAGATGCACGAATCTTTGGAGACTTGAATTAATTAAAGGCCCTAACATTGGTATGGCCTAATGTTAGGCCAATACTGCACATACCTACATATTTTTATTTAGGAAAATACTCGTTACAAACAGTTGCGGATCATACAAGTTTCTTAAATAAGTACCGAATAAAAAGCATTGAAGGGCGAACTATCTAGTTAAGTTTAAGTAGGCCACGCATATGACAACCGTGTATTAAATCTTTATTTTACAACGGGCCATAGAGAGTATTCTCATTTTTTTAAGGCGACTCCATCCGCAAAACTCGTTCTGTACTGAATTGACGGGACTGCTGAGGGGGAGTCGCTACTTGCAAATCTCGAAAATATCTATTTAAAAATTAAATAAAGTATAATTCAAATTTTTCTTTTGATGAGCCTTCAGATAGTGGATCTTAAAATTTATCTTAAGAATTAGCTATTTAAAATATTGATTATTAAGGAAATCGTACGGTTACAATATCGATATTAGACCGCAAATTAGTGATTTTATATATATAATTATATATAATAAATATATATTTTTTTATATATATAATTAAATATAATTTAAAAAATAATTATGATGATATATATCCTGCAGATGATTTGAGTATTTTTTAAATTATAATTATCATGATAATTTAAAAGGAAAACGATTACAAATAAGTGGATTTTTTTATCATTTGGGGCTGGCGTCGCCTTAAGTGAAACTTCTTTGCGCGCGATGATTAGGTAAAGATTCAAGGTCGAATTTTGTGTGACGTTGCGCCTCTTGTAACGATTCTATCTCTCTGACATCTACCGCTTATTATTATTTTGTTCGCCAAAGAAATTTCACTTCTCATACGCGTAGGTACTCTGTATGTTTTTTCTTGTATAGTATTTTATAATCTCTTTTCATATATAAAAAAATCAAAGGTCATTTAATAATAGTGTTTTTAAATTACATAAATTTTTTAAAATATATGTGCTACCTTATATAGTTTAGGTATTATTAAAACAAATCAAACAAATTTCAACTCATAAAATCTAGTGTCGTTTCAAGGATGCCAAATAAATTTATAAATTAACATTAAAGAAAAATTTAAATTATAATTTCCCTATGTCCATATATTATCTAGTTCTTATGTCGACAGTACTCCTGAAGATTGTTCCTCATTATACTTTAACTAAACTAAGCCAAGCACAAACAAGGCAGACATATCCATGTGAAAAAATATGTACCTTCTAACATCAAACATTTATCTAATCCTATTTGTTATGCCTTGTTTGTTCTTGCCTTAAATAAGGGCCAGTCACATAGCGGGCGTAATTGAAGCAGCGTTTTGCACTAAACACAGAGATACTATGTGTAATAACATTGTTACAGGTTGTGTACATGTCTCATATTACTTCTACAGAAATAAGATCTTTATTGCATAGTATTTTATTTACAATTACAATTGGTTCGAAATATAAGTTCTATAAGAATCCGGCAAGAAAGCTGATACATAATAGATGTGCTCTTTTAAATTGTAGGTCTTTTTAATACAACCACTAATGATACAATAAATAATTGTCCAGCCATCGAAAGTAGCTCATCAGTTCAATCACCAATAATTCAACACGAGTTTATACACTGTTTTTTTAAATTAATATATGATAACGCTTGAATATGGCTTGGGAATATTAAAACTAAAATATTATTGATTTAAGTGTTCTTGTTCGGTGCATAACGAAAATATAGTTACGTATCGTGTTATATTTATGAGTAACGTCAGGCCAGGCGCACCCCTTTACTTTTAGGTACAAAGCTACAAGTACGTGGCAGGATTGACTTGTCGGGCCTAATTCATAGGGCTGTCGCCGAATTATGTAATCTGTGCTAAGGTGAAACTCTGATTTCCAAGTTAAATTGTATCTAATATATTGTCAGGAATACAATAGATAAAGCTAATTGTAAAATTAGAAATGCTATCCGATTTTTTTAGTCAATGAATACTTTTAATATACCGATGTAATATGAGAATTGATTAAGAATTTCTAATTTCAATAAAGTATACTCTAAGTAGATATGAAAAAGATTAATTAAGACTTGTTTGTAAGACCGCTACAATTTCACTATGCCCGCTTTGTCACGAAGCGTCAATAAATAGTCATAAAACTAGGCTTAATTATATCCTAAGAGATATATGAAGCAAACTCGATTAAGATTAAATTCTAATACGATGTAATTAAAGAGTGAAATTGTTTAATTTTAAAATGCAATGAATATTGAAAACGGCGCTTGCGTACACAAACAATTTACAAAACTTTTTAACTTTTATGTCGGGCCTAATTCGCCCGTCTCCGACTACAACATTATATGTAATAAAGGTAACTGTAGGTATGTTACTTTGTAAATTGTGGTAACTAAAGCAGGTAACACACCAAAATAGTAATTATTATAACAACTTAAATATACAAATATGATAATTATTATTTTTTTAACTTAAAAACTAATAAACTTAAAAACTTAATAACTTTTAAACAAACTTATTTAAAAATTAACAATGTCATGTTCAATGCATAAAATTGGTAATCTTCAATTAAAATATTATATTATTTAACCTCTTAACATTTTAAATTACTTCAAACATGGATTTCAAGTACAACTAAAAATGTTCAATTTATTTCTGAAACGATAATAAGTTTTACAATGTTGAGAATGTTAAGTAAATTTTTATTTTGGCAAGTTTATATATATGTTTCTAAAAGTGTAACTGTTGATGTCTTAGTTGATGAAAAAAAAACGTCTTAGTTGATGCTCTACGAGATAGATAAAATGTAACAATAAGTTTGTACTAATTATCTAGACCTAAATATACTAAATCTTAGGTAAATGGCATCATGAAATCATACAATTTTTAAAGAATGAAAATAATTGTATTGTTATTGTAAATTATTGCAAGTTGTTATTGTAATCGCAATAACAGTGATTATTTCTTATGAAGTTGGCAACATTAACTGTCGATGCAACTGTTATTGATTTTTAATAATTACTATAGAACTTATTATGATAAAATCAAAAAGTGAACATATCATAATTTCAATGCAATATGTTGTATAATTTTTATGTTGTATAATTTTATTCATGTAGGTACCATAAATATCAAACTAAATAGAAGTCCTTTTACGGAAAGGCAATAAACTATGTTTATAAACTTTTATATTGAACTAGAAAATGTTATAAGTTATTTTATTGTATTTTAATTAAACGTTATAAATGCTTTATAAAGTAAAAACAATAATCATTATTAATTATTACCATAAGACAACAAAAACATAATTTATAAAAACCTATTTATCATTTAAAAAGAAGGAATCTAATTTTGTAATTGCTTTTGATATTCTAATTTTGAAGTTTCGTAGATAATATTTGAAGCCTTTAAGATGGTACTTTTGAGCACGCATCTTATGTTTTGGATTTCATAAAATTTTCAAATATTGATATCGCCCAAGTATAAGTAGATTTAGATTTTCTAGATATTGTTTTTAGAATAATATTATCAAATATTATTAAGAGTTCCGACTATATTGCGTATTTGAATCAATATAAGTTTTGGTTTCAAGTGGAAATGTAAAAATTGCTTACATTCTACAAATATTCCATAAATCTACTTTATGGAAGCACGAATGTTTTGTATTACCTATATGTGTTAGGGAATTAAAAAAATGTATTTACATGTCATTTAATAATTAGTAATTAAAAGGTACGGAACCTTTTAATTTTTTTATTAAAAACCCTTCAAGTATTTTATTTATTTATACTTGATAGTTACTCGTTGCTTGTATTTACTTAAGGGTAATTAAATAATAATTTTGAACAATTAAGCCGGGTCTACGAAAAGTGTACTGCATACCTAGGTAATTAATTTAAAAAAAGAAGTCAAAAGTTTTTAATTTTTAAATAAGTGTACGCCTTATCTAAAACGCAAACATCATTGTTGATCAAACAACAAAACATAAAGAAAATTGATTTATAGCTCTTTTTGAAACTTTTAAAATTAAGATTATTTCAACAGTTTCGTCGTTTCTTTCAAAGAAAGTAGCCACGCCTATTGAGCCGAGTTTATGAATAGTATATTTCCAAAAAGATACAAAAATCTTGGCTAAGGATGTTGCGAATTGACGTTAAAGGGTGCCGTTTGCACTCTACCAACAACGGATCGATAAAGTATTCATCAATCATGTCTGTTTAACAATCAGGCCTTTCAGACCATTGATGAATTATTTTCGCCATCATTCATCAAACTTCGAGCCTATGATTACATCTCACATTTTCTTCGCGGGATAAAAAAACTTACGCTCTATATGTACTTAAAACAACTATATATATACTTAGAACAGAAAACAAAAAACATTGGAAAGCAAAAATAATACTTAAATTAAAACGAAAAAAAAAATCGTCCTTGTTCTAAGTCTTGTCTCTAAAATGACGGCATAATCTCGCCTCATTAACCTTTCTTCCCATGACGATGTATTACGTAGGCAATTAATGACGTCACGCGCGGTACTCATCCGTGACTGGCGTCGTCTTCTTTGACGATTTCATAATAGCTGTCCACTGTATAGTTGAAGAGTTGAAAGTCGTACCTGTAAGCGAGATATGATTATTAATGGAAGCTGTCATTTGAAATTGTAGCTTCAGAATCAAAGAACAAGGTCAATTTAAAAAAAAATGCAACACATGATTGAACGCATACTTTTGCGTCCAAAGCATCCATTGGGTGAGTGTTAATTTACTCGTAACTGTATAAATTTATAATACCCCTTTTGAAATCTTACATTTCATGAGAGCGTAAACCATTTATTTATACTGTATTTTTTTATTTTATTGTTTATTTATTAACTAGCAAAGGAGATACCCCGTTTCCCATACAAGCTTTATGACTGCGTAAGGCTTAGTAGCAAGATGCGTTTATAGAAAAACAAATTCACGTACTTTTTGTTTTTGCACTTGGCCATTGTTAATGTAATGAGGTTAAGTTTTAGCTGGCCTTGTCATAGTCCAAAACGGGGGTTCTCCTTTTATAACAACATTATGATATTCCATATTTTATACGAATTTATCGATTCACAAGGCTATACTGACTTGTATAGTCTATTATTAAGCGTGTCAAAGTTGAAAATTTTAAAACTAAGGTTAAAAATTTTAAAAAAGTAAAAAATTGAAACACTGTCCAAGCTACAATAATCCAATAATCCAGGTCTTGACTGCAGTCTTGTGAGAAAGTTCGCGTATGGAGAATTTTTTCCAGGAAATTTTAGTAGGAGTTTTAGTAAGTATTTTAGTCATGAGTTGTGTCTGCCACTTGTGTCTCCAATTATGAGTCATCAATTTTTTGTAGGTATATAATTTTTTTCTTCAGAAATCTATAAAATTAAAAAAAAAAAAAAAAAAAAAGACCAATTTCCTGATAGGAAACGGCCGAATGATTTTGTTTCTAAATTACCACACTATTGCCTTTCAGATAGTAGTTTCGTAAAAAATAAAACATTTTCAAAACACGCCAAGTTTGGACAAGTAAATAATATGTATTAAATTGTTTATTGTTAAATCTAGTCTCAGCGTTGTATATTGTTCACATGATTTTATTCTTTGAGTGTATTTTCGTCTATTTAAAATATCTAGCAGTGGGACACAGTCGCACGGTGTGAAAAATGTGATACGTCACCTGTACAGCGTGTATAAGCCGTCGAGCTGATTTTTTTTTAAGCGCGAGTACAAATGATTGACGTTATATTGTCCATTTTTGCCTCTACTGTTTCGCCATTCTGGTTTCAATAAGTGCTGCAAATTCGCCAGCTGGATCAGGTATCTTTGGTCTTCCTGAAAGAATGAGAGGTGCACTCACTTAACATGAGAGAGGCTGTCGAAGAGTATGAAAAACAGGTTTCCGAGGTCACCACGGTGTTAATGTTTTCATAATTGGTTTATTCTTATGAAAAAGTGCATTTAGGCTAACGAAGAATATTTTGAGAAACAATAAATTCATTTTTGACCATTCACAGCAACTTTTTTTCTTATTTATTCCGGAAACTTTTAGTGCCTCCCCAAACAAAGTAAGTATCCATACTATGGCTTACCTCCAAAGTTTCGAACTTGAGTATGACGTCGAAGGAGAATTTACACGGAGTGCAGAAGTTGGTGTAAGGCGTCCAGTGCATGTCGAGTTGTCTCTGCGCTTTGGCCTCGTCCAGCACGTATGCTACGAACTCCTCAAATACCGGATACTTCTCCGTTGGCACTGGTTGAGTATTTACTAACTGAAAACAGGTTACGTGTGAGCGATATGTCTAGTAGACCCAGCAGACGTTGTCCCACCCGATCCCGGAAAAATATCTGTAATTCGATTTCAGCGCCCCCTGACGGGTCCAATTATGAATTTAATTAAAGTCTTATTAATAAAAGAAAATTTGCAACAGTTTTTCCCATGGTCTTATCGCCTTGTTTTGTGATTCGACATAAAGTATAGCACTCGAATCTATGTTGTGTAGTAATGAATTTAAACTATTAAAAAAAATAATAAAAAATTTAGTAATAAATGAAATACTGACAAGGTTAGAGATTTGTTTGTACCAAAGACGTACTTTTTAAGAAGTATTTTAAAAGGAAGAAAAAACTGTGTCATAATTTCATTGTCTACCTCATGCTCCATTGTAAAGTGTTTTAGCAATTACATATTAGAACACATTGAATTTTAAATTAGTACAAAGATGTTAGAAATTATTAATTTAAATGTGTTTAGAACATTTTTCTACAGAAAACTTATCTGTTAATAGTTGTAAGTTTAGCAATGTGAAAGAAAGGATAAAAAGATTTTTTTACTTTCATTGTTTATTACTTTCACGTGGATTTCTTGCAAGATGTTTGCAAAAAAAAGAAAACCTAATAGGTAGGTGGGAGCTTGCGATATTTGATCTTATTTAAAACAGAATATCTACAGCAAATAAAACTGGCATTTTTTTTCTTATTATTCAACAAATGCATTTCAGACACGAAAGGAGTACCGGTTTCAGAAAATTTCAAACACTTACTGAATTTTTGTTCTGTAGCTGTTATATTTAACTTTCTCCTTATATTCGTACTAGCCTTTACCAGCAATTTTGTACCTATGTATTATTTTGTACATTTCAAAAAAAAATTACATTAAAATCTAGGTCAGCTCTTCAATGTGTTCAAATAGCAGCAGTGTTGAATAGGAGGGTTGTCTAAAAGTTGCATATGAAATCTTACGCAATGAATACCTCTTGTTTCCAGAATCGTTTGTCTTTTACGAAACGTACGAAAGAGAGAACAACTTAACCTTACATACTAACTTAATCTAAACCACTCTGACTAGAGACTGTTTGTACGTTGGTAGATCGAACCACCGAGGGCAGAAAGGTCGCCGAGTGAGAATATTGCAATCGAAATATACTTACTTTCCTATATTTCTTAACAATTTTCATTCCCATTTTGTCATGAAATGACTTTGGCCATGCATGCTTTATTTTGTCGTTGTACGCCGAAGCTAACCTTTCCAAAGGATGTCGCACTATGAGGAATGTTATGGAGTCCTGTTGTGCCTTCTTGAGCATTTCAACAGTTGGCCTGACGTACTTTTTTCTGGCCAATTCGAGGAGCACCTCTTTGGTTTTATCTAGAAAGCCAGCTGTGTAGTTGGCCATTAAATTGAAGTTGTACATCCACGACGATGACGCCGCTTTGAAAATATTACACCTGAAACCATTTTTAATAGAATATTAATTTATTTGTGTAGAATTTGCTGGCATAGCAGACTGCGTCTGCAATCATAAACTGGACGTCTGTAATCATAAAGTTTACTTGTTCTTTTTTAGGCGACAGTAGCCATATACATGCCTATAACATCATATATCATAAAATAACCTTCGTCCATGTATTCGACGCCTTTCTTACTTTAGAAGCAGCTTTGCTATAATTAGCAATATTTATGTTCAATTATCTTTCTCTGTCATAGTATTAACACACTTGTTGTTATAAAAGAAGCTTTTTTTTTACCTTTCAAGATTAGTGACCAAAAAATCTGTAGAAAGTACTAAATGCACAAACAGTTTAAAAGTCTAAGATCCTATCGTAAAATTCTGCACCTAACTGTTATTTGATCGAAATGTGATTTAAATTAAAGGTCATAACACATGGGGTCATACAACGCCGCAGAGTTGCCTAGCAAAATCTTGCCACAAGTACCTTTACCATAATAATTATTGATACTTTTTTTTTAACAATTGTACTCTTATTGGAAACTATAAGAACTGCCATTCTTTTTAAAAAAATCGTTTCCTTTGTAAAAAAATCTATATCCTCCATTTGGGCTTCGACACAGGCAGTAGAAGGTCCCATCGACAAAATTTGATAAATGACTCATCTGGGGCGATGCCTACTGACCGCTGAAGTTTTTTTCAGCTTTAAACAAAAGACTATATTATTCTTACCAAATAACGTGATACTGTTTATTGATGAGGTATTCCCAGGCGTAAGCTTTATGGCTGGCTCCATCCAATCCCGTTTCAGCACATTTGCTCTTCAGATACTCGCGCCGTGCTTTCATTCGAGCGTTTATTTCTATGAACTTATCTCGCGGAAGCAGGCCTTCGTCGTGAGTGCCGTTCTCGTAGATGTACTGTAACAAATTGAATTAAGTTTGATAGTACATCTATATCTATACATATAATAAAATAGTAAACGAGCCGTGTCCGTACATTAAATATTTAAAAAAAAAACAATTTATACACGTTGTACTTATGTTACCGAAGACAAAAAAAAATAGTTTTTAAAGTCTTTGTCTGTTTGTCTGTGCATTTGTTAGAACTAATTTCAGAAACGGCTTAACAGATTTGAATTCGGTTTTCACTAGCTTAGCATTCAGTGTTTGTTTTATTTCAATCGATTTACAAACAATAAAGTTATGTAAATTTAAAAATCACGTCCAACATTTTTTCCATAAAAATGCAATAAAATAATTACTCTTCGGTTGAATTGGCTGAAACTTTAGTTAACTATGTATTATCATCTGTAAAATGATGATTGAAAGTTTATATAAAGTTAAAAATAGTCAGTTTACGTGATTTTAAAGTCCAATTTGAGTTGATCTCAGATCTATATGAGTAATCATATTAAGTAGGGTTCAGCTTAGGCTGGTTCACATATTATAATTGAATCGGTCATTTCAAAATCACATTTTTTTCCAACATGCTTTTTTTGCTGAAAATGGTTTCTTAAAGAGAGATGCGTATCAAGATAGCATTCTGGAAGAGCATATGCCATTTTATAACAACATTTTTAGATGGCCAACTGCAAATGTTGAAGATAATCCAGATGAGAATGATGGAGAATATGACTATATACCCATAAAGATATTAAAACATGACAAATTAATACATGTAAAATGATAATAAGATTATTTTTAAGTGTAATTCTCAATTAAAAGAAATAAAAAATATCATTACTACTATTGTTCTGGTTAAATTATATACCACTAACCCTATTTCTCGCTAAAACAACATAAGTCAAGAACTGTTTTTCAGGTTTTTTTTCATTATTTCTAATAATAAGCTGTAAAGGTTATTCGCTATTTTAATTTTTTACCACTCAAATACTAAATTGAACATAACAAAGTCCTTTAAAACTCATTTGTTTGTGTATGAAACAGTTTTTATTGATTTCTGAAAAATTCTGATTAAGTGAGGTTTTTGAAATGACCGATTCAATTAAAGTACCTATTATAAGTGCACTACATATATGTACTTATTGTGTTATCGTTTTATTATAATTTTAGCATTTTATCTACATTTTAGACCTCATTACAAAAACATGCATTTTATTTGATTGACTATCTGTTTATCTCCAAAAAGTCTGTATCGATTTTGACGTAACTTTCGTTAGTAGGTATAGGTATACATTCTCTTTATAGACTACTTTTAAACGAATAAAATATTCTTGATTTTATTGTTATTTCACAATTGTACTTGCAATTATGCAGCGGAATGTTGTTAGTAGTCTTCTTCTCTCTAATATAAAAATGAATCTCAAATTCCTTGGTCACGGCATCACGCGTGAACGGGTAGACCGATTTTAATTCGGTTTTCACTAATGGAAAGAGAGATAAACGGGGAATGTTCATATTATAAAAATTGCACGCCGGGCGAAGCCGGGGGCGAGTCGCTAGTAATCAATATTTTTTTGTATCTATTTACGCTAATAAAAAAAATGTGGACTTCATTTTAATTATTATCCTTATTGATTCTTTACTTTAAACTTCTCCAACGGTTTTTTACTTTTAAAACACGTCTTAATAATTATTATTTCACATTTTCTATCGAAATTACCAATGCATGCAGATAATTTATGCTTTCAGTACACAAACATATTAGCAACCGCATATTACACAAACATATTTGCTTCAAATAGGCATTATTAGTTGACTACTTGTCATATGTTATCGTCGCTTGTATGTACTAAAGTGTAAAATGATATTTTTTTGTATTTTATTTGCCTTTAGACCTCATTTAGTAGTAATACGCGAAATTTTATATTGATAAAAAGTTTTAAATTTGCTTTAAAACTTACAAAAAAAAAATACAATGGAAATAAATTAAACAGAATTTGAAATAACTATTTATTGAAAAAAATTGCCATTATTTACTAAATAAAAAAGACATACTTAGGTGTGAATAGTCAGATAAGTAGATCGTATCGGAAGGACATTTAAGTAACCCGCTCGTCCTATTAGCAACATGACCTAGTAGCAAATGGTCCCACCATTTGCTACTAGAATATGTTGCTAACCAAAAGGACATGTTATAAAAACTTTCTTAAATAGTAAGGTGTGCTTAATTACACAAATTAACTATTTATTAGAAATAATTTAAATTATTTAATCTTTAAACAGTCTATGCTATAATAAATTAAAATTGTCAATAGTAACAAATTGTAAATAATTCTTTACACGGTTAATACGTAAGATCTTTCTTTTTGATGTAAGCTTCTAGAAGACATGTAATATCGATGGATGAAAGAAATTTTTTATTCGACCGTGTAGAAGGGGTAGACAAAAATAAAAATAAGAGTTCTTTCCAAATTATACAAAAAGAGCAAAAGTTAGAAAAAAGTTTCAGACAAATATTATTGAGAATTTATTTATACATGAAAATGTATTTAATACTTTTTTTGCTGAAATTAAAATTAACAGAGTTAGAGAGTTTAAAAGATATAAGGGTTGGAAGGTAAATTAAAAAAAAAACGCATTATCAACCCTTATCTTCTAACTTCCCTAACTCTTTTAATTTTAGCAAAAAAGGTTATATGAACATTTTTATGTGAAAAAAAATGTCTACAATATTTGTCTGACATTTTTCTTTCTAACTCTTACCATCTCTTACCATTATTGTAATCCACGAGAAAAGTCTGAAATTTTGATGTTATTATGAATTTGACAGGGCATTAATTTCAAATTAGTTAAAGTTTCAAAACTGTTTGAAATTTTTTAAGGCGGCTTGCACACTTTAAATATTGTTTGAGTATTATTTAAATGCAATTTCTTATTTAAGTCCGACAAACGTCTTGCATCAACCGTTAACACATGTAGCGATCTGTCAAATTTAAATAACCAAAATTTGCTATTTAACAAAGTTAAATAGGATTTAAATATAAAATTGCATTGGAAACGTCAATTTTGACATTGAAACATCGAATTTTGGTGTGTTTGGTTACTGTTTTGTAATAACAAATTAAATTACTTTACTTGCCGATAAGAAAATCTAGGAATTATATTCGGACGATGATGAATAAATAATTGAATTTATTAATAATCCAATTACTAGAGAGTTTACTATAAGAACCAAATTATTATAATAACATTTACTGTTGGAATAAGCTATAAGGTTATCAAGGCATCTTGGAACATTTTTTGTATGCTTTGTATAATATATCAATAATTTTCGCCCAAGCTTCCTGTTTTTGGCTATGGTTTATTGAATCCGTCTTTTTGTTTTCAATGATATACGAATACGGCTCTAACACCTCAACGAGCAACAATTGGTCTTCTTTGATGAATTTTGATGTCCTAGTAGATTTCGCCATTTTATTTTTAAATAGATAAAACTAAAATATTATAAAAATAACATATGTATATTCAAATCTTTGAAACAAGCTCTAGTTTAGGTTAGGTAGTATGTAGAGTATAAGCAAGTCTGTCCTTAGTTTGAAGCATTCTATTTCACGCAAGTTCTTTTACGTTTCGTAAAATCACTACAAAAAGTTGTCAGCATCATTTGTGGAGGCGCGGAGAAAACCCTGAAGGGTTTAACAAGATCTAAATCTCGTTGCGGCGGGATTACGACAGATCACGCCATGAATCCCTGCGGCGGTTTAGTGGACTGTATGTTGGTTGCGGCTGTAAACGAACAGTTGACTGTCTGATGGACAGGATAGACAGAAGGAAATGCACGTACCTTGAACCGGTGCTCTAGTGCGATCTCCTGCAGGATTCTTCAGAACGTCCAACTGGCAGACACTGCTCACTTATAGTTTGTTTGTAAACGTTAAGACGCGGATAACAACTACACTCGTGTTCAATTCCATTCTTCCCTTTTTTCGAGCGAAATTTGCTGAGGCGTTGGCGAGATCTCTTCTCACGTTCGCGGCGGTGACGTGCATTATATCGCGGGATTGTGGGTAAAAAGGAAAATTGAGGGCTATGATTTTAATGAAGAGGCGGGTACAAAGGGAAAATGGACTTGACAGCCAAACCATTCGATTACGGCGCAACCAATTTGTCTTACCCGTGATGTGCACATGGAACGAAACGTATACGAAAAATTTGTTATCTCCCTAAACGAAATTGGTGTAAACATATTTAACTACTTAAATCAATTTAGGTAAATGTATTTTGCGGATATTTAAATGGTATTTGGTGCAATGCAAGCCGCTCTTATAATTTTAATCTGTTATTTAAAAACCTGTTATTTTATTTAATTAAACATATCCTTAAAGGATACGTTTAAATAAATAAAAAATTAAAGGAATTCCGATTGCGCTATAAAATAGATTTCAATAAGAGAATATTGATAATTTTCAGGAATAAATCAAAATAAATTAATTTATTAACCTAACAAACATCTCAACAAATTTGAAAATTTCATACTTTTATGATTCCAGCAGATAAGAAATGCAAGATAAGATAAGAAGGCATATTCCGTGTTTTTATTATTAGGGATGCAACTATACGCTTTTTTGTCCATAAGATACCGATGCTTTAAAAAATGAAACCAAAATAAATAGAATACAATTTGGCTTATTCTTTTTAATGAACTTCGAATGAGTTAAATAATTATTAAGGTTCATAGTGTCATTAATTAACATTTATAAGATTTTTGTTTAAAAAATAAAGTATTCTCAAGTTTTGCGCAGAAAGACGATTTCGTTTGAACGAGACCTGCGGTGGAAAATAGTCTCTCAGAGGCAGCAGAATTCATTTGTAAACTAAAATACATTTGCGTTTTTTAAGTTTGGCTATAAGCGAGTAGCGTAGTGGCAGGGCACACAGCGAGAGCCAGAGCCCATTTCTCTATCCCCTCCTAATCCCTTATCCTTAATCCTACTGTAGTCAGCAGCGCACTTACAGCAGCTTTAGCATTGCTTGAGTTATAGGTGACGGTAGCCACCTACCATCAAGTGGACCGTCAGCCTGTCTGCGGATCTTAACAATACATATTTATATAAGCGACAAACAAAAGCATGGGATATGCAAGGCCAAAACGGGCGAGACTGCACCCTGAATAAATCGCGTGGTTTCCCTGAATAAACCCTGAATAAATTAGACGAACCAACACGCGATTTCACATTAGCTTTTTTTAAAACACGTACATAATTTGAAAATGTATCGTATCGGCAATAAAATTTTCGGATACCGATGTATCGGTAAACTCGAAGTAGGTATAGCCGATATATCGGCATTGGCAACGAGTGGTTAGCGTGCTTGCCTTAACGCTCTGTTCTAGGGTTCCCGGGTGGGTCAACTTTGAAAAAATAACCTTTTCAATTTTGGCTCTGGTCTGGATCTGGAAAGTAGTAGCAGTGCACACTGCATTTCGCAGTTATTTGGGCAGCATGTCTGGCGGCAGTAACCACCCCCTTACAGAAGACCACCGTGAAATAACAGCACGTGTACTGTTGTGTTTCGATGAGTGAGTAAGGGATGCCAGAGCCCATTTCCCTATCCACTCCTAATCCCTTATCCTTAATCCTACTGCAGTCGGCAGCGCACTTGCAGCAGCTTTGGCGTTACTTGTGCTATAGGCGACGGTAGCCACCAGTAGTCAGCCCGTCTGCCGATCTTAACATTAAAATATATATATATAATAATTCACATCACTAGTTACCTGTTGCGTGCTTAACTCTTTATTCTTGCATTAAAATATTTTAGTCCATGATTTTAAATGATCCATTACTTGACTCTTAATGACTCAAAAGAATGTCGAAACACCATAAAATTATATGTTTTGGCGAATGTAATCCGTTAATAATAAAAAATTAATTACATTAGTATCTTTCCCCGAGGTCGTTATGACAAACGAACGAACAATGGCATCTAGGTACCTTTCATATGACGTAATTTGAATACGCTTAATTAATATGATGAGTGTATATTTCATAAGCGTGATCCGTTATAAATTCGCAAGCAATATTATTTCAGTTAATATAAAGATACATGTAACGTATGTCCAATAGGTACATATTACGTTTCTTTTAAATTAGGTACTTTAGATCTTATTTCCAGCCAGTCGGTTCACTTATTTTTTTTCCTTTCTAGATTACACTTATACAATATACTTTTTTTTTTATGTTATGTCGACAGACAGGCTGACGGTCCACTTGATGGTAGGTGGCTACCGTCGCCTATAACGCAAGCAACGCTACAGGTGCTGCAAGTGCGCTGCCGACTACAGTAGGATTAAGGATAAGGGATTAGGAGGGGATAAGGAGATGGGCTCTGGCATCCCTTACTCACTCACCGAAACACAACAGCACGTATATGCTGTTATTTCACGGTGGTCTTCCGTAAGGGGGTGGTCACTGCCGCCAGGCGGGCTGCCCAAATGACTGCGAAACGCAGTGTGCCCTACCACTACTTTACATGTATATGACGTGGATAGAAGCATAAATGATGAAGATACGGGGTACCTACATTCTTATATAAAATAATCGTATTGTAGATTATATAAATAAACGTTAGCATCAATGACAAACGAAACGTAATAACAGAATAGTATAATAATATTTGTCAATGAACTACTTTCAGTTTTATTTTTAGCGGAACGATGGATTTTCAGTTGAAAAATGTTCATGTCTATGTGTACTTTCTAGCTAGCTTTTCATTTCCGTAATAGCAAGTTTCTTTGTTGAGCGTAAATCTCTAGAGAAATATCTATACTTTGTAGTATTGTTGAGGTAAAAACTACAAATGTCTAGTACAATATGTAGATGTTCATTGTATGGTACAATCTAAAAATGTATAGAGTGTCTTTAAATTTGAGAGAATTTGCTCATAAATTTCATCCACAATAGAAGCAGGACTTCTATTGTGGAGACTTCTAGAGATAGGTCTTCCCTATCTTTTCTTTTGTCTTCAAGTTTACTAGGTAAGTATAGTAAATTGTAATTAAATAGTTAACATCCCACCAATCCAGACGCGATTACCTTAGGTTTTTCTACTTCAGCCAACACCAATATTATCGTATATTTTGTCGTTTGCATCAATCAATCATTTGAATGATTTAGACTAACTGTCCTGACAGTCATTGCCTTATCAACTTCACATAAAAATACCACCCAAAGGAGATCAATCAGTTTTGTATGGAGATCGGGCCATCAGTGTTATGGTATTTTCATTTTTTAACTGTTGAAAGAAGAAATTATAGATTTTACTTGAAAAATATCTTGTAATTCGGTAATGGGTTTTCATAGTTTGAACGTATTAAATAATCAAATTGTTCCAATTAGGTAATAAGTCTTTTAATTTCCCCATTTACAAAATATGAAATTTTTATTTTTGTTTTAACGGTTGAAACTTGTACCATTAGGTAAGAAGAAATTATGAATTTTACTGGGAAAGTATGGTGCAATTTGGTAATGTAAGATATTTTGAAGCATTAAAAAATGTGTTTGAACTGCGCACTGACTCGAACAACGTATAGAGTACGTGCTTCGAGCTCAATTTTCGATTGTTATCCTCATTTACAAAATCTGAAATATTCACAAGAAATTACTGAAATTAAGAAAGACTTTCATTACCAAAATCTCAAAAGTGTACTTTAAAAAAAAATGGTCTGGTTTTGAACAACTTTCCAAAATTGGATTTTTCAAATATTTTCTTTCATACAAACCCTCTGGCATTTATGAATATCTAATTTATTTACACGTGGCAATTACAATATACTTATAGATTTATTGTTCTAACAAACTATAATTCACTTTCGTGTTAGCTTCGTATATTATTCCATTTGCGATACGATACCATTTCCAAGTTGCCTACTCCATTATTCTTCTGAAATACATACGGAATTTGATTGGATTTTCTTGAAAATGAAAATTAACTTTTCATAGTTCATTTTCAAAGTTGACCCTGCCGGGAATCGAACCCGGGAACCTTAGATCAGAGCGTTAAGGCAAGCACCCTAACCACTCCTCCGACGGTATTTATATATATTTTTATATACAACATCGGCAGGCAGGCTGACGGTCACTCGACAGTAGGTGACAGATTATTGTCGCTTATTATCATAAGCAACGACATAAAGGTGGCAGGTTCGCTGCCAACTTTGAAATAAGGGACCAGGGAGTTGGCTTTAGCATTCCTTACTCACTGATAGACAACTGTACCTATAAATGTACTAAAATTGCATTTCCTCATAATTACTCGTATAATACAACGTTGACTGTATGCGCTTGCATCTTAAGTAAGCACGTAGGTTTCGAACTAGACTTTCACTCGGAGACTTTCCTTTGCGGTAATACTCCCTGGCGTGACCTCATTTTTCGCTGCGGGCGTAATTCTTCTGCAGTGCGGTTGTATCAAATTTTAATGCACTATAATATCTATTATATAATACCACTGTGGTTTACTTCCTAATGCGTATGAACAAACATCTTTAGAAATGATCAGCATTGTTGCGACTTATTTAATAAGAAATGAATGTAAATATTTCTATTTTATTTATTTATTTATTTTGTTTATTTATTTAGAATAGATACACCAGCGACAATATCAGTATTTAGTTACAAAAATGTCATACACTTGTAAAATCTAGATCCAACAATTTGTTGATACAAAATTTTAATATTTTTAAAAATTATTTCAAAATGGTATATTTTAGAAATTAGCATTTTATAATGATATTAACTAATGTATTCACAAAATGTAAAATTTTAATGTGCTTATACTTAATAAAAATATTAAATATACGTAAAAAATGTAAATTAAAATGTGCGTTCCTTAAAAAACTTTTTTTGTCGGTGACATTAAATTATTTGTGGTGAAATCAAGTTTTTTTATTTAGTGTTATAACTTACAATGTGCTCTATTACAAAAATATTATAAAAATTATAAAAAAAATCTTTATAATTTCTATAATATTTTTGTAATTTATTGTTTTAAAAGAAAA
This sequence comes from Bembecia ichneumoniformis, assembly GCA_910589475.2. Lineage (NCBI taxonomy): Eukaryota > Metazoa > Arthropoda > Insecta > Lepidoptera > Sesiidae > Bembecia > Bembecia ichneumoniformis. The sequence continues at coordinate 10,713,071 of OU342538.1, read as the reverse complement.
ACGTTTTTAGAATTTTTGTTTACAAGTGCACGTGCACAAACGTGCACGCTAAGCAAAGCTCAGCAAGTCAAAGCGGTTTTCACTGATGTATTTCATTCCAATTGGTTTACAAACAAAAAAGTTACGCGCTATACCGAATACCACGCGTACGAACCCAAGTAGCACAAAACACCATTATAACAAACATCTAATAACACAAGTTCATGCTCAAAGCATTATAAGCAAATCTTATATCAGCTGTATTTCTTTTGTACGATTCTTTTAGGTAAAATTTGGGCCCCCCCTTTAGACAGCTTTGAGCTTTATAGAGGCTGTTTAATAGCATTACAACTATTGTATTACAACATTAATAAAGTCAGTAAAAAGTCTATCGATATACTAACGGCATTTTTTGCGACTTTTACACAATTAATATGTAGCTTTAAAAATTACAACTTATTAATGTAATCTCTTACAAGGCTTATGCTTTTATTTCCTTTGTAAAAAAACCGCAATGATTTCAAAAATATGTATGATGCTGTATTATGATCAAATGTTTATTTGTGACTTGACTTAGAGATTGATATTTGAAGGAATAATATTGAAAGATTATACCACTTTATTTTTGTCTTTTATGGGTGAAATGACATGCGCGCATCAGTTTGTCGGATAAAATATGCATGTTTTTGGTAAAGAATAGACGCGCCCTCCCAAATGTGCTTTATTATTAAAACATTTAAGGCATTTTAAAGCGGTTAGGTCAAAACCTAACCTAGTATAAAATGTGTTTTAGGATTTCAGCATAATTTTAATAAACATAGTTGTTTTTATAGACATCCTTACACAAAGCAAATGATCACTACGCTTTTTAATCAGATTTAGGTGACTTTAATTATTTTTGTAAGAAAAGAAAACGGAAAGCAAAATGTCGGCAAGAGAATTAAAGTTTTAGGCATTCAACAATGGCGTAATAGTGCTTTTAGTTATAATATGGCCAGACACAAAAATTAAAGCTTATATTGTTACTATATAAGACACTTACATATATGTTCAGCCATATTACAACACTTCAGAAGTATATTTTAATGCTTGTAGCCATTATACGCTATAGTGACTGATTGTTATCATGTTTAGTAGCGTACAGCTCATATGGTAAAAACCATGTAAAAATGTAATTATCGGAGATTTTTCTTATTGAGCGACATCAAAAAGGGGGATTTTCAATTCGACCCGTATGTATCTAAACCGTATTAAACCGTAGGTATCTAAATTGTTTCTAAGCGAGTAGGTATTACTAAATTTTATAATAAATAAATAATATACGGCGCCTTTTTTTTAGTACTAATTTTTTAGTTTTGTCTCCAATTCTTTTTGTCCATTGCTATGTGTATATTCACGTTAATAATAAATGACCGTTTGCAAACTTAAATTACGACATATTTATTACCTGTAGTTCTAACAATACTTTTATTTGGATCAGAATATAGCTGTAGATATTATTAAAGAATGGATTATGAAGAAAACGGACCTATGGCTTTTATTTGTATTTAGTCAATGTTAATATAGGATCAGCATTAAATTAACACAACCAAAGACCATAAGAAAGTTTTTATTCTTAAAAATATCAAAATAGGGCTAAGTTCACTTTACAATAATTTCGTAATGCTTATTTAATGCGTAACGTTTTTCAAATTACCGTTATAAGAGAACAGTCTTAGTGTAAGTGTAAAAGCTGTTTAAGAAGCTGTACATTAGTATTATCCGATGTTTAATTACGAGTTTTGACATTGTAACAAATTTTGACTAACTGTAATATAGCATTAAGCATTATTAAGTGAAAAAAAAGCCTCTATACAGATTTGAAACTTGGCTAGTGCCGACTAACAGTGTTATTATGACTTTAGAACATAAATATATATCTATTTTAGTTAATATACAAGTTTTGTGTTACTTGGGAAGTTGCGGGCTCAGCTAGTAAGTATTAAATAAAAATCTTACTTTTTCTTTATAGTATTCCATACAAAACAAGTGCATATAAAAATAATAAAACATATAACATATAACTTCTTTTAAAAGTTGGCTCGATAAGAAGCCGTTCAACTCCGGAAGCGAGTGAAAGTTACATAAAATTAATGAAAACGACGCGACACAATGCAGTCATGCACTTAATTTGTATTTGCAATAAATAAGTGTAGTCTTAATCTTGCTACATATGTTTGCATTTTTTATATTACAACAATCGACTTTTTAAGGGCATACAGATGGTAAATATATGTGGCGAACGTTTGTTATCTACAAACACAAGTTACGTCAGGAGGTATGCAAGGCGTTGCTAGGATTATCAAAGAATAAGAAAAGTGATTATTTTAATTTTAACTATCTCGCCAGGTAACGTGAGGTAACTAGCCAAATTAACCTAACTTCTGTTGTTTGATAAAGAAGTATCATTTAACAAAACATAATTTACTGATAACGTAGCTTTTAATTATTTATTTATTATTATTTTTATATGTTAAGATCGGCAGACAGGGTGACGGTCCACCTGATGGTAGGTGGCTACCGTCGCCTATAACACAAGCAACGCTATAGGTGCTGCAAGTGCGCTACTGACTACAACTACAGTAAGGATAAGGGATTCGGAGGGGATAGCGAAATGGGCTCTGATATCCCTTACTCACTCACCGAAACACAACAGTACACGTGCTGTTATTTCACGGTGATCTTCCTGTAAGGGGGTGGTTACTGCCGCCTGACGGGCTGCCCAAATGACTGCGAAACGCAGTATGCCCTGCCACTACTTTCCAGATCCAGACCAGAGCCAACTTTGAAAAGTTAAATTTTGACTCTGCCGGGAATCGAACCCGGGAACCCTAGAACAGAGCGTTAAGGTAAGCACCTTAACCACTCGTTGTCAACGCCAATATATCGGTGATACCTACTTCGAGTTTACCGATACATCGATATCCTAAAATTTTATTGCCGATACGATAGATTTTTATCCAACGGAAAATTTATATAAAATTAAATAATGAACATACGCAACTTACACAAAATTGATTTTTTAACGAGCGTGTTAATTTTCGGAAAGATGTATGAATACATGCCGCATGCAACTCAAGATTAAAAGATTTAATAAAAAAGTGAGGTAGCTATAGGTGGATAACACTAAATTGGACTACACTTTGCGATGCAATACTAATTGTGACCATGCTGGTTTAGTAGTGGTTTTAACTACGACTAATTAATGACAGTTTTTTCTTAATGTAGTACATAAGTTGAAGATTGGATCACTAATTACACCACCCTTACTGACTAACTTCGTATTACAAAATATAAAGCTCTCTAGGCACGCGAGTCTATTAGTAACAGAGCTTACTGCGTTTAATCACCCCCTTGCACATTACTTAGACTATCGTGGAATAACAAGATTATGCGGTTACATAGAGCACACTATATGTTTCCGGAACTGGCCACTTAAACAGTATATAAAAAGTATTTACGACATTTGAAAATGGAACTCTTTGACTCTAGAATACGGTTTGTTTCATCTGACTGTCACTTGTTTTTAAATTGTAGTCTTCTACGATTTTCTACAACAGCTCAACAGAGTTTCGCTCGGCTTGAAACTGCTTTTGGCGATGAAGCACCATGTAAGACGATTATTTATAGCTTTGGTTTGCAGAAATCAAACGCAGTCGTGACAGTCTCAGTGACGAATTTCGTGCTGGTCACCCGTCCACCGTTGTGAACAACAAAAACATCGATGCCGCACGCAGTATGTATTATCGAAACGGTAGATACGTACCTACTAAACACTATTACAAAATACTACAGTAAATAAAAGAATTATGTCGCCTCTTAGGTTTTTTCTCTTAGGTCCGTGGGATGATTATTGTTTTAGACTCTTGTTTCTCTAATTTTTCTTTTTTACTAATAAAATATAGAGATATTCATAACGTAACTATAAAAAAAAACGGGACAAGAAGGGGGTTCCGTACGATGTTACCTATCCGCACAATATTGAGTGATTTACCATGTTATTTTAATATCATGGAGTTCTTAAAGGTTTTCCTATAATCTATAACTAGAAAACTAATTTCTGTATTTTTTTCAAAATTTTAGGTTCATTAGTTTCGGAGATAGGGGGGGGGGATGGTCAATTTTTGTCTATTTTCTTGAATAACTTGAAAACTATTTATTTTAAAATTACAAAAAAATACATTTAAGATCTTCACAACAAGACCTTCCATTTGATATGTCACAAGATGCAGTTTTCAAATATATTTTTTTTAATTTTCCACCTTCCTCCCAAAAATGCCTCCCATATACAGATTTCATCTATTCACGTCACACCTCTGCGTTTGGGTCACAGAAATTGATATGTGTAGCAAATTTCAACTTAATCGGTCTAGTAGATTCCAAGATAATTGACTGTGAGCGACGGACAGACGAACACACGAGTGATCCTATAAGGGTTCCGTTTTTTTTTATTCGGACGTACGGAACCCTAAAAATTAACAAAAATGTATTGCTGTCACTATGATATTTACCTAATAATAAGGGAATGGGTGGGTACAAACAGATAATTGGCCCCCTATCGTACATAAAAAGATATACAAGGAGCGAAGCTGTGGCCGAGTGGAGTCAAATTTACAGTAAAGGTGAGACGGCGGGAGGAACAAAAATGTTCTTTCCCGACGCTGAAGCGAAATACAGACATATTAGGAAAATATATTGACACCACAGCTTGTGCAGGTGCTGACGGGACACGGAGGTTTATCGCAGAACCTGCACAGGTTTAAAATAAAATCCAGCCCGGATTGCGTGTGTGCGCCGGGGGTGCTGGAGACAGTGGAGCACCTACTGCTCGAGTGCCCCAGGTTTGCACTCACAAGCCTCGGGTTGGAACTTGAAAAAGGTAAAAAATTAGAGAAAACCTTATTAAAAGATTTAATAACAGACAAAGACAATGGAAAATGGACAATGGACAATGGAATTTTGCAAAAAGGTGGTAGAAATTGCGGCAAAGGCAAACACGACAGCCTGAGGCGACCCTGGGGAGGCCGGCGTAACAACACACAAAGAAGAAAAGAGACAAGGGGAGAGGAAAGAGCCCTCTCACCCAACTAAATAATTATATCTCCATATAAAGAATAAGATACAATAAGGTCTCCGATTATATCGAAGGATGACTAGATCCCCCCCAAACCCCCCAAAAAAAAAGTTCAATTATAGTTATAGGAAATTGTAGTATATAATAATAATGCTCTATTTTACACTTAACTTAATATAATTGTTATTTTAATGTATAATCGTTCTGTCTTAAATGTAATCAATTGTTAATTAAATATTAGATGGTTATTATTTGTAATTTTTGACAATAAACGGCCCGTGGGGGTGGTGTAACCCCTGGGGGGAATTTAAAAAAAAACAGATAATTGATTATAACTACTTAATCCATTAGCGTACCTGTCAAGGACACAAAAACAAGCTTGTAATTTTAAAAATTACACACTTAATTAAATTTTAATGATTTTTAGTGTATCCGTTTAAAAAACTGTTGATAAATAATTATCTTCCGATTCATGGACTGACTGACATTAAAAAAACTGTTTCTAAATGTCATTAAATTTGATCCTATTAAATTTGATCGCGTCATGGAATTCAATGTTGTGTTTCGGTGTGCCGTTACACCTAACCTGTTGTTGACAAGTTGTTGTTCTGGTACAACGTAATAGGCTGTCTGCCTGTCTGTTACACATTAACATAACAAATATGCATGTTACTATGAGGTAAGAACTTTTTTTAACTGAGAAACGGACAACAGATCAATTGTCAGGTTATCGTGATATAGGTATACATCCTTGTGTTTAAACACAAACTTCACCAAAGGGATGGAAGTATAATGGATTCCTACCTACTTTGTGTAAAAATATCCCACAAGTCAAATAATACGGTCTACTGACTAAATTCATTAACAGTTGTAATTTAAATGTAATATTAGTTTAAATTTTTTAACAGCTTGTCAAAAAGTTTGGTCGACATAACCGGGGATTATAGAGCTGGCCATTACCTCGGGCAACAGATTAGCATTGCCATACAACGAGGTAATGCAGCCAGCATGCTCGGGACTCTGCCTAGGGGACCGAAACTTTATAATTTATAATATATTAATGTTTATAAGGAATTATTGTAATGTTTAATTTATTATTATAATAGGTAAATGTAATAAAAAACTTGTTTAAATATATAAAACAATATTTTTATTTATTTAAACTATAATAATATTAGTGTAAATATATATAAAACAATTCTAAAAACATACTAAAAGTTTGTTCGGTTGCGTTTTGTTGCGTAGCTCCGAACAAAGTTATTTTGTAGTTGAACTCGTATCAGTCCACTTAACTGGCTTTAGCGAAATAAAAGATTATTTTGAGTTCACTCTCAAGTCTAGTGATGTATTTTGCTTATGTATTTTGCAATTATGTGTTTTGCTTAGAATTCCGGGTCGAAATTTAGGTCGTACGTGTTTAAATCCTGACTAGCTCGATCCACTTATCGATTCACAAGTTACTAACTGTAACTTTAACAATGTCTCATACATTTTAATTTCAAAAATCATTGTAATGAAATTGCAAAAAGTAGCAAACGTGTAAGAATTTCGAACTTATAAGATTTTCGAAAATTCAGGTGACAGCTAAAGCCGGATTGGAAAGTTCAAAAAAATGGACCGGTTATGTATGTGCGATTATTATAAGTAGATATTATAAGTCTAAATTTAGATTTCTACATGTCATTACCTATAAAGTCTAAATTCGTCTTGTCCTAGTGTTTTATTGTATTAACACATTTAAAAAATTCCACCTGCAAGTTTATTTCTAAATATAATAACTCTCCAAATTTTCAAAGATGATAATTATCACGGAAATTAAATAAAAAATGAAATAGTATTGTTTTTTCTTATTTTAAAAGATTTTTTTTTTCAATTTTAACATTTTTAAATATAAATTTATATTTATTAAAATTTTTCAAATACATATATTTTTAATAGCAAATGACAATGGCAATTTAATAAATATTATCATAAATGATTATCCAGGTAATTTTCCAGCTTCCAAAGACGAGCTATCCTATACCATGGTTTATAACCAATTTTATCATAGTAAAAAAGAATACAGAAAATTTGCTAATTACACGTGATAATATTTTAAATTTTACTTTTTTTTAAGCCAATAAATATTATAAAATTTTAAAAACTCCTAATAAATTACATTTCCCCAGGTTTTACCCTTAGGTCGGGAACCTAAGGTTTTATCCTTAGTTCGGAAACCTAATAATAGGTAAGGTTTATCCTTAGGTTTCCGACCTAAGGATTAACGAATTATACACCTATAGATTCCCCAGAAATCACTCTGTTGATAGATGAAAATTCCGAACATACTAGATGAAAACATCGCGAACATACATACAGACAAACGCGGTGGGGAACTTTGTTTTATAATAGGTAAGGTTTAGGATATGGAGCAACGAATAGTCTGCATTGCACTAGGTGTAATAACTAAGTCCTGTGAACACGTAGACCAAACAATATACATAGATTGCCTCAACGGTATATCCAACTATTAGCAGGAACGTGTGAAAATATACTGTTTTATAACACACAATTTGTGAACGGGTTATTGGAGGTGTTAAAAATTTGGTTGAATGACCTCCGTGGATTGGTAGTAACTATTCATATGGCTACATTCTTACCACATAGATTAAGTAAATGCAAGTCTGTCAAGCAGCCTTCAACTTGATGTTTAGACGAGGTCTACATTCAGCTTTAGATAAAATTTATTTACATATCGTTAGACAGGCTGACGGTCCACTTGATGGATGGTGGCTATATCGTCGCCTATTAAACACAAGTAACGCCTCGACCTTAGTAGGATTAAGGATAAAGGATTCGGAAGGTGTAATAAATAAATAAACAAATAAAGAAATTATATCCAACTAGCTGATCCGAAAGACGTCGTTTTATTAAAAGCTACTGGTATTGGCGATTTGTCAGCAAGGAACTTTGGATGCGGCATTTCTCCGGGCAATTTTTCCAAATTTTCTCATCATAAGAACATTCCTCGAACTTCAATGAGTATTTGAAAAAAAAAAAATAGCCGAATTAAAACTAGCCGTTCTCAAGTATTAGCTTAGTAACATAATTAGCGATTCTTTTTATTTATGTAGATAGCATATCTAAGATAAGTAATGGCAGACACAGATTAGACTATTGTCTAATCTGTGGTTCCGCACTGATAGCAAATTAAAAATAGCATAACGCCCTAAGCCGCGAAATTCCAGTAGCGAAACTGCTGCACGAATTCCGCTGCGAATAAGAGTAATTCGAGTAGCGGAACTGACTGGGCGCCGGAGTCAGTTGAATTGTGGCAATCGGAACAAAATGTCGTCGCTATCAGAGTCAGAAGAGGATGAAATATTTTCAGATTTTCCTGCATTTTTTTCATATTATTTTTATAGTCTGGATAATTCAATAATACAGCAATACAAGCGGTTATTTACACATACCAGAAACGAGATGTTGCGTTACCCTAGCTTACGAATATCCGCGACCAAATAGTACTTAAACTAAACTGTTCTTGCAGTTACTGTAGCAAACAGTTCTTCCAAGCCTCAGACCCAATGAGAACTAAAGACAGAATTTTACGGACAACAGAGTGAGGCTGTTTTATAAAGCTATGGCTTCAATTATTATATTTATTTTTATTGAAAATATTTGTTTCCAAGTTTACTTACGTATGAAATGTGATTCCTTCCCGCTTTTTATTTTTTGAAGACTGCTTTTTACCCTATCACTACGCAATTCGGCATTTTCGCTAATAAATATTTTAATTTATTATTACATCAAGCTCTACGCGCTGATGTTAGTCAATAATTTAATTGCATTTGTGTGATTGTAACCGTGTATGTATACGGCGAGGGGCGAGGCGTATATTTGCCGGCTTCACCCTGCTGTCCACAGGGGCAAGTATATCTTTATTTCTTATTTTATCTGAGTTTCAAGCATTATTTCGGACGTTTCAACTATGAATAGAAAAAGACTTATTCGACAGTTATTGAAAGATGAAGAAGATGAATTATATTAATGCTTATTGCCTCCGGAGAAGTGAATGAAGATCGAGTCAGTTTTCAAATCGCGAAGAGAAGAGATGAATTATCAACTAATTCTACCAAGATCTCGTCCTCTTACGAAAATGTTGCGATGCGCGACTGAACTGCGTCCGGTGCGACCCGGGTCGCAGTCGCTAAGCTACCGGTCGCGCGATGTGGTCGCTTGCATATGAGTGTTTCATATTAATTCACATGAAGCAGTGGGTCGCGGTCGCGGGTCATTGTTGCTGGTCACGGTCGCTAAAAACCGAAGTCCACCTTTAAGTACTTGTACTTTATATTTTCTGGGATGGCAGATGCAAGTGCGCTTCCTACCCTAGGTAGGATTCAAGGTAGATAAAAGAATATTATCCATTTTTACAATTCAATGCCTTATGAGAACTGAAAATCAATATGACTGATGATGACCTTATGGCAAATTATGGTATAAATTATGCTTTTAAAACATTTCTTTTCTTTTCAAGAATTTTTACCTACATCAGATACCTTTGACGAGAAATCCCTTCAAGGGCGACTGACCGACTTAACACATCCTTTCACATTCTCAAGTATTATAACATTTTTCTCATGTGTGAACTCACCACGAAGCATTATGTGGTAATAATGAGGTGAATCATAAAATATGGTAGAGCGATTAACACTGTTATTGTATACAGATTGTATAGGATGATCGTAGGTATATATATTCTGAATACGGCAAAACATTAAATTTTCAACATAATTAAACGAATTATATCCCACTTAAGATTGCATAGAAATAGGATAGAGGTAATCGACAAATTACCATTTATCTCAAACCAGAAGGAAATATTTTTTTTCTATTACTTATCTTGTTCAAATTTTGTTATTATTTTGATTTAACCAATTGTATTATGATTATCATATGTATATATTTTTCTAGTCATAATTTTGAATTATTTTTCTTATTTATAATTTTAAATTCCATTATTGAACTGTTTCTTTCTTGTTTATTGTCTTATAGCATGGAAATAGTTCTGGGTATTCATATTTTTGATCTCATTGACATTAGTGGATTCATCCATTTAACTAATTTCTAATAATGCTGTGCTTTCCTGTAATTTAAATTCATACTTGTAATGTTTTCTTTCTGTGAGGTTGTATATTATGTTTAAGTATGTCTTTAGTTGGTAAGCCTTTCCAAATAAATAAATACAATATTATGTTATTATATTGTATTATAATTACAATTACATTATACTAATTTAAGTAAGCTAAAAACGGTTGCTTTAGTTTTTGTATAAAAACAAACAAAATTGTTTTATAGTGACAAGTACAAAGAAAAAAACCTAAAAAAATCTAAAAAACAGGTTAAGCTATTGTAGTTTACCCAAACATGACAATGATCCGAGGCAACAACCTTGCTTTGTGACGATGGCCGCCAGAAGCAGTCACATTGAAAGTGTCTGATTATGTCAGATATAATTATGTTAGACGTATATTTGTATACATTTTATAATAAACTTTATTTTATTAACTATTTTGTTTTTAACAAGACCCATGTTATGTTGGAGAATGTTCGCATCGCATAAAATTTTGAGCATACGCCATCATCGGTTCAAGGTGTCCCTAAAATTCATAGAATGAATAAATTAAAATTAAAACATATTTTTATTTCTTGTTGTCGAAAGAGTTGATTGTATCAATAGTTGATTGTATCTTTGTTTATACGTAAGGTACGGAATAATTTCTGAAAATTTGTACCGATATTGATAAATCTTTAACTAATATAATGCTTCACTAATAGCAGGTAAGTAACATAGGCCATATTTATTGTTTTTTTACAAAATTAAATGAAGGATTTATTTGGTCGTATATGGTTTGTATTATGGAATTAAATTGATCAAATTGTTATATGTATATAATATGTATACATAACAATGTATAGATACATATATGTACATACTGTAAAATTTTTCCATATTTCAGTAGAAGTAAAAAAAAACCGCTATGCCAACTTTAATGTGTATACTACAATAAAATTATGTTTCAAGCTAAAAGAAAATTCAATAAATAAAGGACTGAAAAGCGAAACTGATCAACGAAGCGAAAGCGAACTGATATAGTTAAAATATAACAATTAGATAAGCTCAATATACCCTGGAGGAAGTCACAATATAAAATTTCGTGACGTAATATCTAATCAATATCAGATTACTTCGAATTTAATCTATATAAATAGAATCGCTAAATGTTGCTAAAAATTCCGAGAATCAGGTGAAGGTTCTTATGAAGGGAAAAATTGCCCGGAAAATGCATTTGTGCGAACCGTACAAAGCCGAGGACGAGAGTATAAAATATGTTAGCGATACGACAGACAACATTAATATAAATTTATAAGGTTAAGAACAGATGTTATTCACCGTTTTTTGTGGCCCGAAAACGGTTTCATTACTTCATTAAAATTCTCTGTTGTTATTAGTATTATTACTATTTTAGAATTTATTCCAAATCTCGGATTTAAGAAGAAATTATCTAAATTCTGTATTCAGAAAGAACCGTCTAAATGATAGTGGTAACCACACCAAAACCTAATTAGTTGAAAAACCGGGTATTGGTCGTGGTCCACCTACTTTGTGCACGTGGATGGAACCAACAGGCAAGGTGGACTATGGTCTATTTTATTATTTACATTTTGAGTTTCGGAGAATACTCAATTATGCTTAATTGACTACACGAGAATCGTGTGTAACGATAATGCTTCACATTGAAATCTCACGCAAAATCAAGAAAGCATTTGCTTTGTCATCCATATAGGACACGTTCTGTTCAAGTATCGCACGATGCACATAATTGTGGCATGAACATCGAACAACACTGCATGAATCGCGCTGTCACGCACAACACGACACAATCCCGCACCCGCGTCACGATAGATAAATTACCTTACGGTGAACGGTCCAACTATAACAGGCGAGGCTTACAATAAACAGTTATAGGGGTCCACTTCGTGTTTTCACTTTTGATGTACTTACTTGTAATTCCTCTACAAAATGTTTTTTAAATTTAAAGCCTCTTGTTTTTTATTTTTTATTGTTTTGTAGAAAATGTACAAAAAACAATTCCTTGTCTACTCTTATTTGCCAAAAATGTAAAAATAGCTTAATGTGCTTACTACTCAGTCAAGTTACTTGGCACCTCGCGTCTATGACGTCATTTCGTTGAGCTCAATTGTGAACAGCAGCCGATCGCGGAAAGATGAGCGGGGGTGAGAGGGGTTCCCATTTAAATCAGGTACCGATACCGAACGTAAGTAACATTAGGATAGACAGTAAGAACAGGTGGAGACAATTTTGAAAATCTGGTCGTTGTTGGCACATCGAAGGTAAAAAATTACGAGGCCGTTCGCTAACGAGATGGACAAATGAAAGGAAGCCTCTTCTGATAGACTTTGCTAGGTGGTGAGGGTGACCATGGACCTGCCTATGGAGACGCTCGAACCGGGACATAGTGACCATGATAATCAGTAAAGAAGGGCCGACCTTTGTTCTTAATTCTGAGCATATTTTATCTAAAAGCATTTTTGTATGGAAAATGCATACGTCATCAGTCTAGGTACAACAGTCTACATATTTGTCACAAAGAGGAGACAAAAAGTAACTTGATTACAACATCAAATGGCATTGATGTTTGACAATGAAACTTGAGAACAATAATGCACTCATTAAAATCGATGACGTCATTTCTTTGTTGTAAATCCAACAAAAAAGTTCCATATAGGCATATAGGCTTGTCATACGTCCGGTTTTAGTCCGGATTGTCCGGACATAATATTGTTTCTCAAACATGTCCGGACTTTTGTCAGGAGTCGTAATTACGTCCGGATTTTTAATAACTGCTAAGGCGGTCGAAATAATAGACACAGTCGCGCACTGCTAAACAATTACAATCTGCTTTTTTACAAAGATGGGCTTTTTGACGAGATTACTTTAGCGAAAAAGATTATAAATAGGTAATGAAAAACTACAGAGAATTATTGGCAAAAAATATCATACGCAGATAAATATACGTAGTTGAGAGTTACTGAAATAGACCGAACCAGTTGTGTCAATTTCAAAAATTTACAAAAGAATGTAGTTTGTTTTTTGTATTCCGAGAACATCAGCAGCAGTAGAGAGAAATTTTTCTCTCGTGAAGGATTTGTGAACTCCACATCGAAGTCGCATGTCTCGGTAGTGTCAGGACTTTTGAATATAAAAATTAACAGCAATAATAACTGCTCAAGTTTTTATGATAAAATAAAAATAAATCAAGTTTTATTAAAGAAAGCCCTTACGTCTGAAAAGTATGAATGGTACTCAGAATCAGAAGGGGCCAAACGAATTATTCTTTTTTCTATATTCTAGGTTCTCAGCGTGGGCGATAATGCCCGCTTGTGGGCGTTTGATAAACTTAGCAGCTCATTCCGGTTATATGCAATGCAATGATGTATCAAAAGCAGCTCCTGGGTATTTTTATCTAGCTTGTTTTTGACCTGTCTTAATGTCTGGATGAACCTCTCTGGATGAGCCACTCCGGAGAAAGTGGTAGAATGGGTTCAAATAGGCCCTTCTCTTCTTCTGAAATGTAGAAGTACAATTAAAATGATGTTTTATAAAATGAATATTTCATTGGGTCGCCGCGTGCTTGTCCCTTTTGTATTGTATAGGAACTTTCAACATTCGTAAGTTCCGGGGTTCTCGCGGTAACTTAAGTGGCTTATCTATGAACCTTTTATATGGCAAGTGTTTAAACACCATTGACAACATTTTATCATACAGAGTATGTATTTACACAGGTCAAAGTACTACCTACATAATTATTTGTTCTACGGTAGCGATGCGGCACCCTCTACCTACGTATATATCGATTTTTCATTCCCTCGCACTATTTCCGTGATTTGCTAGCGTCAACTATTTCAAGCCTTTCCGAGTTAGGGACGCCACAAAGTTTATCAGACGAACAAATGACTCACGAAAATAACAAAAAAAGCACAAAAGCACGGCAACTCGCCAAAGCTAACTGTGAAGTCAGTTACGTTAAAGGCACAATGTATCAATAGTTTTCTGTTTTATTTTCACATACCTAACCGTTTTTACGTTAAATTGTGTAAGCATTCACTCTGATTTTAACCTGATCTGTATCCATATCACTTAAATATTACTTGCCATTCTTTGACACAGGCCTTCTCCTCAATGTGAAGGAGTATTTGTTTTATAGGGTTATGGGAAGTAATGTTTTTTATATAATACTAGCGACCCGCCCCCGGCTTCGCCCGTGGTGCAATTTTTATATTATAAGAACACTCCCCGTTTATCCCTCTTTCCATTAGCGAAAACCGAATTAAATCGGTCTACCCGTTTACTCGTGATGCCGTGACCAGGAGAAATAGGGATTCATTTTTATATATAAGATTTGGTGTAGGTATGTCGTATTTCTCAAGTTAGAAGCGTAGTCAGGATTAAATAAATCGGTTTGTATTATGAATTCACAAGAAAATCCAAATATATTTGTATGAAACATGGGGATATTGTAATAAACTTGATACATGCGTCAAGGCGAAATACTCTCAATCTACTTGTTAAGGTTATATTGGAATATAGCTAACTATTGGAATATATTTTATTTTATTCCAATAGTTATGTCTCCAGAATTGCTAACTTCTTACACAACCAGGTTTCTTTCTTCATTTGAACAAGTGATAATTCCAATATTCCAATATAAAATCGTTAAAAAAGTAGGAGTTTCTGTATCGACCGCGTTTGGAATTTGTCGCATCTGAAGCCCATCTTACGAGTTACGACCCCCTGGACTATCATTACCTTGGACCTATTGAACATTATTGTCTTTGATTACTATATGTTTGATTGAATAGTTATTTTCCTTTAAACAAGACGAAAATTCTTTATATACGGGGATACATTATAAGAGATTTGTTCGCAAAGCTCTTCTAAGATACCATATTATTATGATAATATATTTTTGACTATAATTTAGAGGGCGGACAGGGCGGTTTATGTAATAAACGTAACGAAGTTATAGGTATTGGCTAAACTTAATTAGGTACCTTAAGCTTTTAAGGGTCATTATCCAATTTAGTCATTACAAAGTCTTTGGTTACTGTCTTCGTGTGACTTTATTAAGTCTTAGATATAATAAGTTTATAACGCTAAATTATACTACACTGACCGACGATGCGTCCCGGCTTTGTCCGGATGCAATTGGGGGAGTTAGTGTACGTAGGAGTTAGTATATGTAACCGCAATTTTTAGGAAAATTGAAGGAAAATGTCTTGCCTTCAAAAAATTATAAATTGTTTCCATTATAAAAGGCATAGCTTGGCCACCGCAGTATTCAGTTCGATAATATCTGGGTTACGTAATAAGAGAAGACTGTAAAATGAATTTTCATAACAAAGAATTTCTTGAAGCGACGCTCTCTGATGATTTAGTTTCGGTTTGGAAACCCTTACGTTTTCGAACTAGGCCCAATTACGTTGGCGTGTTACGATAACGCAACTTAAATATTTGCGAGAAAATTTTAAGTTAAACCTATTTTAATCTAGAAAAGTGAACAATAAATCCCCCTTACAGAAGACCACTGTGAAATAACAGTATGTGTGGTGTTGTGTTTCGGCGAATGAGTAAGGGATGCCTATCCCTTCTTAATCCCTTATCCTCAATCCCACTATGGTCGGCGGCGCACTTGCAGCATCTGTGGCGTTCCTTGTGTTATAGGAGACAGTAGCCACCTACCTTCAAGTGAACCGCCTGCCTGTCTGTTGACCCTACAATTAAAAATAGCATTTTGTACAGTCGTCATTAGAAGTTATGCTCATTAAACGTTTATATTCGTGAACACTTACATTTTGGATACTCTGTAAATCGTTTCAATTTAGAAACAATGACAGTAAAATGTGCACGGTTTGGCCGTATATCTATGGCATCATTTTGGTCATGTAAGAAAAAACGTATGCTGTTAATTAATATAGGCGATCCATCATTTTTTGATAAGAAACGTGACATCTATTGACAAAAGCTGTTACTATTACCAGTGACTATTTCTTTCAGTCACCAACACTAGATTAGCGCCAGTAGTAGTAGTCAAAGTAATTAGTGAATCAATCCACATGAGATAGTGTAATGTTCGTAGTTGACTGATTTGTTAAAGCGTGTTTATTCTGAGCTTTTCATTCAATATTTCGAAATTAAATTTCCTAACTTTTAAATTCGAAACTCTTTTTCTAGCATCAATATTTTCCGAGTTATTTTGTTCAAAATGCACGAACTTCCTTATTTTTCGCCTTTATCTCACTAACCGTCTACTTTTATTGAATTTTACTTATTGTCAAACTAATATACACCATTTAATTATCTACAACTTTTGTCTAGAACTTTTTCCTCTACTGATAATACTTTTGTAGTTATTACTTAGTTTCTACGCGCTATAGTCGTTACGCACGTTATTGTGTAAAGGAACATTTGCTCCATTGTCCGTCCATATCCCCGATTTATGCACTCTTTTGCTCTAATTGTAATTCCGTATTAACCGACTAATTAATTCTCCTACTTCAAGTTATAATAGAAAACCACAAGTCGACGCCTTATGGTAGCGATTGTACGCACTTTAATTTATGGACAGCCTGTTTTTTGCAGAGGCATTGTAATGTCATTCTTGCGTTCGTTGTTTCTAACTGAAGAACCGTTATGACTTGACCCGAAGTTAGGACTTGAATAGAGATTGTGTATTTATGTGACTGTTAATAATAATAAACACATTAAATTGATGGAGGAGTATTTATGGTTTGACATCATATTATATTTTCATAGGTTGTTAGTTTTCATTTCAATTTATAGCATAAACTGGACGCAGCTTTTTGTTGCAACTATTGTACACTATACAAGATGTGATTCTCGGTAATTCTCAGTTTTCGTCGAGCGGCCAAACTCGGTCCTTGACCCAATACATCGCAACATGCGTCCGCGCTTTTAGGTACTATATATTTTGATTTTCACGTTTTCTTTGTGACATTTTTTGCGCGGCTACCTAAAGTCCTAGCCTGATGATATAGGCCTGGTAGGTATAAGACATTTCTTTAAGAATCGGGCATAATAAATCAAAATTAATTTTTCTACTTCGTCTGAAAGTTCCAGAGAAAGGCGCGGTTAAATAAAAAATAGAAAAATTTAGATTTATTATATTAATAGATATAGATTAATAGGGAGTAGTCCAAACGCTGAGTACACACACCGTGCCTCTACCTCCACATTTCGCTTTGACTAACTTATCATATACTAGTAGTTGCACTCGACTTCTTCCGCGTCTCTTTAGAAATTATTACTTGCTGATAATGTAGCTTTCTATAGGTGAAAGAATTTTTGAAATTGGTCCAGTAGTTTTTGAGTTTATTCATTACAAACATACAAAAAGACATACATATATACAAATCTTATCTCTTTATAATATTATAGTATAGATATATATGTCAGTTGCAAGAAAAGAAGAACACTGGGTTGGCGTTTCATTAGCCACTTCATTGTTTTCACTCATTTTAATAGTATTATAATTTAAACTCAGAACAGAGTCTATTAACAATATTTATATTTTCTAATTTATTACAATATTTTACTAATGAATGTCTTTTCTGTAATTATCCTTAATAACACTGTAAAATAGATAATAATGCATAGATCCACAATACGGGCGACAGTTCCTCGGTAACGAGCTTAAAATATCTCTACAGCCTCCTTACACTGGCCACGTCTGCTCCACTAGGCGGTACCAGAGACTCTTTAGAACGAAGTAACACGTACGAGTAGCATATGTAGGCGTTGCTTGCGTATGTAGGGTCCATTATATGACGATTGGTAAGCATCGCTCGACATATACTTATAAATATTTCAACCACTGAAAATTATTTTCAAAATAATAAAATACTTGTATGAATTACTTCTTATGAAGCGTATGTGTAATTACATTTTAGGAAATTTAAAAATAATCTACAATAAGTTAAGTTTTCTGCCGTTTACTGTAACTGTCTTAAAATATAAATAGGTTCTATATTGCTCAGTCGTCTTCCAAAGGAAGGCCATGTTGATGCTGCTCGCTCGTTAAAATGTTCTCGCTAAGCAACTTGTGGGCCGTACCCACTCACGCATTAGCGTTCACTCCTAAAGTGTTTGGTGTTCAATGCCATTCAGCAGGTGTATACTAACGAGAAAGCACGACAATAGAACTGTAAGTAAATGTATGCATGACTTCATTAGTCTAATTTAGGTCAGCAGTAAAAACGGTCTGAACAGAAAATAACTGTGAAATAACAGCACGAGTGCTGTTATCTTTCCGTGGTTACGTAAATATAGGTAGTTTACTAGCGGACCCAACAGATAAGCAGAGGTTGTCCTGTCCAAACAAAAAAAAAACCTATAACCCGATTGCAGAGCCACCTACCGAGTAAAAATCAGTCCAGCTGTTTGGTGGAGTTCTCAGTGACATTACACACGAACAAAAAATATATATACAAAAATTGGTTGTCTACCTGTTCGATATATTACCAAATTACACGATATTTTCCCAGTAAAATCTATAATTTTTGTTAGCTAATGGCACAAGTTTCAATTTTTAAAACAAAAATAAAAATAAACTGAAGGTCTGATCTCCATACAAACCTTGTATAAACAATAGACAGAAATGTCTACAATTTAAATAATTGGCAAAATGCTAACACTGTAAAGAATCAATTATTTCAAAAGTTTTTGTCATTTTTAAAATAAGCTTGCAACAAATGCAACTTGTCATTTGGACAACTCGCCTGGTGGCAGTAACCAACTAACCACCCATAAATGTGCTGTTGTGTATCGGTGAATTGATTCATTATATGTGTCGCCGGCCGATCGTATAATCCGGCAGTTCGCGATGCGCCTAGGCAGATCGTTATTATGGCGCCGTTTTATGAATTTTCTGCTTAATACCCAGCCAATTCATAAAATTAAAATTCAGGCAGATTGATCAACGAAGGATGTTTGACGATTTAGTCGAAAGATATACTTCGAACGGTGTGACTGATATTAACCAAAAACTTAATGAAACTGTGCCATATATGTATAACGATCTGCCTAGGCACATCACGAACTGCCGGGTTATACGATCGGCCGCCGACATATGAACTGATTGATATTAATATTTTGCCGATTATTAAAATTGTAGAAATTTCTGTTTATTATTTACACAAGGTTCCATAGCAAAACTTATTCCTTATGACCCGATCCACACAATAAAATTTCTGTATAAAATAGCAGTTACAAAAGTAATTGCCATATTTTTTTACAGAAATTAGACATATTCGAATCCTGCTCAATGAGGGTGAGGATAATTTGAAAAAGGTTGACTACAGTTTTAAATTTTTCAAAAATCGAAGCCTTAGTTCCTAAAAACAAATTTTCGTATCTCTTATAGTTTGAAATTTGCCCTCACTGACCTATTTGGATTGATCACTCTGTATATTCCCAGATCACTGTTTTCTTCCATAATTTCCATCTACAAACTCTATCTTAATGTCTGTTAAACTGTTTGTCATCTCTGTTGTCAGACAGTAATAGATGTAAAGTTTTAATAACATTTTATAAACTGTACCCACAATTGAATAGTGGCTAGAGGTGTATAAAAAATAAAAAATATTATCAGCAATATTCCCTATATGCGTTAATGACAGGCACGCATTCGGAATTCCATTATATAGGCGTAAGATAACGTTAGAATACGATAATATCTACATTGAACGTTATCTTTTCATCAAAAAATCAATTTTCGATGGTGCACGTCACAACACAATGACACAGTTATTTAAGTCTACAGGGCCAGGGTGCTCTGCTACGTTTTTAGTCATAGTTTCACATATAAACTTTCTTATGGAATCGCTAGACCTTTTAAAAAGATTATTCATTGAGCATAGATTTCTATTCAGAACTACCGATCCGATTCTAAACGGACAGAGGCGGACAGCGACTAGTTTATAATATGTACCTATATATTTCGAAGATAATGAAAGGACGAAAGTGGTTCCACTGGTTAAACATTAGTTTGGAAAGAAAATAATTCTATAATATAATTAGAATTCTATCGAATACAGCAATAGGAACCCCTGGATAAGCAAAATTTTGGGTACATTGATTAAAATAATAATCTTTTGTTTTTTCTTTGGCTAAAGTTTCCAGTGAAATTGCTAGTTTTTGGATTAAATGATTAGTCATACCACAGATTAGATAATAGTTCCGTATGCCTCGATTTAGTTTCTATAAACCAAATAATTATAATACCTATCATAGTTTTTATTGTCCAAAATATAGGTAATATATTCAAGAGCGAACAACAGTTATTTGTAATTCTATCTTCAGATCTGTATTTCTTTTCTTTTTGTTCTGTTCTATTAGAATAGATAGAATAGAGTCTACGTGATTACTCGAAGAATAGGTCACCGAAGAACGGTGTTAATCGTTTGTCAACCATTACTTTTATAGGACTAAGCGGGGTTATATACTTACTTGTATTAGATAAAAATTCTTCATTAAATAAACTTCCTAAACATTGGTGTAGCGATTCTTGGGGCTGCATTATGATCTTTTAATTCAGAAAGTAGTTTCGCAGTAGACCACCTCGCCTACTACGAAAGCTACGAACTACAACGTCCGACGAAATTAAAATTACAGCGAATTCATTAGTATTATATATTAATGAACACTCATTTACTTTACTCAATAAAATGATTATGCGTGATTATTATATTATTAATATTTTGATTGTTTACATTTAATATACATAAACTAGCTTCGTGGATTAAAATTAAAGATCTTTCAATTAACTACTTTTAATACTTTAAATCACTATTCTACGTATAATTTTTACGTAACTTATCTAAATTACCTAAGTGTTATAAAAAATACTACGTATACATTTTCATAATAAAAATAAATAAGTATCAATAAGTTATACATATGTGTGGAAATCGAAATTAATTACATACGCTTTGGCCAATTATATCGTGAAAAATCATTGTTAAAAAATCAATTATAACTGAGATAAAAAAAAAAACAAAATCAAACAGAGTTATGAACATCGCCTGGGTACAGTAGAGAATATGCGTCTAATACGAAAATGGGTTAAAACAATTTTTTATGAAAATTATTGCTTTAGAATTATCTCTAAGTATATAAATATTTTTTAATATCGTTTCTTTTTCTTCAGGAAAATAATTATTAAAGAGTGCAAAAAAACAATGGGATCTACTTGAAACGATTAGATCGAATGTGACGTCAAAATTTACAATGACAGTGTCAAGTCAATAAGCGCGTAGATGTTTGATTTGTGATTTTTAACATTTGATTGTTATTGTACACTGTGACATCACGACAAGCGCGTCAAAAGGGTGGGTGTTTAATAAGCCCGTAGGTACCTATTGTTAGTTAATTTAAAAATAAATTGTTACTTTTTTGTTTTTCAGCGCTGAATATCTTTTTATGGTTATATAATATAATGATATAACCTATCGTTTAAAAATATGTGCATAGGTATTCCCTATTGATCATTATTGGTTGAGTTCATATACATGTAAATCTCAAGTAAAGGTTTCAAATAGTGAGAGTATTTTTCAAATAGGTGCAGTGGTTCAACAACTTACAGAATCTGCTGTTACTTATTATAATATTAGTACATATACATATATATTAATATCCATTTAGATAAAATAATCGAATAAAAGATTTTTAAAAAATCACCCGTGTAAACTGATTCAGTAAAGTAAATGATATTGTTATTAATATGGGACCAGTAACTGCTGTTTTTATTTTAGCTAAGTTATTAGACCGTTAACACAGCCCCTAGAAAAAGACACAAAAGCGACAAAAACACACAATTTATGTTAGTTAGCGTTTGCTCGGGAACGTTAATCGACCGTTAAGTGCAAGATCGTCCTTAGACCTTTTACGCTTCGTATCAGCAAAGCAATAGGTGCACGTGTTAGCTTTGGTTAGGTGTTAGTCAATATTACAATCGTTTTACCTGCGTCCTCAACCCACTGGGTGTAGTTATCGCGTATGCGGGCGCATAATATGTGTCATTAATTTTATAGAAGTCTCTCTGTAAAAGAAGAAAATTATGTGCCAATAATTTCCACAATTTTTTTTATGTTGTTCATCCAGAAAAATGTTTAGAATTTTAATTAAATATAATCGATGAGCAATACATGTTCATTGTCAAAGTGCTTGCAGAAAAAATATTACACTGTCAGTAGTGTACTGATTTTTTACTATTTTTTATATTTAAGGGTTCGATGGTTGGTGGCTAATGTCGCCTATTGACACAAGTAAAACCACAGATACTGCAAGTGCGCTGTCGACCTTAATAGTAAGGATAAATGATTAAAAAGTTATAGGAAACCGGGCTCTGAAATTCCTTACCCACTCACCGAAACCCAACAGCACACATGCTGTTATTTCACATAAGGGCTAGTAACCGCCGCCTCCTTACAGTATTCTATGTGGATTTCAGAATTGAAAATCAGTACATTTTATTTTATCATTCCTGTTCCCTTGTTGTGACTACTCATAATATGTAACATTATATAGTTGTGGTATATGTATATATACCTAAATTAGTTAGTAGGTACACATTACATGTATCAAAAATAACCCTATTATTTTTATACTATATCTGTATCAGTTTTATAATAATATTAAACATTTATTTCAGATACAAAATTCATATCCCAAGCTACAAAATTTACAATTAACTAAAATAAGAAAAAACTATAATAGATCAATATTAATATTAATTTTGATCCCAAAAAAAAACATCAGTACAATTTTGGGAAAACATTCCAGAGGCACTACAATAATGCGGAGCCCCAATAGCATCCTGAAGGCATTATTATATCAATTGCCCAGGCATTGTATGCCCTTTGTGTATTAATCTCGTATAATAGGGAATATGCACATTTTTTTTTAAATATTTTCATACGATAGGTTATATCGTTATATAACCGTAAAAAAATATTCAGCGCCATAAAACAGAAATTTGGTAACAAAAAAAAGACGGGCACTTTAAACACCCGCCTTTTTAGCGCGCTTGTCGTGACGTCAAAGTCTACAATACAATGAAATGTTAAAAATCACAAACATCTACGCTTGTTGATATTTCATAGACGTTGACGTCACATTCCATAGACTTTGACGTCACATTTGATCTGACCGTTTCAAGTATTTTGAATTTCCCACATTTTTATGCACTTTTTAATAATTATTTTCTTAACGAAAAAAAAAAATAATATTAAAAAATATTTACATAGACATAATTCTAAAGCAAAAATGTTGATAAAAAAATATATTTAAGCCTTTTTTGAATTAGACGCATATTCCCTATTATATTTACATACATGTACTATTACGTATCACGGCTAATCATAAGCTTGCCTCCCCTCAGACGTAGGTATAGACGTATAGACGTACGTTAGCCCACTGCGGTTTGGCAAAACGTCACAGTCACAGTCATGTATTCTAAGATTGCTGGTCTTCTAGGGCACAGGTTTCCCCATATGTTTGCCTTCAACGTTAGTGGAAATGATGATCATTTCTAAACCTTACATGTAAACAGAAATTCTAAGAGAGGCAGACCTGAACTTGTGGCTGCTGTAGATGCAGCTGACTTGAATACCTACTCACTACTGGTCTATAACAATGTATAAAGTAACTAACTATTAGCACAAGAATATTTAGAATCACTACAGTAGTTATGGAGAATATACCACAGATTATAATACATGGTGCTATATTTCGGTTAAAAAATTTCAGCCTGTATATTCGTACCTCCTAGTTGCATTACACATAGAGGACCATATGGTCGTATAGGGCATAGGCCATAATAGGGGTCACAGTCGCATTACAGATAGGGTACGTGTCATTTTCACGCCAACTCTTCGTCATCTCAGTTATGTTTTCTGAACATTGTTTATTTTCAATAAAGTAAATTTTTATCACAATTAAAAAATTCTTCTTCAGAAGCAGACATTTTCATGGAAAATAGTCGAATTATGGAATGATGTGAAGCGGTCGGCACGACTCTACTTGCATTGTGTCTGAGCACCGTATGTCATTATTGCTTGATTGCACCATATATTAGGTACCTCATTAAACTTTTTTTTATTCCATTTAGTATTATGCGTTTATCAAGTTCAATTCTTATTTTAAAATATTTCACCACAAGCCTGATGCGCTTTTAATTTTGCTTGTGAGAAAATCGGTTAAGTCGTTGCAGGTGTTATTTTATTTTATATGTAGGTAATTTAATCACTTCTTAATATCTATTTTATATATAATGTATATTGCTTCAAATGTACAACAGTTCAAGTTTTTATTTAAAAAATTATTTACCTGACAATCCTTGACTGTACCTAATAATATGACACAAAATGCAAATAAGGAATGTTACAACAGCTATTGAGATTAAAACCCGGATATTAAGGAATATTTTATATTCATAATAAAATTAAGTAGGTACATTACATTACAAAAGAAGAATTCTCTGCATTAATTTTTTTATTCTGTGTTATTTTCTGTTAGCGAAAAGACTTTGGAGTCAGAATGCATTTTAGTTTATGGACCACAAGTATTAACAGTCAATTCTAAGCATTGACTATGTTATACTTATTTTGATTTTTTGAACAATTACGATTTAATTCATATTATTTATTTTATACACTAGAACTCTCAACAGTGTTGAGAAAAAAAACTGAAAAATTGTAGGTACTTGAAAATAAAAAACAAAATATTACAAATAAAACATAATACGCAATATTGATGTTTGCAAGATAAAAATATCTTTCTATTATAAGAAAATAAAAGTAAGGAGCAGTGTTAGCTTCAAATCGCCAGCCAGTAATTTTACATCAGTGGTTGGCATCAATAAATACTACTATAAATAATATAAATATAAGTAATGTAAGCAATACAATATGGTACCACCAATTCTTAGACTGATATTGTCTTCTTTAATAGATACTTACCTCCTGGTAGAAGACTCTTCTTGAATTGTATGTAAGGTTGTACTGCTGATCGGCCACCATCAGTAGAATCGTGAATGGAAGCAGGAATGCCGCTGCAGCAAGAAAGGCTATGCACCTCCCCAGCCGCATCATACTTAAATTCCTCCTTCCCATTATCACTTCACTTCACTTATTGCACTATTTCACGAAACTGCATTTGTCTCAATTGTCTATGAAACACTTGTTAAACACATTTAAATTTCAAATGTTAACCTCACAAAATGTGAATCGTACATACCGGGGTACTATCGGGGTACTACTGGCTCCGAAACATTTTCGGTTATAACCTAAACACAAGAGTATTTTACGATAAGATATTATTCACTATCATATCTAAAAACTTCCCACGAGATAAGCCTTAAAAATTCGTTTGGTAGCATGTCCATCTATATTCCTAAAATATACCTAGTAAATTAAATAAAAGGCTGAATTTTTTAAAAATTCTTTTTCAGCGGATGTTTACATCTATATATACTATACATATAATAAAACCGTAAACGAGCCGTGTCTGTAATGAAATATTTTTTCAAAAAAAAATTTATTACACGTTGTACTTAGGTATGTTACCGAAGTCCAAAAAATAGTTTTTAGAATTTTTGTGTGTTTGTCTGAGCGTTTCTTCGCGCTAATTTCAGAAACGTCTTAACCGATTTGAATACGGTTTTCACTGGTGTATTATAGCAAGCTTCCCGTAACATTTAGTGTTTGTTTCATTCCAATCGGTTTCCAAACAAAAAAGTTATGTAAATTTAACGTGAAAAAATGCAATAAAATAATTCTTCGGTTGAATTGGCTGAAACTTTAGTTGACTATATATTATTATCTGTAAAATGATGGTGATTGAAAGTTTACATAAAGTTAAAAATAATCAGTTCAGGTAATTTAATAATTTAAGCCAATTTAAGTTGACCTCAGATCTATATGATCAGTCATATTAAATAGGGTTCAGCTTAGGCTGGATATCCTTCATATTAATAAAATCGTTCTTTGCCTACTATGCCTTTGTGCACGCTAATCTCAGAAACAACTTAACCGATTTTCACGTGGTTTCCACTAATGTATTGTAGCAAGCTACCGGTTGGATGACCGGTGGTTAGGGTGCTTGCCTTAACGCTCTGTTCTAGGGTTCCCGGGTTCGATTACCGGTAGGGTTAACTTTGAAAAAATGAACTTTTTAAATTTGGCTCTAGTCTGGATCTGGAAATTAGTGGCAGGGCACACTGCGTTTCAGTCATTTATTTGGGAAGCTCGTCTGGCGGCTTTATTTATTTATTTATTACATGGTCTCCAACGAGGCGGGCACCAAACATAAACACAACAAAGGACAAAAAGTGATACATGATAGATGCCGCCGCAATTACAGGAAGCACAATAAAACTTGCACCAATAAAAAGTCCAGAGCAACATCCCAACAATAATAATAATAATAATAATGGTAAAAATAATAATAATAATAATAAAAAAGAAAGATACCACGCGTAGGAAGTTGCGGGCTCAGCTAGTTCAAACCTAAACCTATAATCCAAATTTCAACACAGGGCCACCTAGTGTGTATGTACGCTTAGCATTACAAACCGCCTCCGTCACCCGCCACTCATCACCAAAAAATGTTTACTGCGACACCACTCGCAGATGCCTACTTCGGCAAAGTAAACTACATTGTAATTTTTATTTTTGGCGATGTTATCGTGTAGTGACTATAGTTAGCCTAGAGTAAATCGACTTAATTTTTTTAACTGTTACGAATAGATCCTAATGTCTTTTACGTTTCCAAATCTATTTTTACACACAATTTGTAAAGCGATTTGTGAAAACAATTTAAGTAGATAACAGCCATAGTTATTTTTAGTTATTCATTTTTTGTGTTATAATTACACTGTGCTTATCGCCACCACAATTGAGGATGTTGCCTATTACTTCCTCGTGTATAGTCAACTCATAATTTGACAACAGTAATTTTATTTACGCCAATGCTGAACGCGTATTAAATGAGATAATGAAATTAGATGTTTACTATACTGTAACGTTTTATAGACGACACGGTTAATTTAAGCAAAAATATGGGTAACATCCGTTTTTATAGTTTCTATTCATAAATCCTGCTTCGAAAATGTATACTAATATTATACACTTCCGCATAGAGTCCATTTTCTATCCAGTGGAGATCAAAAGTTTGCCACATCGTCGTTTTCAAACAAAAAATCTGCCATGTTCTCTAGTATTATTGACCAAAAAAATTTTTATGAAATATTTTACATGAAGGTTTATTCTGAAAAAAAAAAAGTGTTTTATTTGAAACTTATACGTTGAGATGTTATACGTTTTCTAAATATGAACATAATTTTTTATTTTTTTATAATAAAGTAAATTCAAAAAACAGATTCTAGCTGCTGCACATAGCATTATTTTATTTAGTTCGACAAATAGTGCTCATAAGCACTTAGCAATTTTTTTATACGATAGATAAGACAGGAAATTTTCTTATATGAAAATAGATTCTTAAGGAGTAAAGTCCAATAATGCGTGTTTAAACACAAAATAGATGAAGCATGCATAACGTCATACAAATTGCGTTAAAATTTCGTTTATTTTCACTTTAATTGTTTGACCTTCGCCTAATTAATACTCATTAAAAAAACAATTAAGGCTTAAATATCTGTGTCAACAATATAACCAACATTGGTTTTATATTTCGTTGACACAGAATTTAATTCTTAACCCACTTCTGTGTTACGTACGCTTTGCATGCAAGTTTTGTATTACACATTCTGTTTCTTTTAGTTACAAATGTTGCATTTGCAGAATAGTCGTATTTGGATTGGATAGTATTTAATTGAAGATCAGATTATAGTGTTTTTTTAAATTCCTACCAAAAATACTAATTGAACTTCAAAAATGCTCACAAAAAGAAATCAGACTCCTCAAATAAGTATTAGGGCCAGCGTAGGGGAGCCTGAAGCGGAAGACAAATCTCCGAAGTTTGTACTTCTGAAGACACCTTTTTTTTTTAAATTATGCAATCGATTTCAAATGTCAACGCAGACTAAAATCTGCCTTGTGCGTTGATGCGCCTTGACACATTAGTTCTATATTTTCGGAAACTTCCATGTACTCTTTCAATGTCCTCTGTTCTTTTAGTCTGGTTTATTCGATATAGTTGTAAGCGATCCATTACTACGAGGAGTGTCCCTAATCTGCGCAGGCCCTTAAATTCAATGTAATAAGAAATCCCTTAATACATGTAATAAGAAATTACCGTCTAATGTATTTGCAAATAAATATAAATCTATGCATATAATAAAATCGTAAACGAGCCGTGTCTGTACATTAAATTTTTTTTCGCAAAAAAAACAATTTGTTGTACACGTTTTACTTGTGTTATCGAAGTAAAAAAAATGTTTTTAAAATTTTTGTCTGTTTGTCTGTGCGTTTGTGCACGCTAATCTCAGAAACGGCTTAACCGATTTAAATGCTGTTATCACTGTTTTCTTCCCATCGGTTTAAAAACAAAAAACGTTAGGCGCTATACCGAATACAACGCATACGAAGTTGCGGGCTCAGTTGGTACGAGTATAATAATAATGTTGCAAAATATCGAATTGGAAGTTTTAAGGGTGTTTCGTCATTTTACGTTACTTCTATCACACATAAATTTGTGCTAATATTTTGTTATTTCGTCACAAGTGAAGAAAAATAAAATATTTCGTATCTTTTCGTCATCGATACATCTTCTTTACAGCTACCATGACAATTAGAGCTTCAAAAACAATTTCTCACAATAAAGATCTTTATCAAATAGAAAAGTTGTGACTGCATTGTTTATAGTAAAACCATCGAAATATAACTAACGTTCTAGAGTAAAACGCGTTTAAATTCACGGTCACGCTTCATTAGAAGAGACAATTCAATACTCTGTAATTGCGGTAATAGGTCAATTTAATGATACTAACGTGGCTCTGGCTTCACCGGAAATCGGACCATTTTTTTAACTAAGCATTTAAATAATATATCAATTGCAAATAATATGGAGAAACCTTATTGTCAGAAGAGACAAATTTTTAAAGAGAGCACACCGCGTACTTAGAGACGATCTGTTAAATCTGGCTTAAAATTTATTAATAAATAAGTTTACATTAGTGGCCTAGATTTTTAGAGATATTCAAATGATATATCGAGTTTTAGAAGAACGGCACCACCACTGCTCTAACAAAATCAAATTTATTTAAACTTTTTCTTAGAAAAGTATTCGTTGATTGTACTATTAGTTCGGAAGTATTTCTGCGGGATTTGTATTTTTTAACCCCCGACGCCCTACGCAAAAGAGGGATGTTATAAGTTTGACCTGTGTATTTTGTGTGTCTGTCTGTGGCATCATAACTCCCAAACGGATGGACCGTTATTAATTCTGTATTCTTTGCATGAAAGCGGATGTGATCGATATAGTTCCAAGCTATAATTTATGAAAATCTTTTCAGGCGTTTGAAGGCGTTTCAGGCATTTCCTAGTTGACGAAGTGACCTCACTGACTCACTGGATTGTAGCAATAAATACATGTTTTGTCACCTGTTATTATGTTCCACATTAAAATTGAAATCCCTCGTTGAATCTGGTAAACATTGCATTGCAGATTCAACGATGGCATTGCACCAAGTGACGGTTTTTTGAGCCTCAGTCAAATTGTGTGGGCTCCACACCGAGAGCACAGCTATTTCACGCCCAAAAGTTTGTGCACGATTATATGACTCATTTTTGTTTTTGTTGATTTCGATGTTTTTGTTGTTCATAATGATGGACGGGCGACCATCATGAAATTCGTTACTGAGATTGACATGACCGCATTTGAATTTTGCAAACCAGCTATAAATAGTCGTCTTGCATGGTGCTTCATCGCCAAAAGCAGTTTGAAGCCGAGCGAAGCTCTGCTGAGCTGTTAAATTACATTTAAAATCGACAATAAGATGAAACAAATTGCATTTTACAGCCAAGAGTTCCATTTTCAAATGTTGTGAATACTTTTTAAATTTTAATTGTTTATATAAGTGGCCAGTTCCGCAAATTTATAGTGTGCCCTATGTATAACGTAAATATATATTCTTCTCTCTTCTCGAATTTTAATTTTTTTTATTTTAATTTTAGATGATGCCTCGGAAACATGACCTTTTACTTGAAGAAGGTGCCCTATGTCTTTTTCTGTATCCCTGACAATATGTATGCAAAATTTCATGACGACAGAGACTGACAGACAGAGTTACTTTTGCATTTATAATATTAGTATTGAAGTATGGAAATACTTCAATACTAATATTTTCTATAATTCAATATTACTATAATTCAAGAGACGAAAATAAATAGTGAATTTAATATGAAGAAAAAGACCTTATTGGACGCGTGGCAAACGCGGTTACTTCGGCGGTGAATGCGGGGTGGGTCGGGGGCGATTTTATTCGCATGAATAGTGTATTCCAAATCGCGCCGAATAGTTATTGCAAATCTATGACAGAAAAGATATTTTTTTTATAGATTTGGACTCTTTGGTAACTGAAACAATTGGCAGGGATCCAAACATGTGACGATTTTCGCGAACTTATATGAGAACGAATAATTGTTGTTTGTCCTATCTTAACCACCATTAAGAAACTAGTAGGTACTATAATTGCTTATCTTAGTTTAGCTGTAGTATATGTATATATCGAAATTGGAACGATAAAACAAGTGTAATATTTAAAAATATTATGTTCTACACATATGTGGACGTTCCTACATGATGAAAGATATTAAAATCCCCATATTATTATTTACAGACAATTGCCAAGAAAATATATACATAAGTATATCAAGCACATGCTTTCGGCAGCTAATGATCGTAAATCAACCTCTCGGTGTCCGTGTCGATTCTCCCGAACTACACCGAAAGATCCCGAGCGTTTCCGACTCGGAGGTTGCCACAGCACACACATTAATAAAATCGTAAACGTATGTTTGTCGGTTTATCTGTTTGTCTGTACGCTTGTGCACACTAATCTCTGAAACGGCTCAATCGATTTGAATGCGGTTTTCACTGATGTATTGTAGCAAGCTTCCCGTATCATTTAGTGTTTGTTCCATTCCAATCGGTTTACAAAGAAAAGTAACGCGTTATTCGGAATACCACGCGTACGAAGTTGCGGGCTCAGCTAGTTCAAAAATAAATGGAAAACAACTATTGAATAAGAAATGTTAAATTTGCTAATCAAATTCATTTATTTAGTTTAAATTTTGCATATTATATAATATAATCCTAGCGAAACATGAAATTAGGTTTTTTTATCTATATACGTATTACAAAGTGAAGACGCTGTTCGCGTTAATTCTAAACCATCCAATGGATTTTGATAAGGTTTTCACTAATGGAAAGAGCGTAAAACGCTTGCGTAAATAATTTACGTGTAAGTAATAATTTTAATTATCTAGCGTCCCGCCCCCGGCTTCGCCCGGGATGCAATTTTTATATATATAAACATTCCCCGTTTATCCCTCTTTTCATTAGTGAAAACCGAATTAAAATTGGTCTACCCGTTCACGCGTGATGCCGTGACCAAGGGAAATAGGGATTCATTTTTGTATATAGAGAAGATTACCTACATTTTGAAACATTTCTGAACTACGTAAAGAAAACTCTTATACATTGTTCTAACTTCGCCTGTGCATTGATAATAAAATTTGGAATATATACCTACCTATTTATTTTTTTATTTGTGTAATACATAATATTATCAAATACACACCAAAGAATTTTAATATTTTATACATAAATCATCGTGATTATCAGTGTTATAATAATTTAGATATCAGCAACGATATAAAAAATTGATAACCTTGGGAATTAAATGCCGAATTACCTACTTTGTCATAAAGCACTCATATTTTATGACTAGGTATGTTTGTATGTTGTGTCTGTTTTAAAGTATCATATAAATGAGTTAATACATGGCTTTAATATATTACTGGCACTGTAAACACGTTATTACTTCAAGCTTCAGTTTCCATTAAAAGTTTAAACACCTTTTATAACAAATTATTTATATCGAATTATCTATAATAAAAATCGTAAACGAGCCATGTCTGTACATTAATTTTTTTTTTTTCAAAAAAAAAAAAAAAAAACAATTTATACACGTTGTACTTAATGTTACCGAAGTCAAAAAAATAGTTTTTAGATTTATTTTTATTTTTATTTATTTTATGAGCCAAGGGCCCTTAATACAGCAAATACGGCAAATATTCTAGATAGATGTATATATAATTAGCTTACAGATATGCCCCTGCCACACACTCGTCGAGTGGCATGGGAAGTAGCGAGGAAAGGAGGCAGAGACGTAGTGTGGCAACGTTACTCGTCATGCCGCACGTCATGCTCCTCGTCTTGCCCACCGATCCATGTTTTGTCGGTTTTTAAGCGCGATTCAAAGAGCGGCAATATGAACGCGAGTCACCGGCCACATAATCGCGGGCAGACGCACTCCGAATCGAGCGCTCATAGCGAGCGTACGCCGCCGACGGCCTTTTTAAATTGTAGTAAAATTGTTCATACTGCTTCTGTAACGAATGAATAAATAAAAGTATAAAACAACTAACTATATAATTAGTATTAACTAATTATATAAATGTTTATTGCAAAAAAAAGTTTTGTCGTGCGACGCGAATTCTAAAATAAAAAGAAAATATCTTTTCTTTTTTTTTTATGTAAAGATCGGCACACAGGCTGACGGTCCACTTGATGGTAGGTGGCTACCGTCGCCTATAACACAAGCAACGCCAATATTCTTGAAACTATTTCACAGTGGAAGAATAAATGTTTGTGCACTCACCAAAGTCAGTGAAAGTTTCGGCTATAGTTATTGAATTGTTCGTTTATAATTGTTATTTATTAATAATTATAAATATTAGAAGAAGTCTAAATAGTTAGTTATAATTTATTTGGTTAACACGTATTATTTATTTATTTACACAACACTAATACTTTTTATATTTTTTTATTTTTCACTCTCTAACAACACCATAGCAACTGACACTTATTTTTTCCTTTTTTATTTTATATATTATATTGTCTATTGAAAGTGAAGTAGTATGTCAGTAATCAACCTACTTTAACAAATATATGTACCAAGGAGATAGAGAAATGGGCTCTGGCATCCCTTACTCACTCACCGAAACACAACAGCACACGTGCTGTTATCCGATTTAAAAAATCTTTCGCCAATATTGATATATTAACCGCGCCGTGTAACTACAGAGGCAGTGCAAGATCAAGACATATATCTGTGGTTCCCGGCGCAGTCGTGCTTATATCGTAATATTTTTAACGACAAATGCAAAACAAATGCAGTAAAAATCACACGTATAAATACTTATGACGATAAATACTTATGACTTGCTGATTTTGATAAGGATTCATAATTTTGTTGATAATAAAATGTAATAATTTGGCGAGGACGACGACGACGACGTATATTTCTATAACATTTATAAAATTAGCTAAAAATGCATAGCGCGCACGCTCTCTCAATTTCAACGTCCATTCTGTTGGAAAAGCAATGACCTAGTGCGGCGCGTCGCGATTAATCGCGCGAGTAGAGAAGCGTGTGGACAGAAGGGCAACATCGCGGCAGCGCGAGGAGCAGAGCGATGAGCAGCGCGAGGAGCATAGTGTGGCAGAGGGGTTACATATGCACGGGTTCCAGTAAAGAATGTTTAGTTTATAATTATTTTCGTAGTTTGTATGCCCACTATAGAGCTCCCTATTTAATTATTTGTTTATGAAAAGTTTAAAAAAATGTTCTCCACCCTC
This sequence comes from Bembecia ichneumoniformis, assembly GCA_910589475.2. Lineage (NCBI taxonomy): Eukaryota > Metazoa > Arthropoda > Insecta > Lepidoptera > Sesiidae > Bembecia > Bembecia ichneumoniformis. Next base: position 10,679,010 of record OU342538.1, on the reverse strand, counting down.
AAATTATCATCATCCGACTCTTCAGTAACCGAAGGTATTTCATTAAATTCAAGCGCACCAATTAGTCTTGTGAAGTTTTTAGAATTTTTGTCTGTTTGTCTGTGCGTTTGTTCGCGCTAATTTCAGAAACGGCTTAACCGATTTGAATGCGGTTTCCACTAATGTATTGTAGCAAGCTTCCCATAACATTTAGTGTTTGTTTCATTCCAATCGGTTTAAAAACAAAAAAAGTTACGCGCTATACCGAATACCACGCGTACGAAGTTGCGGGCTCAGCTAGTACATAACAACTACAGCTGTAAAACATGACTTTTAAAATAAATAATTTTAATTTGTAAATAAACGCTTTAAATTAGAACTAAATCTTGCTCGTGATAGATGGGAAGAAATGGAGCAGCCATCCGAGTGAAGCCGGGGGCGTATGGCTAGTATAATAAGAAACTTATGCTTCATGCTAAGTCACAAAACGACATCCGAAACAAACTTCTTAAAAGAATATAAAAATTGCACGGATCTTTCTGTTACTGGAAATCGATTTTCATATAAGGGCCCCTGTATAGAAATTTTATGAGGAGTAAAATTAATACAAGCCTTACTTGATCTGTCACTTTGACATTTGTGCGACAGCTGGCGCATGTATTTTATGTTCCATAATTCTATTCTCTGGGCTTATAAAATCAAACGTCGAACGAAATCTTGCATACAAAGTGTAATCCGCGTTGAGGAACGAAACGATAGCGCGTTATAACCTGCCGGCGCGGCGGCGGCGCAGCGAAATCTGTTGTCGAAAAAATGAACTGTTTTAATTTATAAAACATAGTGACATCTGTGTATACCGAACGTAACTAACATATGTAACTTTTGTTGGAACACATGACATCTGAGTATGCAGAATGTAACTAAATAATACAAAGTAAGTAGTTATTCAGTTACCTATTTTTTTTATTTCTCAGATAAACTGATCTAGTTAGTTATCATTTAATTAACATTATGTACAATGCCGAAAAACTTATTATATTAGAACATTCATAAAATGTTTAAAAATTAAAGGGTTATATCTCTCAGCAACAGTTTTTAAGATGCTGTTATCGCTAGCTCGTGTCCTCTTTAGCTATATATTGATATGAGGAAAATTTTATACATTTTCTTTTTTATTTTATACGTGAGCGTCGGAACGGACACACATTTTTTTCAGGTACATTAGTTAAATTATTAAATCGGTAAATTTTACAGCATATTGACATAAAAAAACTAAACTACAACTTTTATGTGTTTTTTTATGACTTTATTGTATCGAAGGTAATAGTCAAAAAGATCAGTCAGGTAATAGGGAATTAGCGTCTAATTCAAAAAAGGCTTAAAATTTTTTTTTATCAACATTTTTGCTTTAGAATTATGTCTATGTAATTTTTTTAATATTATTTCTTTTTCGTTAAGAAAATAATTATTAAAAAGTGCAAAAAAAATTGTGAGAAATTCAAAATACTTGATACGGTCAAGTTCGAATATGACGTCAAAGTCTATGAAATAGATGTTTGTGATTTTTAACATTTGATTGTTATCGTAGACTGTGACGTCACGATAACAGTTAGTTTTAACATTATTTTTTATACTAAATTTCTGTTTTTTTGGCGCTGAATATTTTTTACGGTTATATAACGATATATAACCTATCGTATGAACATATTAAAAAAATATGTGCATATTCCCTATTTCATGTACAATTTCAATTGAAAAATAATTGTTCATAGTATTCATATAAAAAATAAACATAGGTACCTACCTATGTTACATAGGTACACCATTTATAAATAATAATTTAAATAAATGAATTAATAATAAAGGCGTTATTAATAATAATCATAACAAAGTTTTAAGGTCGCGCAAACAATATACAGTATTGGTATAACGTCAATATAAAGAGGGATTTAATAAATTGCGCTATACAGTATACATGGGTATACAAATTTATAATTGTATTATAATCAACGAACGCAATTGAATTCTAATCTGTTACAAGTAGCGAAGCAATCCGACGGACCACAAATCGTTCGATCGATTCAGATCAACGAGATTGATTTGCTCGATAGCGGATGTTTTAACTGTTCTTATAGTAACTAAGTAAATAACTGTGTCAGTTCCGATTACACTACACAATTGATCAATCTGTTACTTTCGAGTGGGACGTCGTATACGGTTCATTGATGAAAATAAGTTTGAAGTAGCTTAATGTAACATGTATCTTCATAGTCTAACATATACAAGTAAAACCACCGTTATTAAAAGAGTATAGGTAGAGTTTCTCTCAATATCCCGATCAGCGTTTCACAATCTCATGATAATTATTTATATATAAATTAGTTAATTAGTTCTTGAGCCAGGAAGTAATCGTTTGCCCGGCTTGCGTCTACCCTGTTTTTTCCCCTGCATGATCAGTTGCAGCAGACCATACTTCTCGCCGCACATGTTTTTTTTTATGTTAAGGTTGGCAGACAGGCTGACGGTACACTTGATGGTAGGTGGCTACCGTCGCTTATAACACAAGCAACGCCAAAGCTGCTGCAAGTGCGTTGCCCACTGTAGCCTACTATTACAGTCGGCAACAAGTATTAACAGTATTAAGGATTTGGAGTGGATATGGAAATGTACTCTGGCATCCCTTACTCACTCACCGAAACACAACAGCACACGTGCTGTTATTTCACGGTGATCTTCTGTAAGGGGGTGGTTACTGCTGCCAGACGGGCTGCCCAAATGACTGCGAAAACTCAGTGTGCCCTGCTACTACTTTCCAAAAAGTATATGGCAAAAGTATTTCAGTAAATAGTATTCCGGTAAATACTTTTGTGTGCCACTAAATACTATTCAAAAATCAATTGAGTATACTTTTGTTAAGACTCATGTTTTATTTTTATTATTAAAAGTTCGAATGCCTATCTGGTGCATACAAGTAGGTACAACATACTCAACAAATGTACCATCACCCATATAATTGTATACAGGACACGAGGCAAGTTGCCTAGTCTGATAGAAGGATGAATAGGAAATTGACGAACCCCTTGGTTGAGTAGTTCAGGTGCTTTCTTTAACGCTTTAACGTTCAGGTGCTTTCGACACTGCGTTTCGCAGTCTGCATTTTGAGCAGCCCATCTGGCGGCAATAACCACCCCCTTACAGAAGACCACCGTTAAATAACATCATATTATACCTACGCTATTGTGTTACGGTGAGTGAGTAAGGGAAATCTTATTTCCCTACCCTTTCTAATCCTTTATCCTTAATCCTGTTATGGTCGGCAGATTACTTGCATCACCTGTGTTGTTTGTCTTATAGTCTATGGTAGCCACCTACCACCAAGAGTATATACCTACCGTCAGCCTGTCTGAAGATCTTAACATTAAAAAAAAAAAAAAAAAAAAAAAAAAAAAATGGGCACGGGCGTCCCTTGAGATTCGATTCCGTGACACGTGGCTATTATGGATTCGTGTTCTCATGTGAGCCTTCTTCCAGTCTATTTGAATACTATGGCAGTATAGGTTTTCTGCTTAATTAATATTCAATGTAATAGTAAGTAAATCATAGTCGCCTTCTTCTTCTTGCAATATAACTTGTAGCATTTCATTATTTATCTCTACATGTTATATATATTGTAGTCGCTGTCCGTGTCCACTAACTTCTTTTAAACCACCCGACAGATTTCGATACGGTTTTCACTAATGGAAAGAGCGATCAACGGAGGAAGGTTTGTGTATTTAATTTGCAGAAAACAATTGCATCAAACTTAGGAACCTCCACAACGACAATATTGAAGCCCAGCAAATATTGTCTGCCATTTGCTGCGTGGTACGGAACGGAATCACAAAATCACAAATGTTGTCATTTTACAGTGAAGAGGGTTATTAATGCGGCAGTAAATCTGCTCAGTTTATGAATCCTAAACGCAGTGTACCCTGACAATATAAATGTCAACGTACGTATTGGACATCATATTTCTCAATTAAGATTCTCAAGAGGACGTGGAAGAGATTCTTGCACATCATACCTACATAACAGTGAAACATCTTATCTATACTAATATTATAAATCTGAAGAGTTTGTTTGTTTGAACGCGCTAATCTCAGGAACTACCGGTTCGAATTGAAAAATTATTTTTGTTTCGAATAGTCCATATATCGAGGAAGGCTATAGACTTTATAACATCACGCTACGATATATAGTATTATATATAAGCAGTGTCCAGTACCGCGCGCCCCATGCGTACACCGCCGCCGTATGGGCCGCAGCGAAGCGTGGCCGAGTTCAGCTAATGTTACATAAAGCTATCTCAGAACACGAGCAATATTTTTCACGGAAGTATAATTTGTAATTTAACACAACTCATTATAACACATAATTTGTATTAATTGGTAAACATTTTAAATGAAAACCAGACTCAACAGTTCACACTCCACAGACACAATTTCGATGTATTCGGTCGATCGATGTAGTATAAACAATGATAAATATTTCGTACATAGTGAACTTCTCTGGTTTAGTTGTTGGTTGTAGGAGTGTGAGTTTGGATAAAACCTATGTAGAACTAGGCAGCAACTGTAGGTACTAGGTATTTTAAACGCTAGTAAAATATAAAGGTATTTTAATCCAGGAAAAAGTGCTTTTCCAGAGCTATTTTATTTAAAAATAAAATACAGCCAATATTGAATTGGCTGAAATTTTAGTTAACTATATATTATCATCTGTAAAACGATGATGATTTAAAGTTTATACATATATAATCTCTACATATAAAAATGACCCCTATTTCCCTTGGTCACCGCATCACGCGTGAACGGGTAAACCGATTTTAATTCGGTTTTCACTAATAATGGAAAGAGGGATAAACGGGGAATGTTTATATATATAAAAATTGCACCCCGGGCGAAGCCGGGGGCGAGTCGCTAGTATAATAAAATCGTTCTTTGCCTACTATGTATTTATGCACACCTAATCTCAGAAACGGCTTAACCGATTTTCATGTGGTTTTCACTTATGTATTGTAGCAAGCTTCCGGTAATATGTAGTATATATTTCATTCCAATCTGTTTACAAACAAAAAAGTTAGGTACGCGTTATTTCGAATGTCTTTACGCACTGTCACTGGCGATCCATAATTATTTTGTTCTTGATATAAAAATTCGTCCGAAGCACTATTGAGTGCTTTCGAAAACAACTATTAAAAACAAAAAAAAAAGAAATAGGTTAGGTTCTTGTATCATCAATCAAGTTTGTAGGCAGTAACAGAAGACCACGGCAAAATAACAGTTTCGGTGTATTAGTAAGGGACACGTGACTACATTCTCCTATCTCATCCTTATACATCTACATATAGAATCAGGTATGGACTGGTAAATCAAAACTCGAATAATTTCAGTAATGTTAAAAATAGTTTAGTCTCCGTAACGAAATCGTTTTATTGTGATGACACTAGATAATAATTAGATGAGATAAGATTTAAATACTTACACAGTGATAAAATTTGTAAATAAAGTTAAATTTGTGGATTAAATTGAATGAATTCAATCACAATGAATGTCAATGTAATACAATATTTTGCAGGATGCGATAGTGACGTTAGAAGTCACTGGCTGACCTCGGATTCATTTATACACTCTATCAACTTTGCATAAAACAAATATAAATTGCAGCACTCGATGTGAATTTTTATAGACGATAGTCAGCGTCAAACTACGGTTTACGTGATGGTAGGTGGCTATGGTCGTCACCTAAGAACAATATAGCAGCACTGAGTGGGATGCAAGAGCGCTGCTTAACATGTAAAAAATATACAAATCTCACCGCAGAATTTATTTATATAAAAGTTGGCAGATAGACTGACAATCCAGTTTAATGGTAGGTGACTAAATGACGAAAGATCTATAGCAGGATAAAGGATGACGGATCAAGAGGGGATAGGAATGGGGTTTGGTAATAACTCACTCAACGAAAGCGAAGCATCATATTGGTATTTCACTATTGGCTCTGTAATTATTTTTTCCTAGCTCAGCCCGCAACTTCGTACGCGTGGTATTTGGTATAGAGCGTGACTTTTTTTGTTTGTAAACCGATTGGAATGAAAGAAACATTTTAAAATGTTACGGGCCGCATTCAAATCGGTTAAATCATTTCTAAGATTAGTGTGCACAAACACACGGACAAACAAACAAACAAAAAATCTAAAAACTACTTTTTTGAACTCGGTAATACAACATGTACAAATTGTTTTTTGAAAATATAATGTACAGATACACGGCTCGTTTACGGTTTTATTATATATGTAACATGTATCTAATAGTCCTTTCCTGTATCCCTGACAACGAGTATGCAAATATCATGGAAGTAATAAGTACTATATACACTTCCATGGCAAATATACATTGATGATCCGTTGAGTAGCAAACAAATAAACAAATTCACTTTCACATTTTGTAATATTAGTTAGGATTCAATTATTTAATTATTTGGTTACCTATACCTATCTTTTTGTTGTTGAATTTCGTTCCTTTTTTTTTCTAATAAATTTAACTTTCATATTACCCTTGAAATAATTCTTTGTCAAACAACCCAATTTGTACCTATTAGAATCCGCCATGGAGATGAGTGAGAGGCTTTTAAGTCGAGTAGTACATTAATATATTTTAAAAAAATATCATATTTTAACTACCGCAAAATAAAAGGAAACTATTAATAAACACAAAGGTTTTTATAATTATTTATAAATAAAATTCGTGAAATATGCCTAATATTTCTTCCTGGAAGAGATTTTAAATGTTGAAATTAAATATTAGATTTTGATTTTTCATAAAATGAAATGAAAACATAAAATTCGTCATCGTCGGTATTAGCAGAATGCGCTTAAGCAAAGCAGAATGGCTCATATTACAAGTACCTATGGACAAAATTATAAATACGTAATTATGTAGAATATAAATTAATATTTTACGCAATTACAAATTTAGAACTTCCAGCTAGAGACCGATGTATGGATTGATTTTTATTAACTTTATCCTTAAACCTAAAAAGAAAAAAACATATATTTAACTAATAAGAGATCATCATGTTATTAATTGTTAAAAACGTCATAGTTTCAATTTTCGCAACACAATTTTTAAATAATTTAATCTTTATACAAAATTTAAAAAAATTAGGTACCTACCGATTGCATAGACAAATAATTTCCCTGGTTAGACAAAAAAAAAACAATTAATGTGGACGTTTAGAAACTAAACAATAATTTTTGGCGGCTTCGTAAACAATTAATAGTTAAAATAATTTTTACATATGTTAATGCTTTAGCCATTCTCAAAATTTCTCAAGACTTTCTCACACTCATTGCGCCATCTCTAGTTTAAAGATGAAATAAGCTTTACGCGGACTTAAGACACCATTTATTTGAAAAAATTAAGTGTGAATTTTTATCACATGGAAACTTATTATCGGAACTAAATATAAACTTTGTTTTCATTCAATTTGTTATCAAGTTAGTCAAGTCGGCGAGGCGCTCGGGGATCTTTTTAAAAGAATTAATTTCTTCTATTTATTTATTATAATTGGTCTAAGTTTGACCTGAATACTTAATAATATAAAAGGGTCTATTTTGGGACCGTAATTAACTAAAACTAAACTTATTACTATGACGGTCGATACGAGACTGTCTTTGTTCTCTTGTCTCGTCGCGTCCGTTGGAACGCTCGCCCACACGCAGGTGGCTTGTTCCTACAACTACGAGTCAGCAGTTATGCATCCGTTCGTACATGTACCATGGGTACGTGACGCATAACTCCTCCCTCCCTTAGATCGAAATTATCTGAGGGTTGTTCTCGAGGATAATTTCGACCCTTAAACAAACTTAAGATAAACATGGATTTCTTAAAGATTAACAATGACAAAAGACTTATAGTTACGATTACATATAATGAAATTGTCCATACACTAATACTGTTCGTCACCACTACACTGTTATTAGATTTTTCACTGAATTGATCACTGTTTCGTAGAGCAAACGACATCATTTGCAGATTTCCTAATTCGACACCATCTAGTTTTACTGGATTTCGAACGATTGGCGTTTCCAGATTTTCAGGAATATTTAACAAAGGAAGTTTTGGTACAATAATAGATTGGTTATTATAACGATGTTTCTTCAGACAATATTCAGAAATTTTGTATTCACACGCGTCATCGATGGTTAATACGAGTATGTACGTTCCTTTCAAGGTATAGTGTATAATCTCGTTCGCGCAAAATCGGGAAAGTTCAACTTGTAATTTGGAATATATCATCCATCTGTCAGGCTGTATTGACTCTATCTTCACATTTTCGAAGTCCACTGGAATCTGATGACAGGATGCGTTCATGGAATACTTCATGAGGTCGATAATGCAGTTATCTTCGGCGGATAGAAGAGTTTGTTGCTCGTTGCACAAGTAGAGTTCTTCATTTATATTTTGACATGGAGAATTTAATGATAAAGCTTTCAACCCCTTCGCAATTAGGTATGGGTAACGAGGAATTATTATAATGGATTGGTTTGTTAAAGGGTGAGTAACGGGTAAAGGAACAATTTTATAGTAAAAATAACTTTCTTTCTTAACTAATGGTATTGGAAATACAATTTCTTTTTAACTAAATTTCTTTCTTAACTAAATACAATTTCACAATTTTTAAGGTAAGATTTTAATACAATAGTTTGTTCTAACTTAACTAAATTTTCTGATTTTGCTGGATACACAAGTTTATCACTTTTTTGTACAAGTTTTAATAAATTTAGCAGTTCATTCGAGTCTATTATAGATTGATGCAAAATACCTAACCTGCTGAAGGCTATGGCGGTTTCAACCTCATCTAACATAGAATAAATAATCTGAAAATTATGTAAAATCAAATTGCATATTTCGATTATGTGACTGATGTGTAATTCTAGTTTAATTTCGTTTACCGATTTATACCGGGGTTCTTCTCAATCTTTTGAAGTTGATGGGCCTGCACTATGACGGCGTGGGCCATCAGCATGATGTACCTGTGGAGGACGTTTTATGTTTTTTACATGTGTGATGGTGGGCCTAGTACCCATTTCGACAGGTACTACATTACGTTGAGTGTTACCAGAAACTTGTGCCTTTTTATATCGCGGTTTATCTTTACTTTTTCTTTTATTTATATCTTTTACAAATACTGTCTGGCCTACAGGAAGGTCAATGTTTTCTTCTCCCTTTGTCTTGTCTGTTCTTAATGTCTTGTCTGTCAATAGTTTGTCTGTTAAATTTTTATAAAGTATACGTGTTCTTTTTGCATGTTCTCTAACTAATTGTTGAGTGTAAGCTTTTTCAAAATTTGTGTTAAAAACATCATTCGACTCAGTATGTCCGAATACTACTTCGAATGGTGTTAAAGAAGTGGCGCTATGTATCGTATGATTATACGCCATTATCGCGTAAGTCATTACGGAGGCAGCGTCAGTGCGTTTTTGCTCATATTTGGCCAATCGATATACTTCGATAATTGTAGAATGGAATCTTTCTACAATACCCATAGAATTCGAGTTGTTAGGTGTACCTATGTGTAAACTAATTTTGTATAACGTTAATAATTCTTTTAGTAATTCATTATTAAATTCGGTAGCCGGGTCGCAATTTATTTTTCTGGGTACGCCATAAAAAGAAAAGTATTTAATAAGAGCTCGTACGACTTCAGGGGTGGAACGGTTATCTATCTCAATCGCTTGACCTAACTTACTGAAGGCGTCTACGATAGTGAGATAATATTTGTTCTCTATGGTGAAAATATCCATGAATATTTCTTGAAACGGTGCTGTTTGAGTTTGTGTGAGCTGTAGTTTGGGTTTATATGGTCTACGGTCGTATTTCATTTTTTTACATGTCTCGCAGGCGTTAATTACGGCGGACACAGTTTGTTCCATGTTGGGCCAATAGAATACGCGTCGTAAGTGTGCTATTGTCTCCTTGATACCACGATGGCAGGTTTTGCCTTGGTGATATTTTGTTATAATCTCGCGTTGTTCTTGTTCATCGATTATGCTTATAGTTCGTTCAGTGCATTCAAAAATTTTTACAGAGTTTTTACGAAATAATTTTATTATAGTTCCTGTAAATTGTCGTCGGTGTTCGGGGTCTTCAAAGTAAATAAAATATTTTAATTTAGGTCTAATATAACTTTTCAAAAATTGTTTTACTAAGTCAGGATTATTTGTGGGTAAATGGACTTCTAAAATTTTCTGTTTAGAGTGCGACAAATCTTTTACACTGAGTTCGTTTTTGAACCATGTATGAATTAGTATTTGGTTAGGTTTAGAATCGATAGCTTCATGTAGAATTGGTATGCCGTCGGTATCCATATCGTCAGCGGAATGAGCTGTTACGGTGCTTGACGTAGTTGATCTTTCTGAAGCTGTCAACGTCTCGCTATCCGCGGAGGGGATTGAGTATGGGGATCGTCTGCCTACTTTATGGTGTTCTTCTTGGGACTTGTCGTCAGATGATAAAGTAATGGGGGAGTCAGGGCGGTCAGTTGTGTCGTTATCAAGATTCACTATCATTGAGTCTCCATCACTTTTGTCGATAGCATTTAAACGAATCCTTGATAATGCATCAGCGTTAGTATTTTGTTTCCCATTTTTATGTTGAATTTTGAAATCGTATTCGCCTAATCTTAATTTCCATCTGGTTAATTTGGTATTTGGTTCCTTCAACGAATCTAACCATGCTAACGGTCTATGATCGGTGTATATTATGAATTTATTGCCGTATAAATATGGCCTGAAATGTTTGACAGCCCATACTATGGCTAGCAGTTCTTTTTCAATAGTGCTATAGCGTGTCTCGGAATCGTTCAAGGTTCTACTTGCGTAAGCTATTGGTCTATCACTACCAATAGATCCTTGTGAAAGGACGGCTCCCAATGCGTAGTTGGAGGCGTCAGTGGTCAGTATAAATGGTTTTGTAAAGTCGGGATACTGTAATAAAGGTGCGTTTGTCAAGAGTTCTTTACATTTTTCGAAAGAATTTATATAGTCTTGGTCAATCGTCAATTTTGAGTTCTTTTTGAGTCGTTTCGTCATAGGTTGAGTAATTTTTGCGAAGTCTTTGATAAATTTTCTGTAATAACCGATTAATCCAAGGAAACTTTTTATTTCAGTGGTCGTTTTGGGTAGTGGATATTTCATTATGGCGTCAATTTTATCAGTGTTAGGTTTTAGTCCGTCTGGTGTAATATTATGTCCCAAGTAGTTTACTTCTTTGCAAAGGAATTCGGATTTATCTAATTGTATCTTTAGGTTTGTCTGTCTGAGTCTGTCAAATACGGCTCGTAATTTATTAATGTGTTCTTCTAGACTAGAAGAGAAGATAATTATATCATCTAAATATATTAAGCAATGGATACCCTGTAAGCCTCTTAACACATTATCCATCGCTCTTTGAAAAGTTGCGGGTGCTGTCTTTAGACCAAAAGGCATCCTAAGAAATTCGTAATGTCCAAATTGGGTTGAAAATGCGGTTTTTGGTGAATTTTCTTTTTCAATTTCTATTTGGTGATATCCACTTGCAAGATCTAAAACTGTAAAGTAAGTACTTTTTCCTAGTTTGTCGAAAATGTCGGTTATGTTAGGGAGTGGATACTTGTCGTCAATAGTAATGTCGTTTAAGCGTCTATAGTCTATTACCATCCTGAATTTCTGTTCACCGGTTGCGTCTAGTTTTTTTGGTACCAGATGTACGGGTGCACTCCATGGGGAATGTGACTCCTGGATAACGTTGTCTTTTAGTAACTTTTCTACTTGGTTCCTAATTTCCATAGCTTGTGCGGGGGGTTGTCTATACGGTTTTATATATATAGGATCTTCATTTGTTGTTCGTATTTTATGTTTAACCTGATTGGTGAAAGTTAAGGGTAAATGCTCACTATAGAATATGTCTTTGTACTCATTACAGATGTTTTTAATTTTCATTCGTTCTTCTTCATTCATATGGTCTAATCGTAATTTTGATAAATTTTCTTCTAAAACTTTTTCTATCCTATAATCATCTATCCTGCACGTATTCACTTTAATGTTCTGACCTTCGTACCTTTGCACCTTAAATGGGCCAGTAACTTTTAAGGCAATATGATAAGGGGTTGTATTTTGTATAACTGTGGTTGCATAACCGTTTAAGCATTTTACTAAAGCGGAAGGCATTCGAACGCCTTCACAGAATTCTTTATATCCTAATAAAGCTTCGCCATTCATTAAATTAGTGGGAATTTTTACGCGTGCTTCTGTACGGGGTTCTAGACGGATTTGTAAGGGTAGTCTGTAAATTATGGGAATTTTAGTCGTTAATGTCGAAAGGACTTGGTGCTCCATATCTATGGTTGCACGTAGTTGTTTTAGCAAATCACTACCTATCAGTCCTTCGTAACGGGCGTCTACGTCGTACACATAGAATTTGTGATAGTCAGTACTATTGAAAGTAGGTGGTAGTGGTATATGTGCTACTACGTTGTGTTGGCTTTTAGCATGAGTACTAACTACCTCGAATGGTTCATAATGTTGGAAATTGTTATAGAATTTATCGGCTATTCTAGGACTAAGGAAGGATCTCATACTTCCTGTATCTATCATGAACTTTGAGTTTAATTCCGGGATATATATGTGAGGCAAATGATTAATGCTACAATTTAAGTGTACTATTTCGGGTGGTGCTGCGTTAAAGCAACGGGAAAATTTTGAGGGTCCTCTGATGGTTTTTGTGTCATTAGATCTGGATGATCTTCAGTCTCCGTATTGTTGTAGTCATACTCCTCGAAATTATAGTCATAAGTATTAAAGTCGTTATAGTATTCGTCAGCGTATTCGTCGTAATAGGTGTTATAGTCAATGTAATCGTGGGTTTGGATTTCGTTCAGTCCAAAAGCTTGAGAAGGTTTGGCAGGTGGTGCTGTCCTCATGGACACATCAGCTGTCTGAAGGGGTTTGTTGTAATTTGGGCGGTAGCCGAATTGTTGGGGTTGCCCATTGATGGTGGGTCGGAAACCGTAATGTTGTTGTGGTCCGTTAAATTGTGGACGGTAGCCAAAATGTTGTGGTTGTCCATTTATGGTTGGGCGGAAACCATGATGTTGCTGTGGTCCATTAATTTGTGGGCGGTAGCCAAAATGTTGTGGTTGTCCATTTATGGTTGGGCGAAAACCATGATGTTGGGGTTGTATACTATAGATGGGTCTATAGCCGAATTGTGGGCGTGCATAGTTTTGGGGGTTAACATGTGGATTGGAGTTTAGTCTATTTCCAAACTGGGTTTTATTAGGTATACCAAATTTATACTGTTGTTGTATTGGCGTGGGCATATTAAAATTTGACTGTGTAGTTGCTGAGGGCGGTTTAATAGCGGAATACATTTTACTGCGGAGATTATACTGCTCCTGGAAATTTACTTCTTCTAACACGTACTTTAATGCATCCTCTAAGGAATTTGGATTTTTTAATCGTACTACTCTAACCATGTTTTCGGGTAAATTGTATAAGAATATGTTAAGGGCTGTGTTATCGTAAATTGTATGTTTGGCCTTGATTAGGTTTTTGTCTGTTAATTGATTCACTTTGGCAAATAAAATTGACCTAACGGATTGGATGCGGCCACAAAAGTCTAAAAATGATTCGTTATTTTTAATTTTCATAGTTTCTAATTCGATAGCTACACACTCTTCACTTCGTGGGTCACCGAAATGTTGTATTAATAAGTTTTTTAATGGTTCCCATGTTTCTATGTCTGACCTTTCGCTAATAAGGGCGGCTGCGTCGCCAGTAAGTTTACTTGTGAGACATTGCATCAAATATGCATTTTGTTCCTGATTCCCTTGGTTTTTAATTATGACATATTCACACTTTCGTAGAAATAGGCTTAGTAATCTGGTTTCTCCCGAAAATGTGGGAATTAATTTTACGCTTTCACTAATAATTTGGGCACTAGAGGGCGCGCTGGGCAACGACATTTTTATATTATTATAATATTACACAAAAATCACTAATTAAAATTTACTTATGGATTACTTAGTATTACTAATTAAAATTTTCTTATGGATTAAACACACAATTAAATCAAAAACAATTAAAATTATACAATATAAGTGTTGTACGAAAAATGTTTTTAAAGTTAAATGTAAAAATCAATTACTATATTTTATCACTAATTTTCTAACTTATACTAATAACAGCGAACGGGAAAAGACGGATAGGGAAGGATAGCGAAGAGGTCTACTCACCATCCACCTGGTCTCATCTCTTCTGTTCTAAGCTGCTGTAGAGCGATGTGCGTCTCTGGTAGCGATGTATGTCGGTGGTCCCTTTGCTGGTCGCGTTGACGTATTTATTTGGTTCGAGGATTCCGGTAAAAACGTTGAAACGTTTGCGAACTAACCGATTTATGTGTTACGATTCGCGCCGAAATCCTACCGGCTGCGCCAGTCAAGTCGGCGAGGCGCTCGGGGATCTTTTTAAAAGAATTAATTTCTTCTATTTATTTATTATAATTGGTCTAAGTTTGACCTGAATACTTAATAATATAAAAGGGTCTATTTTGGGACCGTAATTAACTAAAACTAAACTTATTACTATGACGGTCGATACGAGACTGTCTTTGTTCTCTTGTCTCGTCGCGTCCGTTGGAACGCTCGCCCACACGCAGGTGGCTTGTTCCTACAACTACGAGTCAGCAGTTATGCATCCGTTCGTACATGTACCATGGGTACGTGACGCATAACTAGTTGCATACTGTTATGTTCAGTGATTTGGTAAATAATACAAACTTCACAAAGGACATTGGGCAGAATCTGACCCGGTTTATGAAAGTTTGCGTACAGAAACCAAATTATTTTTAAATTGTAAAGGTATATCCCACCTATCATTTTATATTTACATTTCATTGAAAATCCATGGGATTATATAGTTATAGGTTAATGAAGGTGGGATTTTTCTCTACCTAGAACAGTGTTGAAATCGCAAGAAAAAGATAATATGTACATGTATCTATGACACACAAAAGAAGAGAGGGAGAAAAATCATTTAAAAATTGCACAATCATACTGTCATGAGCATATACGACCTGAATGGTATGTACATAATGGAATTATATCGCCATCAATAAGTAATTGATAACCAAATATTAATCAGAGGTAAAATTCAATCAATACATGTCAGGATTAGAAAATATTGTTACGACTAAACATGGAATGTTCTGGAAAATCAATTCACGTCAGTCGAAAATCTCGAAAGTTCCACCCTATCGATAGAACTCACGCCACTCCCCGGTTAGTGTCAAAGGAAATTGGCCCTTATGTTTACGACATAGAGTTCACATTCAACAGAAATAGCATTCCCGGACTTTCAATGAACTTGTTTACAATCACGAAATAGAAAAACAATTCCGTGTTTACAATACTTGTTTATTTCTAGAAAATTCGAAATAGACCGAGACGTTTGGCCGCAAATATAAATAGGGGGGCGGGAGAGACATTGAATTGAGGTATGACCTGCGATTCGAAAGCGGCTCTTCGGAGCTTTGTGAAGTTACCTGCGACAGTAAACCAACGACTCATTAAGGGAATCATTGATAGCTTTTGGCAAGTTTAACGGTTTTATCGGACAAGTTTAGCTCTTTTGGAAGTCATCTTGGTTTGTGGAAATAAATAGTTCATTTTCGCCCTTACACGGCAATTTGGCTCACCCCGCACGGGGTGAACCAAATTGTAGGTGGACCCTACAATACATGGCAGAGAAGGTGTCGAAGGATACTATTGCTCCTGCATCCATTGTCGACGCACCGTTGGAAGCTGTGCACATGTGGCCAGCGTTATTTATTTTTTATCCTGGGCAAGAAATCAGGAGCAAACAGACGCACCTGCGGTTTTTTTGGATGATAATACTGTACCCATAGACATTGATGAAGCCGAATAAAACTTTAAAAAAACATAACTGTTTTATTTTCATATTTCTTTTTTACTAATATGTCTTTTAATTCCGTGAAAACACATATTTAAAAAATAAATAAACATACATTTATTTTATGTTTCCCATGATCTACAGTAATAATCTTATAGTATCGTAAATAAGAGACTATTATCTATACCTACATATTGCTATATTGTATGTTTGTACGCCGTGGGTATAGTTTTCATACTAATATATTAAAAAAACATTAAATATATTAAGAAGTTTTTTTGCGTCTATTAAATGTGAAAAATTATAATATCATATCATTATAATACTGTTATAAAATAATTTATACATAGGGAACTATTGCAATATTCTTATTTTGTGAAAAGGTTATGTTGAGCGTATTAACAACGATTTTAGTACAAAAGAAATGTTCTGAACAGAACAGACTTATAACTCTCGATAATGTTTTTTTTTATTAAAGATGGGTTTGCTCTTGACCAGCATCTATTCATGTAGGAAGGATGAGGCCGACGATGGAGCGAGCTCACCCAGAAGATGCCTATTCACTCGAACCTTGAAAAGATTTGGGTTATATGGGAGTTCCAAGCCTTAGCAGTGCGCATCACAAAAGATGTTTTAAAGCGCTTGGTCCGAATTAGAGGGATTTCGACAAGGTGAGGATGGTAAACAGCCGTACGTCTGCATGTCCGATAGAAGAAAGGGGAAGGCGTTATGATCTCATGCAGCTCTCGAGCACACTCTCCGAAGTACATCTTATAGAATTATGGTTTAAATTAAGTCGCTTACAAAACTTGAATAATTTTCATAAAAACGGGTAGAATTACTTACTTACATTCTCAACAAAATACGAAAACAAATACTATTTATGATAAATTATGATTCGCCAACGCAACTTTATACTTTTTGTTCTGAAGAAATTCTTCTAACTACGAAGAACACCACATCAAAAGCCAAGTTCAGAAGAATCAAAAAGATTATGCCGAGAACGATTTTATTTAATACGAAATATTATATTTTAGATATTTGAAATCAATTTGAATGTTTGAATGTTTATCTAATAATGTCTGAGATTACATTTTTATCAAAGTGCGATTAATTTAATGAAAATTAGTATGTACTGCGGTTTATCTATCAACATATGATGGAGTTACTATGTTCTAATAGCAGGGCAGATGGCAGAGTTTTGCAATTTAAAGTGGGCCATGCCGTCTGGAGGCTGAACCGGAGACCAGTGTGAAAAAATGTTAGCTTTCTTTTAATTTGTAGTAAGCAAGAGATATGTTTCCAGTGATGACATATGCTGAAACATGATCCTACTATAACTATGGGCCTAATAACAAAGCTCAATGTCGCTCAACGAGCTATGGAGAGCTATGGAGCTTCGGGGTTACACTGCGAGATCGAATCAGGAATAAGGAGATTCGTAGACGAATGAAATTGACCGACATTACCTGGTGGATCAGTAAATTGAAGTGGCAGTGGACGGAACACATAGTTCACCTAGTACGGAGATCCGACGACGGCCGCTGGGGCCGGAAGGTTGGACGTCCATCTACAAGGTGGACAGACGACCTGATATGGGCCGCGGGTCGACGGTGGATCCAGGCTGCTTCCGATTAGTCCTTTTGGAAAAATAGGGGGGAGGCCTTAGTGGACGTCCTACGGCTGAGATGATGAAGCAAGAGATGCCAGAATTCGTTCCCCCTACCTAATCAGTCGGCCACGCACTTGCACCCCCATGGTTTTGCCACCTGCCATTTAGTGATCCGTCACCCTGATTGCCGATATTTATCCTACATAAATTTAAAAAAATGAAATCTATTCTATTCTACATTTATCACAAAAAACATTCCCATTCTAATACAGTGTTCAATGTAATAATGTCTAGTTACTATAACTAGACTCACTAGACTGGATGGTGGTATTGATTTTCACTTAGTGACAGAATCATTTTTAATGCATAAACAAGAGGAGTTAAAGAAAGCTCCGATGAAAAGTTTGGTCACGCGAGGCGCCCATTCAGGTTTTGTAGGAGTCGGGCAGGCAGTTAATAGTTGGTTCGATTGTGTGCCGATAATGCAGAAAGTTCAAAAAACTCATTTGACGCCGCTAATGTAGCTTGATGAATCACGAAACGAAATTTTCGCCGAACAATGATATTTACATTATTAAATTACTTTTTTCAATGCACTGCTCGAGACGTTTTCTTTTTAAACCGCGTTTCTTCTAACAAAACAATACCAATAAAGATCAAGCTATCCGGACATTTTCATATAATTGGTTTGGAATTATATCCATGTAAATATATAAAATGGAAGTTTAAGTACCTACCTGTACCTAACAATAGTTTTTTATTTAATTTTTTATTCTTATTCATATTAATAAAGTAGCTAAACCCGCAACTAAAAAAGCAGTATGAATATGATTTTTTTATATATCTATTATATTCAGGTACGTCAGTTAAGAAGTTTTTGATAACTTCACTTGTAGTGTAAAAAGATAAGATAATCTAAGATATACAACATGATTTACCGCTGCGTACGTATTTACTTATTTACGAATTTTACATACGTATTTACGCATATATACATACATACATATTTGGAGCCGAGTAAACAGATAAAACAGCAAAAAGAACGCGAACTCGAAATATTAGCACAAGCGGTGAATCGGTGACAAAGTAGGTACGGCCCACAGATTAGGGGGTTATCTGTGGTATGGCCAGCCAAGACGACCGAGAATCTCGGCCTTCTTACCGAGAAGAACCGAAATGTTAATGTCTACTATGTTCAATTTAAATTAAACGGCAGATGAAACCTCGGAGCACATCTAGTCGATGGATAAGAGCACAGGGTCTCCATATAAAAAGACAAGTAGGTAGGGTACGTGTTTAGTAAAAAAAGCGAACGGTCTTTTTTTTGTTTGTACTTTAACCATTCTAATAATTATTATAAATGTGAGAGTAATTTTGTCTGCCTGTCTGTTACCTTTTCACGCCTAAACGACTGAACCGGTCATCGTGAAATTTTGCATAGACGTTGTCAGGGATGCAGGAAAAGACATAGAGTACATTTCATACAGAAAAAAGTACTGTTCCCGAGGGATCATGTAATGCCTGGCAAAGCTATAACTGCAATAAAGATGTTTGGCATTACATTGTTCATATAGGTATTTAGTCAGGCATTAATGTTTTATTTTTCAACGCGGGCGAACCCGCGGGTACCAGCTAGTACATTAAAATTTAGCCTATTCAGGTATCAAAATTGAATAGCCTACGTCAAAGAAAATATCGACATTTGACTTATTTAAGTCACACATAGTTAGTACATTCATCTTCAGATATACGCATACACAGTATGTTAGGCGTTAACCTGTCCTGTAACTTATTATTTTTAAATGAATGATATTGCAAAGTCACTGTAGGTCTGTAGGTATAGTATAAGTAGACAGGTTCTCGAAGCGAGATAAAAAAAATGGCAGGTTCAATAAAATAAAATTATTGAAATGCTTGATTGAACGTTTCAATAATAATATAGAAATAGAGACCCATTACATATTTAAGTACTAAGCTAACGATAAATCAATATTTTAGGACTAATTACGTTTCGACAACAGCTAACCCAATGCTTCACAAGTACTAAAAAATAATACACTTGAAAGAAAGATTTTTTATTTACTCTCCAAAATCAGATAATAAATTTAAAAATATTATTTTCTTGAAGGGAATATGCGTCTAATTCAAAAAAGGCTTAAATATATTTTTTTATCAACATTTTTGCTTTAGAATTATGTCTATGTAAATATTTTTTAATATTATTTCATAAAAATGTGGGAAATTCAAAATACTTGAAACGGTCAGATCGAATGTGACATCAAAGTCTATGGAATGTGACGTCAACGTCTATGAAATGTCAACAAGCGTGTAGATGTTTGTGATTTTTAACATTTGATTGTCCCGTCCCATCAACATGAAGTCGCTCCTTTTCTATGTATGTAATTCTCCTTTTGTTTATATGTTATGTAAATATATAGATATGTATGACATTAAACTTTAATCAATAATAAAACCGGATACTCAATTCTTTGTAATGGCTCACTCTTGTTATATATGTATATATATATATTCCTTTTTGTTTATTCGCTTTCTTAGTGTAAATTTATGGCCTGGTAGCTAGACCTTTAAGCCAAGTCTTTATTTTATATAGAAAACAACATTATTAAAGTTTAGGATTCTTTCGAATCTTATCTTTTTCAAAAATACACGTTTCGTACGTGAGTCAAGAATCCATTATTTTATTCGCTTTCGCGTTGTGGAAGTCACCCGACATCGACATGACATTGGCAGATAATGGCCATTTTTAAAATGAGCCGTATTGCCATATTTTGAAGAAGAAGAAGAAGAAACATTTGATTGTATTGTAGACTTTGACGTCACGACAAGCGCGCCAAAAGGGCGGGTGTTTAAAGTGCCCGTAGCTGTTAGTTAATTTTAACTTTTTTTTTTGTTACCAAATTTCTGTTTTTCGGCGCTGAATATTTTTTACGGTTATATAACGATATAACCTATCGTATGAAAATATAAAAAAAATGTGCATATTCCCTAATTGTAAAAAAGCATTACTTGTATGTTTCATATCTATACTAGAGTTGCCAACCGTCCTGTTTTATCAGGACATGTCCTGGTTTTTATAATCTCCTGGGAAGTCCTGGATATTTTTAAGCGACGTCCTGGGTTTTTAAAGCGCCCTGAGAAGGGTCATGTATTTTAAAGAGTTTGTTACAAACTAAAACGTTTGTTTTAAGTATATTTCAAGTATTATTATTACTTACTTGAGTTTCATTTAACCAATTTTTTTTAACTACTGCGCGTCCTGTTTTTAAAACACATTGTTCGGATTTTTTTCAACTGCAAATCCTAGTTATTGAAATTGTGGTTGGCAACTCTAATCTATACTAGCTGGTGCCGGCGACTTCGCCCGCGTTGATAAATGAAAAATATAACAAAATATAAAATAATGCTTCACATCTTTATCGCTGTGACGACGGTGGCGCCGTTTTTTTTAATGTTTTTAGACGATTCCTCGGGAACCTAACATTTTTCCAAGACAAAAAGTATCCTATATTTTAATCCGGGTAATAAACTATATGTGTGCCAAATTTCATCCAAATCCGTTTAGCCGTTTTGGTGTGATCGTGTAACAAACTTCGCATTTATAATATTAGTAGGATGTATTTTCTATCTTCAGTTTCCCCGCTAACTTCTTCTAAACCATCTTAGGGATTTTGATACAGTTTTCTCTAATGAAAAGAGCGATAAGCGAGGAAGGTTAGTGTATATAATTTTTTTGAAAAAAATATATGCAAATCACGTGTCACGATGTTCGTTCACTATCTTCGAAAGCCAATGAAATGTTGTGATTGTGTATGAATGGTTCTAGTTTGAAAGATTTGTTTGATATACCTGTAATTTATAAAGATACCTACGCGGACAAAGTTGCGAGCGAAAACGAGTTTATTCTATAAAAACGGCAAAAATTATATTTCTTAAAAAAATCCTAGACAAGGTTACCTATCCTATCGTCAGTTAAATCCTTAGTTATATCCTTAGTTAAATCCTAGACAAGGTAAACTTAAACAATTTGGAAGTTGGCTATTTAGCAAATATTATGTAGTCCTAATAGTGACCAAGAAACACGGAGTAGCTAACCTAGGTTAGCTATGTACTCCGTGCCAAGAAATAAGGATACAGTCTAATAAATGTATTAGTTGGGGTTTAAGTCTGCCTAAAAAGGTTTCTAATATAAATCTTAGAATGACAGTATCTTAGAATTGTATTGTTTTAAGAATCAGCTGATACAAACTATGTAACCATCTTCTTGTAAGGTGTTATTAAAAAAATACCTACCAACGCCTTTTCTTTCGCTTGTTACGTTACACAACTAAAATATACATAATTACATGACTACAGACACGTGTGTTATTAATTATGTAATGAAAACATATTTCATTCACTGCCCTCTAAAATTTCACATACGTACGAAAACTCAAAATTAACCTAACGCTAATAAATTATTATGAATTAAAACATACATTTTACGAATCACATTTTTTAAGGTTTTGTTTTTAAAGCTTCACTTTATGTGTACGGTTTGTTCGCGCAGTCGTAATATCGTAAATAGCGGTGTTGTGGTCGCGGCGCACAACGGCACATCCGTTCATCTCAAAAGGCGCGTTTGCACTGTCTCTTTTTTGACTTGACTGCTGGTCGGTTAGAGTTGCCAGGTGTCCCAGCCTCGGTTTCGCCAATTTTTGCAAATTTACTAATTTACATTTATTAAGAACCCAAAGTTTTGAAAAATGGTCCACTGCACGAACCTAATCGAAATAAAAAGGAAAACGAAAACGCACTCGATATTTTTTAATTGGCTACTACAGAAATGGAACAGAAAATATTAAACATAAACGTAGGTATATTATATTTGTAGTCATTTTATATATCTATATCTATACATATTATAAAACATACCCAACGGATTTTGATAGGGTTTTTACTAATTAAAAGAGCGATAAACGTAGAAGGTTTGGGTAAGTACATATGTTTAAGCCAAACAAATTCTGAACAAAATAAATAAAAAATAAAAAATCTTCTATCGTTTGTTATCGTTACGTTGAAATGCAATTCATTAATGTTCGCTTACCTACTGATTTTAATTTTGTATATACAATGTTCACATGAAATTGATTTTACGATCTACTAGCTAGAGTATAATAAATTTTCTTTATTTTTCTAGTTAATAATTTTTACATTATAAGTTTTAGATTTTATACTTGACAAAAACATCATTCAAAATTATTCAAGTTCAAGTTCATAACTTTCTACGTATAATTTTAAAGTCGCCATTTTAACGTTTCCTTTTTAAATAGCCTAAAAATGGGGACCAATCGTCTACGTTGGCAACACTCGCCCGCCGCTCGTATCGACCTATCTGACATACTAGAATGAATGGAAGAGCCAGCCCGACTCTATACAGCTGCAAGTACTGCACTGCAGCTTTATTCTTGGCAAACCACCCTGTTCGTTCGGCCTAAGCGAAATTCATACATTTTCACGGAACAGCCGCGATATGTGCCAACTACTACACGAGCAAGTGACATACGAATAGATGTGCCATTAACCCAATTCCAAAGATCATTTGTGTTTGCGAGTAACGTTGCAATTAAGCTGTTTTAAAATTACATCGCCTCAGCAAATATATTAGTTGAATATAAAATATATAATGTGAGAAGGACGCATGCTCACTGAAGACTTACCGGGCAAGCGCAGAACATCAGCTGAGCTGAGTTGCTCCCATATCATTCAGTTTATTAGATTACGTCTGTAGATATGAGATAGCCCCACAATGGTCAACACTAAATCACCTCCATCTCAGATTACCTTTACCTTTAATTGCCTTGTATTATTTAATTTTGAGCTATTGGAGCCATTATGAACACTTAAGGTACATCACGAAATCTCTGATGCTAGCCCTTATTATTTGTATAGCATTTATTTATTTGTAAAATTAGATTTTCACATTTAATTTATCAAATAATTATGTTTTATTGCATTAGAATTACAATATTTTTTTTATGACAAATTGACATGACAAAACTCTTGGAGAACTAAATATATATATTAAATTAGCAGCCAGGCTGCGTTTATCGCTCTTTCGATTATTGAAAACACACAGAGGCGAACAGTGATTTTATTTTATAATATGAATAGATAGATAAATAAAAAGACCACAAATATAATATACGTTTATGAATAATATTATGTGTTCCATTTTTGTAGTAGCCAATTAAAAATTTTCAAGTGCGTTTTCGTTTTTCTTTTTGTTTCGATTACCTGCCGTGGACCATTTTATCAAAATTTTGGGTTCTTAAATGAGGCGAATTGAAAATTCTTCCACAAAGACACTTCAATTTTTATCAATTAATATTTTGTTATAATATTAAAAAGTAAAAAAAAAAAAAATTGGCAATGCACCTACTCTATCCTAGGGTTCAAGCTACGGATCATTAATAAAAATCGGATTAGTGGTTTGGCCGTAAAACCTAACAGGACAGACAGAAGTATTTTGAAATTTGTAAACTTGGCTAAACTGTAGCTAAACTTGGCTAAGCTTCCATAATCACCCTCTTGGTAGTAAGTGATTATGGAACAGCAAGAAGGAAGTAAATGACCTCGAAAAAAAAAAATCTCTCTACTCCTTTCTTGAGTCATATACTGCAGCGAAGTGAAAATACATCAGCACATAGCTTGAGGCCACACATCGTGTACCCATTTCTACCTAGGTATCCGTACTGTAGTGGAGCTCTTACATTGGGCGCAGCAAGGTGGTAATGATAAAGTGGATAACTACTAAATTCCTAAAAGAGTTTAAAAAAAAGAGTTCTGAGTTCTAACCGACTTAATATGAGTATTAAAAAAAAAATTAGTAAAATACTGCTTAAAAAAGCGAGAAAGCTTTTTTAAGCAGTATGTTACTATTATTTTTTTTTTCAGAAATTATATTCTTTTGTATAAATCTGTCCAATTAATTTTATTTAAGACGAGCTTTATTATCGTCGCCTAATTTGACTTGTTAGAGTAAAATTAAAACTTAGATAAAAATACAGAGCATAATATTATATGCAAGATTTATACAATAAATTATATTTTGTGAGAAAAAAATAGTAAATTACTGCCCATAAAAAACTTTCTCGTCACAGTAATAAAAAATTTCAGCCACAACTTTCTTATTTTTTAAGCTTATTTAAGTTCTGTACTAAATTTTTAATCAGCTACTTTTATTTCTTTTTTTATATTTTACACAATATTTAAGAAAAACCTTCCAATTTTTAATCTGTTCGGTTGTCTCCGAGAAGCTAATTGCATCTTAATTCATAGGTTAGGTTATTCATAGATTATAGGTTGCGTTCATTTTGGTAAAAATTGTATTCGGTCTGATGCTTGGTTACTATTTATTCTTATGTCTGATGTTAGTCCTTGTCTTAAATATACTTAGCCAATTATGTTCTGTGTTTTTATCTAAGTTTTAATTTTTCCCTAACAAGTTTTCAAATTAGGCGTCGAATCGAAAATAACGCTTTCCTGCTAGGTCCTCGCTTTAAGTTATACATGTGAAATAAGTAGGTATTTAAAATGATCTTCGTAATATATCATAATATTAACATTTAGTCTACAGTCATAAACTGAGAAGTCCGTCTGGCGACAGTAACCAGCTCGCGTTTTGTATTACGATGAATGAACATCCACCCATCCTTATCGCTTATCGTTTATCCTACTCAAGTTTCTATGACTGTTTATCACTTGTGCTGCCTGTCGACCTTACCAAAAAGCAAAACTCTTTATATTTAGCATATTTATTACTCGACACCTGGCGAGTTATTTATAATGTTCGTTCGTCCATAGCTCTTTAGAAAAAAAAAACGGTTCACGAAAGAGGAAGAGGTAGGTACTGAGGTACTGAACTATTTTGTCTTTACCTAATGCCAGCCATACATACAGCGGCCTACTTAGGGTGGGGCAAGGAGGGCACGTACCCTGAGTACCATTCAAGGGCGCAAAATTCTCAAAATATAAACTTAAAAGTCAAAATAAACCAACAATATAATTCATATTCAAATAATCCCCCGAAGTCTGCGCTTTCAAAAAGATAATAAATGATAATAAAAAAGATAATAGCAGATAAATAGTAACAATTTGAGGATATGACGTGGTTTCGAAGTAAGGAATCGCGTGGAATCGCTAAGTGGCGTTAGTGTTTTAGGGCCCAGTGTTTTATTTAGTGTATTTCTCAAATTTAGATTCATATTTAGATCATATTCATATTCATATTCAGTCGGCAGCTCACTTGCAGCAGCTTTGGCGTTGCTTGTGTATTAGGCGACGGTAGCCACCTACCACCTACCATCAAGTGGACCGTCAGCCTGTCTGCCGACCTTAACATTAAAAAAAATTACGAAAGGGCGCAACTACGACGCTCACCCTAGGCGCCATTTGTGTCAGTTAACATATTGAATTATATATTTTTTCTACATCTCACGGTATCTCCTGTTTCATGAGCTCATCATCACTAACTTAGCTGGATTCCATTCATGCCTTCAAAGATAAATACGAAGTTTTCACACGCGATATTTCCTTCATTGTTAAAGCTCTTTTCTAATGGTCCTAGAATAGGTAACAGGAAATTTAATACGTTGTTATAATGGATTACAAGTAATAAGTATTGACGTATAACATTGACAAAACATCTTGACTCCATCACATTGACAAAACAAAACTAACTAAATAATATTGGGTAATCGCGAATCACTAAGTAAATCTAGAAGAGTAGTAGTTTAACGCACATACTATAGGTATATAAAAATACATTCATTCAGTTTTAAAACTATAAATGAATAAACAAAACAGTGCCCAAATACTAGTCCTTCGAGTTTTTAGATGGCAAGTAATTTTGTACTACAATATAAATTAAGTATGGATTTACTTAGAGACCCCTCTAATTACATGAAGAACAAACAACAAACTATGTAAGAATTAATCAATTAAATAATACTATTTTTAATTGCATAGGGCTAAACCCAACCGCAATTTCGAAATGCAGTTTTTATAGCAGAGACAGTGACAAGTAACCTCACAGAAGTTTTTTTCAACTCAGTGGACATATGTATAATATATTAATGGTATAAATATAAAATCTAGTATAGTCGTAGTAATATGAACAAAAACCGGATATAATAAAGTTATACTTATCCGGTTTTGTTTCAATTATATTCTGAGGTAATGTGCCTACAAGTCTATATTGAGTGTTGCATAAAGAAATTTTGCAGATGTTAATGCACACTACACGTGATCGGACTCGATATTGCGAGGCTTCAACCATTTATTACTGGCCATAAACATTTCCCGTCTTACGTAAGTACGAACATCCGACAGTTCAGACAATTGATAGGTGTGTCCTATTCCTTGTTCAAATTTAAAAAGTTACTTGTAGGAAGTGTGGGATTTGAGTGGGGTACCAGGATTGGCAAAATTTCATATTTCTTTGGAAAATGTTGTGACACACAGTTTCGTCAGAATGATTTCTTTTAATGTTTGTTATTAATATGGCAATGTTTATTCGCAATATTTAGGTTGGCTGCAATGCAAAGAATGAATATGTCAACGTTGGTATCATGTTTTTATTAACTTACAGTCTACTCTCTCTCTCTCACTCTCTCTCAAAGGAATAACTGTTTAACTGTACACTTTGTATCACAGATTTGATAAAATAAAAAGACTAGTGTGTTTTTCATAAAAGCGCTGCCTTTTCATTATTTCAAAAGTCAGGTTATGCGCCCAGGCACATTATCAGCCTGATGTACATAGATTGACGTTAGTTACGACTGCAAAATCGGCGAGAAGGAAAAAGTGAGGTTAATTCACTACAGTTTGCGGCGTGGTGCTCGGGCTCGGGTACTGCGGAACATCGTCGAGAAGTACTTGTTCTTACAAGGTCAGAATGGAGGGGAATAACAACAACAACGTCAATAATGTGATCAAGTTAGAAGGAGCCAGAAATTGGAATATCTGGAAATTCCAAACAACAGTTCAGTTGAGGGGCAATGGGTGGTTAAACATTGTGGAGGGAAGACAGGTGAAGCCCGAAGTGGCCACTGAGATACCCGCATGGGAAGCTAAAGATGCCAAAGCGCAATCGTTGCTGGTTACACGAATGTCGGAAGAGGCAATGTTACATATTATTACATGTACGAGTTCTGCCGAGATGTGGCGAAAACTTCACAGTGTATATGAACAGAAAACTGAGACTAGTGTGCACATTATACAGCAGAGATTTTTTCAATACAAATTCGAAAGAGGCATCGACATGTCTGTTTTCTTATCTAAGATACAAGAAATACAAAACCAATTGAAACAGATGGGTGAAGAAATTTCAGATAAATTTGTAATCACGAAAGTATTAATGTCATTACCAGACGAATATAAACATTTCGTTTCGGCTTGGGAGTCGGCGCCTGACGACAAACAAACATTTGATAATCTAATGGCCAGACTACTAATTGAAGAAGAGCGAGTAAAAGAGAAGAACGAAGAAGCACAGCAAGCATCGCCTTCTGCATTCTTTGTGAAAAATAAAAGACCAATAAAAGGTTTCAAATGTAGTAAAAGTGGACATTATCAAACCGAGGGTAGAAGTAATAACAAAACTAATAGTGAAGGGAACGTGAATAATAATAACTGTTTCTATTGTGGGAAGTTTGGACATTTCAAGGCTCAGTGCCGTTTTCGAAAACAAAGAATGTCAAGAAATGAAAATAAAACAAATAGTAACGCGTTCGTGGTGTCTAATCCGTCGCATCAACTGCAAAAATCCAAGTGGCTAGTGGATTCTGGCGCTAGTGAACACATGTGCCGGGACCGTGCATTGTTTACATCATTCTCAAATACTTCGTCAAAGCCTGTAATCATCGGTAATGGGGCAGTGATAAATGCGCTCGGTTACGGAAAGATGGCAGTTCAAGTATCGAACGGAAACGAATGGATTGACACAGTCATAGACAACGTGTTGTACGTTCCTGAATTAAAAACGAATTTATTTTCGGTAAATCGCGCCACAGATAAAGGTTATGTCATGGTGACAGATGACAGCTCATGCAAATTTTTCAAGTCAAATAAAATTTGTGCGGTTGCGAAAAGAATTGGAAATTCGTTTTATTTGGATTTACGCTATAATAATAATGGTGAGATTGCGAGTACTGCAAAATTAGTGTCGAACGACCTAAATGAGTGGCACAGAAGATTGGCGCATCAAAACTTCTCCTACGTAAAAGATATCTTGCGGAAAAACAACATTGAAGTTAAACAAATATCCAACCCGGTTTGTGAGAGTTGCTTGGTTGGAAAAATACACAGATTGCCATTCAATAGAAGCGAATACAAGAGTACCAGGACATGCGAATTAATTCATGTTGATACGTGCGGTCCCATGGAAGAACCGTCAGTTGGTGAGTCAAGGTACTTCGTTGTGCTGAAAGATGACTATTCGAACTTCAGAAGTGTGTATTTTGTGAAAACAAAAGATAAGATCAAGTACATAATTGAGGATTTTATAAATAAGGCCGAGAATTATACTGGAAACAAGGTGAAGACATTCAGAAGTGATAACGGCCTGGAGTTTGTGAACAGGTATGTGAAGGAAATGTTTACAAGACGTGGAATAACACACCAAACCACAGTACCATACACCCCCGAACAGAATGGAAAGGCTGAGAGAGAAAATAGAACATTGGTGGAAGCGGCCAGGACAATGATACACGAGAGAAATTTACCAAAGAAACTATGGGCCGAAGCTATAAATACAGCAGTATTCGTGTTGAATAGGACTGGGAAGAGCCATGAGGATGGACGATCTCCATTTGAGGTATGGACTGGGAAAACATACAATATCCATGGATTAAGAGCCTTTGGTACACAAGTATATGTACACATTCCAAAGGAAAAGAGAATGAAATGGGATCCGAAAGGAGAGAAGGGATTGATGGTCGGATATGAGGAGGATGTGAAAGGATACCGTATTTATTACCCTAGGAAGAATGTGGTGGAAACAAAAAGGGACATTGTATTCTTACAGCAAGAAGAGAAGGAAGGACCTCAAGTGAAGAAAAGTGAAGGTCAAACTGTAGTGTCCTTAAACCTTGAAGAGGAGACAGAGCAAGAGAATAGTCCCGAGACAGATAGTGATGAGATAGCAACCTTTGACCCCAACGAGGTAGAGACAACCCACACAAGTAGTATTTTAGAAGACAACTCGGAAGGTGACAGCGACTACTTGCCATGCAGTGAAGAAGAAATTGGTTCACCCATAGGTGAAAAGAGTAAGCGTGAGCGTAAACAAACAGTTTTCTACAAGTGTAACAATGTGCAACTGGACCAAAGTGAGTGTGATCCCATCACATATGGTGATGCCATGAGCCGAAGTGATGCCGGTAAGTGGAGTGCAGCTATTGCTAGGGAACTTAAGACTCTGAGTGACAATAACACATGGAAATTTTGTGAATTACCTGTAAGTGCAAAGCCTATAAGTAGCAAATGGGTTTTTAAGATTAAAAATGTAAATAAGGTCAAACAGTATAAGGCTAGGCTTGTTGCTAGGGGGTTCGAACAGCAAGATATAATCAACTTAAGTGACATTTGTGCCCCAGTGGCAAAGCTAGCAACTTTTAGGCTATTTATAATAATCGCAACTAAATATAACTTACCTATATACCAAATGGATGTCACGGGGGCCTTTTTATATGGTGATATCAAAGAAAACGTATATGTAAGTTTACCAGAAGGGGCCTACTCAGGAGATAATAATATTGTAAAATTAAATAAGTCATTGTACGGGTTAAAAAGCTCACCTAAATACTGGAATATTAAAGTTAATTCTGTAATAACTCGAGAAGGCTTTATAAGGTCTAAATCTGATCCATGCTTGTATAAAAAGTATAGTGGTAAAGATAAAATATTTTTGTTAATATATGTCGACGATTTGCTAATTTTTGGTACTAATGAAAATGAGGTAACTAACATAAAAACAATATTAAACAAAGAATTTAAAATGAAAGATTTAGGGCTAATTTCAGAATTTTTAGGAATAAATGTGAAACAAAACTTAGAAAAAGGCATAACTACATTATCACAAAGAAATTACTTAGAGAATGTACTAAAAAGATTTAATATGGAAAATTGCAAACCCATGTTGACGCCCCTGGATATAAACTTTAATACTAAAATATTTGATATAAATACTAATTGTGATAAAGACATTGAAGGAATATGTAGGCAAATTATTGGCTGCCTTATGTATGCCGTCTCAGGCACTAGGCCTGACCTGTGTTTTGCAGTCTCTTTACTAAGTAGGTATCAGAAATGTGCCAATAGTGCATTACTAAGTGCGCTTAAGAGAGTATTGCGCTATGTGAAGTATACTTTAGATCATAAAATAGTTTATAAGTGTAATGATAGTGCGTTGCAAGGCTACTGTGATGCCGATTGGGGAGGTGATCAGAGGGACAGAAAGTCCACATCTGGCTATTTGTTCACTTTTGCAAATTGCTTGATTATGTGGTGTTCAAAGAAGCAATCTTCTGTAAGCTTGTCTTCTACTGAGGCTGAATACGTTTCTATGAGTATGGCAGCAAGTGAAGCGTGCTGGCTTGTTAATTTGTTACATGATTTGGATGTTCAAAACGATAGCCCAGTTAAGTTGTATTGTGACAATCAGTCAGCTATTTTGAATGCAAGTACAGACTCAGTCAAACGTCTTAAGCATGTTGATATTAGATATCACTTCATTAAAGATTTAATTAAAAATAATAAAATTGATATTCAGTACATAAGTACCTGTGAACAACTGGCAGACATGCTAACAAAGTCATTGAGTAAGGATTTATTAATTAAGTCTTTAACACAGTGCAATGTTAGATTGTAAGCTAAGAGGTAGAGATGTTTAACCAAGTAATTTTTTTTCTCAGCCACATTATATAATTTAGATTAGTTTGTTTAAAATGTATAAACATTGAGAAGGGGTGTTATTAATATGGCAATGTTTATTCGCAATATTTAGGTTGGCTGCAATGCAAAGAATGAATATGTCAACGTTGGTATCATGTTTTTATTAACTTACAGTCTACTCTCTCTCTCTCACTCTCTCTCAAAGGAATAACTGTTTAACTGTACACTTTGTATCACAGATTTGATAAAATAAAAAGACTAGTGTGTTTTTCATAAAAGCGCTGCCTTTTCATTATTTCAAAAGTCAATGTTAAAGCAAGTAACCGTTATTTCTAATCTACACATAAAATCTAATCTTTAAATCGCGTCTGTCATGCGACTTATTCCAATATGTTGTTTTACCTGAGTTATACAATACATATCATTATCAGCATCATTATCAGCAAGTAAAATAGTATTTTATTAAAGAAACGCGGACGAAGACGCGTGCAACAGCTAGCTAAATTCCTTCCACATATTAGAACCTTTTTCACCTTTTTTATACCACGTATAATTAATACTAAATTAATAATCTTGATTACAGAACATGGTGTAAAATTAATACTAGGTATACTTAATTATGTTCCAATTATAGAAAAAAATCGTAGAATATATTTGAATTATTAATTTGGGGTATATTTTGTACGCACTTTAATAGTCGGTTTTCTGTATCAAAATACACGCTGTTACTCACTCATTTGTGTACCATGGGTTTATAGAGTCCATGGTACACATATTAAAAAAGATACCAAGATAATTGCGCTTTAATTCTAAAATTATATAACTGTACTTCGTTTTGTGACCACAGAATTTATGTACCACGAGCATAAAAGTCTCTTTTTTCTGATTACACACATTCCCATCACAGTAAGCCTATTTGACCACCATTTATCTTCATAAATGCAATGACAAACATATATCATACCTACTTCTGCTTCAACATTTAACGCAGTAGGTACTTACCTACTGTTAGACTCCAAGACTTACTCCTAAACTAAAATTAATTTTATTAAATTAATATTATCTATATTATAAAAATGAATCCCCATTTCCCTCGGTCACGGCTTCACGCGTGAACGGGTAGACCGATTTTAATTCGGTTTTGACTAATGGAAAGAGGTATAAACGGGGAATGTTCATATATATATTTGCATCCCGGGCGAAGCCGGGGAGGGAACACTAGTAAAATATAAATTAATTAGTTAAATTATGAATATAATTGTAAATATTTTAATAATTACCATTAATAAAATAATTACAATATTTTTGTACGTTAAGGTCATGCTGGCCAAAGTAGAATTGAGGATAAGGTAATGGATTCAAAGACGATATTGGAAAACGTAAAAAAATTTTTTAGGTAAACTTTTTCTTTTAGGCCATTAGAAACCCAAAAAAAAAACACCATTAAAATCCATTTATTATAACTGGATTCTGTCATTATCCCTTAATATTCCCTGACAACGTGTATGCAAAATTTCATGATGATCGCTTGAGTAGTTAATACTGTGAAAGCGTAACAAATTCACATAATTTATTTACAAGTAACAAAGGTTACTGTGAACCAGTTATTATTGGTTTAAATATGCATCCACATGTACTGCCACGTCTGGCGTGTAAAATAATATCATAAAATATCCACTAAGTATTTAACTAAAATTAATAAAACAAAAAAACAAAAAAGAACAGAAAAAATTTCATAATCAATTGTAAAATATAATTAAATGTCAAAGTATTCTTTAATATCATAAAAGCCTTGGTCTAATAGCCACATGGTCAGTTTTTTTTTAAATAAATTTCCCAGTAATTCTCTGAGTGCACTGGGTAACTTGTTGTATATTTTAATAGAAGAGTTAGTAAGAATTCCGCCTGCAAATTTGCAAGCGCATCCTTGGAACATCCAAAAAACAAACTCACTATCGCATTTATCATATTAGTTAGAATTACAAAATAATTTTTGATGACATTTCTCCGTACGTCTTACGTAATATCGACCTACGTGATATTATATTATCGGTGCCTATGTCAGATATAACGTAAGCTGATACTACGACAGTCATCGTTTAACAAACGGAAGTGAAATATTACTAGGGGTACAATGAAACTATTTTTAAGCGTCAAGAACTCCGGCTTTGGTATGTGTAGGTAGGTAGGCACTGGTGACACAGAAATTGGACTTCAATTGGATTCTTTTTTTAGCATAGTATCAGATCACTATCAGATAGATAAGAGATTTTTTCCTTGTGTTTTTGT
Organism: Bembecia ichneumoniformis; assembly: GCA_910589475.2. Classification (NCBI taxonomy): domain Eukaryota; kingdom Metazoa; phylum Arthropoda; class Insecta; order Lepidoptera; family Sesiidae; genus Bembecia; species Bembecia ichneumoniformis. Next base: position 10,645,186 of record OU342538.1, on the reverse strand, counting down.
ATGAGCATGCAAGTGTTGGAGGAATACCTACGTTAATAATCTTATATATATAAAAATGAATCCCTATTTCCCTTGGTCACGGCATCACGCGTGAACGGGTAGACCGATTTTAATTCGGTTTTCACTAATGGAAATAGGGATAAATGGGGAATGTTTATATATATAAAAAATTACACCCCGGGTGAAGCCGGGGCGGGTCGCTAGTATAATATAATTTATTTGCGGTGACCATGGGTAATTGATACCAGAGATGACATTTAATTTTCTTGTTCCTTCATGACCAACCGGTATTCGGTGTGCAAATCTTGACATCTTGAAACTCCAAATCTCGAATATTATTTTTATACGTTTATAGCGGTCAGCAGTTGTTAAACCTTAACTTTTTGCAATAATTTCTATGTTTGAAATATCCAAAATCCTTGAGTTTGGCGGTCCACAGGAACTTTTGTGAATCATCCTTGAATTTATGAATTAATAATACCGCATCTCATATGAGGCGACTAAGGACGATTTGGAGGTAGTTTCATAGGAGATCCTTAGAATGGCCAGCAATGGAGAGATTTACAGTACTCGCCACGTTTGGCAGGTGGATTGGCGGGTACATTCATCAGAGGGCGCTGCGCCCATCCTCCGGTGATTTTCTCTTAGCCGTTTTCTACGGCACCCACGCACGGTTTGGTTTGTTCGAGATGATTATTTTAAGCCGGTACCCCACGGCTTATTACCACACTTAAGAAATCAAGCTTTCACCATCAACTCAATTCAACATCAATCAACTCTATGAGATTTTCGATGGGATATAGCAGTTGGCTATCGAACGGTTTTAGTGAATAAGAATATTGCAAAACCATTAAATTCCTGTAGGTACAAAAAACAGAAATCAAAAAAGGGTGTGGTATGTTTCGCAGCTGGTTACTTGTTTCTGATATAATGACAAACTTGTAATAAATGTTACTTATTGGATAAAATGTCGAAATATCTTAACAAATTGCGATCGACCAATGGATCTGTGTGAAGTTATTATCATTTGGTTTTTCATGAACTATGAATTGAACAATATTTTTCAAAAACTTCTGGTTTAAAATTAGTTGTTTGAACCAAAAAATATACCTGTTAGCAGATAAGAGATCTCTCAACATGTTTAGCATTAAAATAACACTGTTCAACAAAAATTGCCTATGGATACAAGTCTTACTGGAAAGGTCTTAAACTTAGTTTTAATATTGAAAATAAAATTGTAGATTAACTGTATTTTTATCTTGTAGGTACCTATGTTTTAATTTCAACCTGATATTTTTTGTATTTAGTGTGCCAAGTGTTTCGAAATGAATGAGCAATTTAAACATGTTAATAGCCATTGAATTATAAGTACTATTACAAAAAAGACTTGCCGAAGCGTGATGTGATTCACTAACGATTCGACAGTTTGGCATTGAAACAGGTCAATGTGAACATACTCTTCTGTTCTATATATATTTTGTCCAATATTAGATGTTGCACGCGCGGGATTTGATAACTTAATTGTATATAGGTAGGTAAGCCCTCTCTACTTGGAAGAGAATATTTATCTACCATACAAACTCACCAGGGAATTACCTAATGGATTTTAATGTTAGGTATATTGATTTTATTCTAATAAAATATAAATGCCATAAATTACAAAATATAAACAGGAGGATATAATTATATGAGGACACTATAGTATACAGAACTGTAATAGATGTTAAGTCAGTTGTAAGCAATTTGGACTTTAATTTGAAATTTAGGTTTATTTAATTTATAAGGATGTTTTGAAATTTAATTTAAAAGGGGATATAATCTTATATATTTAGAAGAATAAGGTAGGTAGGGGATATAGTTTTGTGTAGTTTTAGTGAAGTTATAATATATGTATAGCAAGTACTTACAGTAGAGAAGAGTTTTTTTTTTGTTGATGAACAGGATAGGAAGAATAATCTATATATATATATATAAAAATGAATTCCTATTTCCCTTGGTCACGGCATCACGGGTGAACCGGTAGACCGATTTTAATTCGGTTTTCGCTAATGGAAAGAGGGATAAACGGGGAATGTTCTTATATACAAAAATTGCACGCCGGGCGAAGCCGGGGGCGGGTCGCTAGTTGAATATAAAGTTCAGAGGAGATGTTAAAGAAGTGAATTTTATCTTTGAATGGTCTATGGAAAAATATCAAATGTAGAATGTTTAAAAAAAAAGAAATGAAACACTTATAATATCATAAGAAATTTCATTATGAAAAAATAATGTTTTTGATTTGTATTTCCATGTAATGATTATTTTATATATAATATAATATTTATAATTGATTAGAGAATGTTTTAAAGCATATAATATGTGCTTGTGCAAGTTGAAGAAGTTAGGTATAGAGTTTTATTAGTTGTGATATAAACGGATCCCAGAGGTATGACAAATTCTTAAATTATAATGGATCGAGAATAAATAATAAATTGACGTACGGCTAGGCCTGGCGCACTCCGTACCAAAGAGTAAGTATTATAATATATAGGGGCTCCGTACTTTAGGTATGAATCTACAAGTACACGCCTGGACGGGCCTCATTCAATGGGCTGTCGCGTGCCGATCGCACTTTTCAATATTTACTTACGCCTCGCGTCGGGTCGTCCGATTGTCATACATATAAGATTATTATCTAAAATGAAGGCAAAACCATATTGCATTGTATGAATTAAAAATAAATTAAAAACTTTATTTGCAAATAGTTAAATATTCATTATTTTGTTTTTGAGTTTATATTTTATTAAAACTTAAATTTTGTTTCAAATAATTGTTTTATTTTTTATAAAAAGAAATTGTAAACATTATTTAAAAATGTAAACTAATCTGTTGTTTATAATCTGCTAAATAAGTACAAACTTTTTTTCTTCACAAAAGATAATTACCAGTTATGGACGTAACTGGGAGGGAAGGCAACCCTAACGTTGCAGAAGAGATAGAGTTACGTGATAGAAAGAGAGGCAACTTCTAGGTTAATATAACTAACTGTAGGTAAATTAGCGCTGTGCTGTGCGACCTGAATTGCACTGTATTTTATTGTAGCAAGAGTCGCTATTCGTGGAGTGAATCTTCTGTACTTATAGTTTGTACTATTGTTGGATTCTGTGGTACGGCTGAAATGATATTGTATTATTACTTCTACCTAAAAATATCAAATGGCGCTACAGTTCGTGTTGCTTGGTACAAGCGCCGAGAGAGGTCTTTATTTACTATTGTACAGTATTCTGTCTATGCTCTGTTCTGTGGCACAGACTAGTGTTGCCATTTATAGATTTATCCGTATATGTACGGATTTTCATCTTCACATATAACATTTACATACAGATTTTTATATGAAATTCTATGTTCAGAAAAAAATGCATAAAAGTATTGGCATATTTCAGTGTAGCTGTGGAAAGAATTCTCTCAGCTATTAATATAATTAAAACAAAACAACGAAACCAGTTGTCTACCGAGACAATAGAGAGACTGCTACATACTTAACTGCTACACAAAAACAATGTATGATTTTAAATAATTAAATCATATGTTACTGTTCTTTGTCATTCAATATACATAATCATCTAATTTTCTATGTAAATCTGTAATTTTTTTGGAAATTTATACGTAAGTAACGTGATAATATTTCTCTTCTATCATTTGAATATAGCAAATAAAAAGCCTTTGAAAGCGATTGTTTTTTGTATATTACTATTTTTCTTACAATATTCCGGAATTTATACGGATTATTAGGACCCTGTACGGATATTACGACTTCGTATAAGGTTGGCAACACTGGCACAGACAGACAGACAACACTATACTATCTTCCTTCTATGTAGTCTGTGCATAGATAAGTATGTGTATATTCTGTTCAGCAGACTACTAACCACAGACCATATCTTCTACTAACTCTGTCTGTATGTGGTTGTCTAAATCTGCGGATTTTTTAATTTTGTTTACGTACTAACACAACAAAACAAAACTTATTATTTATAATATAATATAAGTTAAAGTTACATACATATTTATTTTAATAAAGTTTTCGTTACAATGACTTTTCTGGAAGATACGTTAATAATACTTATTTCTCAGGTAATTAGGTTATAATTATGTTATGAATATATTTTCGTATTATAGAAACTTATTTATTACACCAAGATATATTTGCCGCCTTAAAGTGACTTTAAATTATTTGATTTGATTTCATGCAAGTTATTTAAATGAGTACTAAGAGGGCAGTATTATATTCTACATTCATCTGCTACTTAGCCGCAATAATCACTCCCATAACAGAATACCATTTTGAAATAACAGCATTTCTGCTGTTGCGTTTCGATGCTTAAGTAAGTAAAACCAGAGCTCAATCCTCTATTCCCAACGTAACGTCTCTATTCCCAACGTAACGTCTCTATTCCCAACGTAAAAGTTCTGTAAGACTTGGGACATGTAATTAATGCCATTTTTTCACACTTATTTTATTGCTAAATCTGAATATTTTATTTTTCAGACAGTATTTTTTGTAGGTGGTTGGATATTTTTTGTAAAACAACTCTTTAAGGACTACGAAGTGCATCATACTTTGGTACAATTAATATTTTCAATTACATTTGCATTAAGTTGCACCATGTTTGAGCTTATAATTTTTGAAATTATTGGATACTTAGACACAAGGTAAATCTATAAATTTTTATAATTTAAGGGCATTATAGGAGGTACTCCTACAAATTAATCCAATCTAATGTGGAAATGTCGATTGTGAAGTGCCAATACCTCTGACATAAACGAAATGTTACATAAAATAAAAAAATGCTTAGTTTCATGACCACTTTAAAATTAATAAATTCGCTTTTTTATAAATATGTATATGATTTATATATAAGTTGCAGTTAGAAATATTAGATCTGTAATTTCACCAAAATATGCTAAAATCGATCTTACATTTGAAATAAGTCAGTTCTCAAAAAATTTTGGCACTTCACTGTCCATATAAAACATTATTTTTAAGACTATATATTTTACTTTCAGTTCAAGATATTTCCACTGGAACCTTGGTCTTTATTCCTTGTTGTTTATGGTCATTGCTCTCATACCATTTTATATAGCATATTTTTGCATCAGCAATATTAGATTTGGTAAGTACCCAACTTATTTTATTTTAAGCTACCTTTACGTTTATATCAATAGATAGAAATAGTATGATTTGTAAATACATTGCACAATCCATCAATAATTATATGCGGGTATCTTTGTACATATGTATTTGTTACTTTTGATACAGTTTATTATGTAGATTGAAGCATCACATCAAAACGGCTTCTCAATTTGTAAAAAAACAAAATGATGTAGCATAATTATGCAATTCCAAATGTTACTTTAACTAATATGTATTTTAAAACAGAATATATATACTATATTCTAGGGCGCAAGAACAAAGTGGTCCTAAGATGGGTACCTGGCCATATGGGGATCGAAGGCAATGAACTGGCCGACGAACTGGCTCGTGTAGGCGCAAAAGGTAGGCTAATAGGTCCTGAACCTATGTGCGGACTACCAAATAGCCTAGCTCGCTGGACCATATGGAACCAGTGCTTTATTAAATCTTACAAACGCTGGACTGACTTGCCAGGTTTGAACCATTCCAAAGCGCTCATTAAAGCCTATAGTCGAAATGCAACAAATCAGGCTATGTCGCTTAGCAGGAGCAATTTGTGCATGCTATCTAGGGCGCTAACGGGGCACTGCCGCCTCAATAGGCACCTTAAAGTAATGGGGCTCACTAGTACGGGAGAGTGTCGCTTCTGCCATGAGGCAGAAGAAACACCAATGCATATCCTGTGCGAGTGTGGCCCTCTGATGCACAAGCGCAGTCACATCCTAGGAAGCCACACAATGGCTTGTGAAGATGTGAAGAATGCCTCTATCAAAAAAGTACTACAGTTCCTTAACGTGGTAGGTATAGGTAGAGAGCTTTAGTTCACGTGGCGATCACAATATTTCAGCAATGGACGACGTGATACTGGTACTCTAGCAGACAGAAATAGCCACTAAGACAAGATAAAGATACTATATTCTACTACATTCTACTAATATTATAAATACAAAAATATGTATGTCTCGATGTTTGTGTGTTTGTTACGCAATCACGTTAAAACGGCGAAATGGATTTGGATGAAATTTGGCACACAGATAGCTTATTACCAGGATTAACATATAGGACACCTTTTATCCTGAGTGATCATCTGAAAACATAAAAAATTGGCGCCACCATAGCGATAAAAATTCAGGCATTATGTTACTGATATGTTTTCTTAGGTGCTTTTCATTTATTAATGCGGATTAATTCTCGAGTACCATCTAGTAATACTATAAATGCCAAAGTTTGAATTAACATTGGTTGAACTTACGAGGGCTGTTTGATAAGTCCTTTTAAAAACTATTTATAAAACCTTTTTTCTGGTAAATGGCATTAACACTAGCAAGCACAATCTTTCAAATGAAGACTGTCAAAAATTCAGCAAAAAAAAAATTAGTTTTTGTCAGTTTAACCATTGTTTAACTGTAATCACTCATGAATTTTCAACAACTATGGAAAAATCTGAATTTCGTGCCCTTATAAAACATTTTTTTATGAAGGGTTGCAGTGCTGCCACAATAAAAACTGAACTTGATTCTGTTCATGGCACTAACGCACCAACGTTGCAGACTGTTTATAACTGGATAAACGATTTCAAATGTGGTCGGTCAAGCACATCTGATACTCGACGCTCTGGTCGCCCAATCGAACTCACTACAGAGGATGTTGTTGAAGAAGTCCATAATGTTGTACTCGACGACCATCGAGTGAAGGTGCGTGAAATAGCTGAGAACACAGGCATCTCCACTAAGCGAGTACATGAAATCCTGCATGAAGATTTGGGTATGACAAAGCTGTCTGCACGATGGGTGCCACGTTCGTTGACAATCGAACAAAAACGCGAATGAAAGCGAATTTCAAAACTGTGTTTGGATATGATGACTGTGTTCCGCATGCTCCGTATTCGTCGTACCTAACTAGGCCAAGTCATCTTTTCAGCCAAGCCACCTTTTCAGATTTGGGAATAGGTAATAATCGCACGGTCCGTGCGATTATTACCTATTCCCAAATCTGAAAAGATGGCTTGGAGGGCAAAAATTTTTGACAAATGAGGACTGCATCGCAGGTGTAAACGGCTATTTTGAAGACCTTGACACAACGTATTTTTTGGAGGGGATAAAAAAATTGGAAACTCGCTGGAACAAGTGTTTAGCCCTCAAAGGAGACTATGTTGAGAATTATATGTAAATTGTTTAAAAAATATATATTTTTTACTTTTTAAAACAACTTATGAAACAGCCCTCGTACTGTACTGTCATTCTCAGGAACTTCTATATATCTATCTACATATGTTTTCTAATGTTAAAGTTGACAGATTGGCTGACGTTCCACTTGATGTTAAGTGGCTACCATTGCCTAAAACACAAGCAGCGCCACATGTCCTGCAAATGCGCTGCAGACCATAACAGGAAAAGAGATAAGGAAGAGATAGAGTAATGGGCTTTGGCGTCCCTTACTCATTGAAACACAACACAACACAACACCCCCTTACAGAAGACCACCGTGAATAACAGCTGTTATTTCACAGTCTTCTGTAAGTGGGTGGTTACTGCCGCCAGATGGACTGCCCAAATGAATGCGAAATGCAGTATGCACTGCCACTACTTTCCAAATGCAGATCGCCGGAAATTGAACCCCAGACCCCCGACACAGAGCATTAAGGCAAGCACCCTAATCATCCAACTGACTCATCAATACTTACGTAATTATGCAAATGTCCAAAACTTATTAAGCAAAAGTGTGCTTAATTTAACCTTCTCATCTATGCATACAAAATAGTTTTTCCTGACTAACTATCAACACACAGCTAAAACTACTAAGTCTAGGGAACATAGTTTTATTTTATAATGTAAACACCTACTAAGAAAGGATTTTTCGATAATTTAAACTCAGTGCGAAGCAGGGGGCAGTTCAGTAGTTTTCTATAAAATTGTTTGCACTTAAATAAAAAAAATCCATACAATCAATAAAATTATTTGAAAGCCGATAACAGTTTCCTATGATTGCATATTATTTGACGCACCTGTTAATCTTTTTCAGAAATATATCACAAATAATGTTAGATATGTGAAAAAAAAAATTGTTTACAGTGTCCCAGAACATGATAAGACCTTTAACAACATTTGTCTGGTTCATCTACTTATATTTCTTCTGGAAGATTGGCGATCCATTTCCTATTTTAAGTCCAAAGCAAGTGAGTTTATTTTTGTGTGCTTAATAAATATTAATAAAAGTGTATTTCATTGTAGAGTTTAAAATCAGACAGTTGAGCACAGGCCCGTCAGACAAATCAGACAGTTGGTCTGTTTCTTATTCATATAATATTATAAGTATATTTATTTATTTTAGAGTTGCTTAACATAGTTAAAATATAAATTATTTACTTAAATACCAACTAGCAACTAAAATTAAAAGATTAAATTAAAGATTAAAAATTAGATTTGAATAACATATCAGATTGTTGGAGCAGTACTAAAAAAATATTCTTAATTTTATGTTTTCTTTTTCAGGGTATATTTTCAATAGAACAGGGTGTATCTCGAATAGGGGTGATTGGTGTGACAGTGATGGCGCTACTTTCAGGGTTTGGTGCCGTTAATTATCCCTACACATCTATGGCAATATTTTTAAGGTAATATACCGTTTTTAATTTTTTTTTTCGTTTTTATATGTTAAGATCGACGGACAGGCTGAAGTAACGACTGAAGTAACAAGTAAGTAATGGTAGGTGGCTATATCGTCGCCTAAAACACAAGCAACGCCACAGGTGCTTCAAGTGCACTGCCGACTACAGTAGAATTATGGATAAGGGATTGAGAGGGATGAATATGGATTTTGGCTATTTATTTCCGAAACCTGGTAAAGGTAAGTTTACATTTAAGAATGTTTCTTTTGATACCTATTTAATCAATAAATAACTGCTTCACCAGAGAGCTTATAATTTTCAAAATAGAAATATTTCGTATAAATATGAATTCTTTAGTAATGTTCGGTTTTAAGGCTAGTAAAATACTATTTATTTTACTATAATTTTTGTATTAATTATTTATTAATTACTCTTGAGGTGTAATACTATGATTGCTTCACATTGTAGGCCTGTAACTGAAGCGGACGTTTTATCTATAGAGAAAAAACTTTTGCAAACAATGGATATGATACTCGTTAAAAAGAAAAGGATAGCGCTAGCGGACGCTAATAATGTGGGAGGAAGACAGCAATATGGGCTGTTGGACCAGTCGGGCGTCAGCCGTCGAGGCTTCTGGAGTAATATATTGTCAAGCGTTGGAAACATTGCTAATCCGCTTAGTTATGGAGCCGAGAGTAAGTGCTGTTGATTTTATTTTTTAAGCAGGTAATTTGCAAACTGTGAGCTATCTCCGTTTCTATTTTATAATATAGGAACTTTTTCCTGCGGCTTCGTAAGCATGAAATTTAAAAAAATATTTACGTGAGTACAGGTTAGATCATATAATTATTTACCTTGTTAATGAAGGTAGATTCCAAGCTAGATTTTTTTTTTACTATAAAACGGGCCCAGGAAGACTGCACGAGTCTTCCTGGGCCCGTTTTATAGTACAAAAAATAATTCTTTGAATGTGATTACAAGGGTTGAAATGTATTGTTGACTGATGGGATATAGTATGAGGTTTTTGTTTATGCATAAAGGTCGTCAAGAGAGTCAAAAGGTCCATTTGATGGCAGGTGGCTACCGTCGTTTATAACGCAAGCAATATCACATATGTTGCAAGTGTGTTGCAAACCATACCTAGTCATATTAAGGACTTGTAATTGAACATTGTATTAAAATTTAACATTGTAATATTCTTTGGGCTAGAATTTTGCATTATTTGATCCGTTTATTGTTTCAACATGTCTTTTTTTTAATTAATAAGGGTGGCAGGCAGGCTGACAGTCCACTTGATGGTAGGCGGTTATCGTCGCCTAAGAACACAAGCAACATCAGGGGGGTACATGTGCGCTGCCGACCCTGCAGGAATTTATTTACTGCTCGCATGAAGAAGCCCATATTGTAGCTTAGAAGAGAGACCTTAGAAACACCTTAGAAGAGAGATTGTTTATACATGTCAAATAAATAAATCTTTTTTCGGATTATTCTTAAAGAGACAGCCGCCGTCTTGCGGTAGAGACCACCCCCTTACAGAAGGCGAGAGAAAAATAATCTCTTGTTTCGGTAAGTGAGAGAGGGATGCGAGAGCCTAATCTCCTACTAAAGTCTGCACTGTAGCGGCTTTAGTAGGATTAAGGACTATGGCGTTGCTTGTGCTGCTAATAGGTGATAAAATGACGATAACTTAGAAGATCAAAGGGACTGTCAGTCTGTTTGACGACATTTACAATAAAAAAATGTAGTTATGTCTGCAAATGTTCCTTTGAACTTAAAAGTCACGATATATTTTGTTTGGCGCCGTACTGTTATTTATTCTGTGGTGGAGGTGCCTTGAGGTTGCTCGGACGCACGTTGGCTCGGCCGAGCGTGCCTCAGGCCTTCGCCATACGTTGTCGGTAAACGGACTGTGCTCAAAGGTGTTTCGGTGTGGACGCTGCTGTTTGGGATCGCGAATTCAAGTTGACCTTTGAAAATATATACGGAATATTGAACACCAAAGTCTTCAGCTTGCTTTAAAACGTGCCTGTTTCCTTTTTTTTAAAGGTTGTTGTCCTTTTCTGAATGTTCGGTAGTGTCTGGCTCTGTCTGCCTTGCGAGGCCCGCCTCGATGTTTACTTGAGGCTGCCGCGCGCGCCATGGCTCGTGAGCCTTATTTGCCTCGCGTTCGTTCCTCGTGGACGCGGCTAATTGCGAAGCCGCGGAGTTTAGATATTATTTGTGGAAAATAGATAGTACATTAAAATTGAACTTGTAACCTCTACCATTTTACGCAAGTTCTTTGCGGAGTCTTTCTTAGTTTCACTTTGGAGAACTCTTCCTTCTGAGGTGTTTCAATCCAGCTACAATATGCTTCTTCAAGCAAGCTGTAAAGATTCCTGCAGGTTCGGCAATGTACTTGTACCGCCCCTGGTGTTGCTTTGTATCCTTAGGCGACGGTAACCATTTACCATCAAGTGGACCATCAGCCTCCCTGCCCTCTTAGTAATATATTTAAAAAAAAAAAGAAAAACTGAGATACAGTGAAAATACCCATGGAAGCAGTTTATATAACAGATTTAAACTATATATTGTAAAATGTTTTATGCAGACATAGGTCAACTCCGTGAAGAAATAGGCGCACTGGAAGAACTGAGTCGGCAGTTATTCGTCGAAGCTCACGAAGCTCGAAACATGCGCGAGCGCATACAATGGTCGCGGACCTGGCGCGGCCGGTACTTCAACTTCCTCGGTTATTTTTTCTCATTGTACTGCGTGTGGAAGATATTCATTGTAAGTGTTCATTATTTATCAGCCTCTGCTTATCATATTACATAATGCCATTCAGTACCTTTACTGTCATTCAGAGCATCTGTTGGTATTTGTGAAATACGAATTTGCTACTGAAGACTGGATGAAGCGGAAAAGAGATAGCAAATAGTTTGTCTTTCTCTGATTACAATTGTTACTATGCATGCTAGATATGAGTCGTATCAAATTGACGTTCAACACGTAATCAAATTAAATATTGATAGCCAGGTATGAGAATATTACTTCGAAGAACAAGAGGCACTGCATACAAAATATTTGAAAGCCAAGCAAATTTTAGATACTACTTATTTTACGGATAATATACCCTATTGCACAGTAGGCATTGAGCAACAACAATAATAAAACGACCCTTTACATTAGCAATTGCCTAAAAACCTTGAAAAGGCACAGCAGGTAAATTTTTTGATTAAGTTTTTTATTTTATACTAGCCATGACTTGCGGAATTCTTTGCGCGTGCGTTTCTCGGTTTCGAGTACCTACCCCGCAGAAGCGCAAGTATTTTTGTCCTACTTGCACCGCCTCTGTGGCTTCAAGGCGCGGTCGCGCTTTAAATATATCGTATTATCTCTTTAACATACTTTAATTACTCGTGACGATTAACTTGCTCATTTTGATAAGAATTCATAATTGTTGATACTTAATATGGCCATTAGACATCACCTAATGGTTTTAATAATTTTTTTAATATAAAAAAGTAGTTTTTGTTGTTTAAAAATAAAAGTTAGACATATGCTGTTGCCAACTTTATTGTAGACATCATCAAGCTCTACAACTTTTCTACAGAAATCAATCATATAGATCTCTCGCCGTTAAAGCAGCGTTTTCGTTCGACCGTTTTTTCGTCGACTTACTTTGCATATTCGATTACCACGAAAAAGCCTTTTAATTTTACGTATTAATATTATTTTAGATATAGCCTATGTTCATCCTGAAATTCTGTTCTAACTTTTGCTGGAAGAATTTTTTAAATGTAGTAGTTTCGAAGATTACTCTGTAGATAGAAATGATAGAAACATATAAAAACTTTACCTCTTTATAATATTAGTATAGATATAATTCAGTTCGGAATCTTATATAACTGTTGGTATATCAGTTGTTAACATAAATGGCGCTAGACAGAAAACATCCCTCTAATACACCTCTTTTGTACCTTGAAAACAAAAAAATTGTCTATTGAGTGGCCCCAGAATGGAAGCCCGTATCTAATACAGATTCGACAAGTTCATAATATGCCAATAATACATTGATGAAATCAATTAATGCTTTTTTTTTTCAGTCAACAATAAACATAGTTTTCGATCGTGTTGGTAAAAAGGACCCTGTAACAAAAGGATTAGAGATCGTCGTCCATTGGCTGGGTCTTAATATTGATGTAACATTCTGGTCTCAACACGTTTCCTTCATTCTGGTGGGGTGTATTGTACTGACAAGTATAAGAGGATTGCTACTTACACTCACCAAGGTAAACTATGTATTATTTAGCCGTGGAAGTGAGCACACTGCACTCGTAGACATACAGTCTCAGCTTATTGTCATATCCTCATCGCATCCCATTTTATGAGTAAAATTAATACAAGCGTTAACTGCGCCAAGCGTTAAGCGTTAATTGGGTTAGCGTTATTTAAAAATCGTTACGTTATTCTAATTAGGGAACATAATCGAATTTATGTTCCCTAATCTATTATTTGGGCTTATAAAAGCAAAAGTCGAAATCTTATATGAAAAGTTTAGTCCGCCTTTGAGGAACGAAATGATAGCGCGCAGCAACTTCTGTCATTGGAAAAACTGAACTATTTGAACTTATAAAAACGTTGTGACATCTGCGTATACCGAACGTAACTAACATAACTTTTGTTGGAACACGTAATATCTGAGTATGCAAAATGTAACAAAATAATATAAAGTAATTACGTAACCAGTCTATTGACATTAGGAAAATTTTATACATTTACATTTTATACGTTTAAAGGTTTAAACTTCAGTCGTGCGTCGGAGTTGACATACACACTTTTTTGTTATGTAAAGAACGTCAGACAGGCTGACGGTCCATTTGATGGTAGGTGGCTACCTTCGCCTATTAACACAATATAATAATTGTATAGTTTAAATTAGGCACTAAGATTGTACTAGATTATTATAAACGTTCAGTATTTTGCGTTTATAAATAATAAGCGTTTATAAATTTATAATAATCACAAAATTAGTACATAATCAAACTAATTTATTTATCTTAAATAGTTTCTAAGGCGAGACAAATTTTTGTTTTATTTTAAGTAAGCAAATTTGAAATGTATGTTTGAAGTGATTTTATTAAATTAATTTATTTAAATTAGATACAAATACAAAATAATTTATTCATATACTTAAGCCTAGGTACAAAAAGGGGTGTAGGGGGCCTCCTATTAAGTATAAAAATACTTGTATCAGGAGAACCCCGCTTCTCCAACACCGCACTAAAATCCAAAGAATACAATAAAGTGTGCATGTTTGTATGAGTGTGTGAATGTGTATGTGTGAATGTAGATAATAACTAATTTGGCTGTGCCTTGATATTAAGTCAGGACAAACGATTTTTTATAAGTATAGATAGATTACACCATTCACGCTGCTTACAGAACACAATTTTTTAAAAATGTACTACTTAGCTGTTTTTGAAAATTTACTGGTTTTTTTTTTCAGTTTTTCTACAAGATTTCATCATCCAAGTCTTCAAACATCATAGTAATGATATTAGCTCAAATAATGGGAATGTATTTCTGTTCGTCTGTGTTATTGATGCGTATGAATATGCCGCCGGAATACCGGATCATTATAACTCAAGTATTAGGAGACCTGCAGTTTAATTTCTATCACAGATGGTTTGACGTTATATTTTTAGTCAGCGCCTTGACAAGCATTTTCACCTTATATCTGGCGCATAAACAGCCATCAGTGAATTAATAAAAAATATTTATAATTTTTTTGTGTTTATATTTATTACAACCTTAATTTGCATTTCTTCTGTCTTAGCAAAGCAACAATTTAGCAAGATTGAAGATGCGTAAACAGACGATAAGAACTAATGCCGAGTAGGTATGCATTTATAATTACTGTTTCCGACGAACGACAAGCAACGTTGTATGCTTTCCACTAGCGACGATTTCTCAACGACACTGCCCTCTGCAATGCAGTAGTGAAGTCGTGTTTAGCAGTGTTTTATGTGCGGACGCAAGCTCGGCGCATTCTTATGTTCCGCATATCCGCATAAAATTAATAAAACAATTACTTACTAATTTCTTATTCTAGGGTTTAAATAAGTACTTACTAAGTATTTTTGTTCGTTAGCTTTATCCTATAGACACACTTTGTTTTCCATTGAACGTCATATTTAATTTTTGTTTTCCATTTTTAAGAAAAATAAAGACAACAACCTAAAAAAAAACCTATTGTATTTCTTAAATATAGGTATTTTTACTTTTAATTTGCTAAGTGATCTTTCATCATTGTATGATCATCATTGACAGGAATTGTATGAAACAGTAACATCTGATACTTCTGTTAGTGTCAAAGGAAATTGCTTCTTATGTTTACAACATAGAGTTCACATTCAACAGAAAAATAGCGTTCCCGAACTTTCAATGTACTTGTTTACAATCACGGAATAGAAAAAAATACTTGTTTACAATTTTGTTTATATTTCTAAAATTCGAAATAGATCGATACGTTTGGCGCCAAATATAAATAAGAGAGCCGGCGGGGAGAGAGTGGGTTGTGTGCATAACAGCGATTCGAAAGCGACTCTTCGGAGCTTTTGTGAAGTTACCTGCCACAGCGAACCGGCGACTCATTAAGGGAATCATTGACGGTTTTTGGCAAGTTTAACGGTTTTATCGGACAAGTTTAGCCCTTTTGGAAGTCATCTTGATTTGTGGATAAAAAGAAAAGCAGAATACTTGCTTTAGTTTGTAATAAAGTTGCTTTATGATTAAAATCGTGTAACACGAAGGTGGGAGAATTTTTTGCTATACTCCGGCCATTATAAGAGTGCTGTTCTGACAGGTGTCAATTCCATACATTTTCTGTATCGTTTATTCGGAAATGAACTTTATGCAATGGACATAAAGAAATGTCAAAAACGCATTCATAGAATGACCGTCCTATAGTTCCTTCAATTTCAGGTTTTCTGGTCAGGTCCGAGGGCACCATGAGCTTAGGGCTCCGATGCATGGCACCGTCTAGCCCTACGGTAGCTACGTTATTGGATATAGGGTACCTTTCATTCAGAAAAAAGTACTGATCTTGAGTGATCATAAAATAAAAGGTTGAATAAATTATTGCTCATATATTTTGACAGGCGTTATATTTTTTCAGAATAGCAGTTGTTTCGTTTTGGTCCTCTCATAGATAATTGTATTAGTGTATAGATGGAACAATAAAAATTGAAGATTCCTTCGATACTCGATACCCGTCTTTCTAATGGCTGCATGTACTATGTTAAAAAGAGATAACAATAGCCGAATATGACGTCTTAAAAAGCTGCGCGCCATAAAAGAGGCAACGTCATGTTTGTTTATATCATGCTGGTTAACAAGCGCGTTTAGCTTTATGTGATTTAAAATACTTAAAAATCTGAAAGTGTGATTTCATAAATCTGTTGCTTGCCAAGAATGGCTTGTACTGTTCCCGTTTGTCCAAGTAGAGTGGGTGTTTTGAAGGAGAATAATGGAAACATATTATTTCATTCACCAGTAAGTCGCACAGCTCGCACTCATTAATTTTGGTGTTTTGTAAACAAATTTTTATAATTATTTACTAAAAATGAATCATTGTACATGCATACACAGCTCTAAGGTTGATTTATTTAAAGAAAAGCTGGTGTTTATAACTAAAATTTACAAAAACCAAAGTTAATCGGAATATTTGACATTTGTCTTGCTTTATAGTGCTGTAGTCTGATCTTGATAAGTTTATCGATATCGATAACTAATTTATTTTTAGTAGAGTGTTGACAATTTCTAGCATTCACTGCAGGTTGAAAGTAATTTTTATCAATTTATAACAGATTTCCCACCGACATCGATTTAAAAAAAACGTGGACAAAAAATGTAAGAAAAGCCGACGATTGGAGAGCTTCGCAATATACAAGAATATGCTCGATGAACTTTGAAGATTCTTGCTTTCGCCAAGGATATCAGCGTAAAATTCTACACTCGTATGCAGTGCCGACAATATTCCCAAAATTACCACCATCGTGTAAACCAGTAAGTAATATCTATAAGTTATAAAGAAGTTATGCTTCAATCTATGAAAATTATGAAAATCTTTTGAATCATTAATAACCAAAAACTATTTCTTTTCAGAAATTACCCAGAAAAAGAAAACTTACTAATAAATACGTGGATACCCAAGCGTCAACATTAACTGCAAGTCTTTAAATTAAAATGTTGACGAATCACAGATGAACGATATCACAGATTAAAATGAAACGATATTACAGATTATCCAATCTGTGATATCGTTTCTAAAAATAAAACTAAAAATAAAAGATTATCGAGTTTTTTTTCTCTCGTAATAAAAACCTACTCCCGTTCTACCCCTTAAGGATGGATTCTAAATATTTCTACTCAAAAAATAACTATTCTTTTGAAATATTTTGGTGAAATAAATGCGAGAGGTTGCATACAATCTCATACAACCGATTAGCAATGCGGCGAGTATCAGTACGCACCCACATTTTATTTATATTGAATAACCAAACAGTACACCGAAACGCATTTAGCCATACTTTTTATCCGTCATATATTTAAAATCTATATCAACGATATCTAGTTATCAATAAAAATGCACAGCACTATTATACGCTATAACTTTAGCTTGCATTGTATAATCAAAATGGAGACATTCACTCAACTTCGACCCGACAGATTATATATGTATGTCTCTTTCAATCTTATGACAATTTGAAGGTGTTAGAAAGAATAAAATATTGCTGCATTTTGTGATCCATCTATAGGTACAGACTAATACAACATCTTTGGTCCTATCCTACATTTTTCCTCATAATAACTCATAGTCTCTGAGTTGTCTTTACTTATTAGTGACTAGTTACCTGGCTGGTATAATATTTAATAAAAACAATTTTATTTGATAACAGAAAATGACGTCAGTTTTCATATTAATTCCTTCATTAAAGTCGTACTCTCGCTAGAGTATATATATATATATATATATATATATATATATATATATATATATATATATATATATATATATATGTTCTGTACTTAATACCTTTTGTTTGAAACTAAAGCACTAAGCAGGCAACTGATAATTGTCCTGGTGCAAGCGATTGTTCACTTTCATGTGACGAACCTTTTCTTATCCTGACTTTACCTAGGTATATATCATATTTTTTTCTCGCAAAAAATTCTTTTTGCTCTTTCCTTGTTAAAACGGTTAACTCTTAAATGTGGTCTGTGACACTTTCATATTGTCGGTCTGCTACACCATCGCTACACAGATTAGTGACAACGCTTAGCTCAAATATTTAATTTTAGTATCCACACCAACCGTTATTTTTTTCAATAATTCTCCAATTTCGGCGATTTCAATCCACAGACACGAACTGATTTGATTGTTAATCTAGTCAAGTTGGCGTTGAAATCAGTTGAAATTGTATCGTGTGAGTGTCAAGCTCACTCATATTATATTATATTGTTCTATGGTTAACTAACTTTCGCGAGATAGGCGCGCGAAAAGCTCGAAGTGATTATGTTATGATTAAACAAACGCAGTGATTGTAAACACTAAAACGTAGTGATTGTATCCTCTTTGGCTCGATCGTGTGATTTTTGTGATTCCAAAATAATGCTTGCAATTCCAAATAAAGCGAAACTAGCTTTATTCTCTTGTGTACCGGCATATATCATTAATGAAATAGCGTGTTTTGTGTTTTACGATCACCACCCTCGAGACAAAAAAGTTATTGATGTAACGGTTTGTACATTGTTAGGACATGTTAAAGAATTTTATCAACGAGAGGTAGTGCGATCTGTAAAAGTCGATAAAGGCCACAGTACGTTCGCTTGGACACAAATAAAAATCATAAGAAACTTGAAATGTGAACAATTTTATTTAGTATCATCTCAAGATACAGTCATCATTTTATCATCTACAGATAGTCTTCAGATTTTTAAGACTTTTTATAATATAGATAGATTCGATGTGAATGCCCATCCTCATAATGGAGCTCCAATTCTTAAAGTATATGTTGGTGAAAATACAGTGAAAATAGAGTTTTGTGAAAATTTCATAAGTCCACACGAATTCAAGCCTCTCGAGGCTTTAGGAGATTATTCTTTAGTCAATAATCTTAAAAGACAATTATCTGAAATTAAATATAACATAAAATGTAATGAAAAATGTTATCAAGATTTTGTTAAGTTCCGTCAGATTGCTACATTTTGTGCATATCAAGAAATGCATCCAAACATAGAGAATGCAGTTTTTACTGATGAATATGAAGGGGTAAGTATAGAAATATTTATTTTAAATCATCACCAAGCCTATCAAAATCAAGCCTATCGTCCAAACGACATTATACGATTGGCTTGATCAAGCTGAGTATGAGTGCTCACCCACTTATACTACAGCCTCCCTTCCTTTTTATAAATAATCAATGATATTGTTTAGATGTTACTTTTTAACATTTTGATATTAAATTCTCATTTCTGTGGATATAAATAAAGTATAAAGAGTTTTATTCAACACATTAAATATTATACAAATTGTTTGATTTTATTATCCAGTGGGGAAACTAGTTACGTGGCAGATTTATGGATTTACACTTATTTTAGGTGACCACTTCAATATTAATTGAAACATTAGATCCTTGGACAAAAATATGGAATCAAAAAGTTGTTATTGTGGTAAATATTACAAATAAAAATGATGTGTGAGTATAATTTTTATTAGACTTTGTAGATTCCCTAAGGCTATGATGCAGATACCATAAGCTTCTTAGAGCTTTATGAAGAGGTAATGTTTCTTGAAATGATAATTGTATAACTTATACTTTGTATCTGGCAACAGTATTAAAAAAATCTTTTATAATTTTATTTTGCTTATTGTATGGAAAAACATCCACTTGAATGTTATTTATAGTCAAAATTTAATATAATTAAATATTGGCCTTATTTTCTTTCAGTGCAATATTTTTTTAAATATGAAATTCAGCAGACAGGCTGACGGTCCACTTGATGGTAGGTGATGGCTATTGTCGCCTATAAAACAAGCAACTCCACAGGTTCTGCAAGTACACTGCCAACTATGTTACTAGGATTAGGGATAAGGGATCGGTAAGGGTTAGGAAAATGGACTCTGGCATTCCTTACTCACTCACTGAAACACAATAGTCTTCTGTAAGGGGGTGGTTACTGCCGGCAGACGGGCTGCCCAAATGACTGCAAAACTCAGTGTGCCCTGCCACTACATTATTACTTGTTTTAGTTTCATACTTGCAATATAATTGAGTGCACCTTGAGACTTATCTACCCCATAGCCCGTCCATTAAAGACATACTGTTCAGTCTGCTCACATTTCAGCTAACTGATTTTTTGGGCTATGTTAACCACTGATTCTCCAATGGGACAAATTCTTATTTAATTTATTATTCATCATCATCCTGTTTCTCTTCACTGTTGGATATAGGCCTCTCCCAATGGTTCCCACCACACATGGTCCTCCAACCCTTCATTTGCATCCAGCCAATATCTGCAATGCCTTACAGATCATCTGTCCACCTGGCTGCGGGTTGTACCTCACTGTGTTTTCCAATCTTGACCTCCATTCGAGAATTCGTCTACCCCATTGGATATCTGCCCTGCAGTAGATGTGACTGGCTCATTGCTACATCAGCTTGCTAATTCTCTCGGCTATGTTGACAACTCTGGTTCTAGGATCACCAAAGAAACTCCAATAGCTCGCTGAGGGACTTTAAACTTGTGGACCAGTCCTGTCCTGAAAACCACATTTCGACATCATATGTAATTATTGGCACGACACACTGATTATAGACATTGGTCTTCAGATCATGCGGTAGTGGTGACTAGGAACTCCAAATGCAGGCCAACCTAGCTGGATTCTTTCTTAGAAATTTATATTGTTGTATTTTCGTGTTTGTATATATATGTTTGTATATATGTTTGTATATATGTTTGTATATATATACTGAACGATGTATTAATTATGTTATTTGCAGACCGATACAAGAGTTGCAGTTGCTATTACACGCTAGCACCAAACAATCTCTAGTATATAAAACTAAATTGTTCGAGTCTGCAACAGACTTACCCTATTGGGTGGAAGTGAGCAATCATTGTCTCCAACCGTGCAAACAAACATCCCTAGTAGTTGTCTTGGACTGTAAAGAACTTGAGTGCAATATTGCAAGCAACATTGAATTTAGAGGAGTTTTATTCTATAAGAAATTAGAAAAGGAATACTTTCATCCCCTTAATAAAGTCGTATTAACTATAAATGAAATTATGGGGGGAAGTTATGATCTATTATTTAATCATAAATTAGGTAATTATTGACAGTTTTATATTAAAAAAAATTAACAGGAATTTGTCAATTTTTTTAAATGTTCAGGTTGACAGACAGGCTGACGGTTCACTTGATGAGTGGTGGCTGTCGTCGCTTATAACACAAGCAAAGCCATAGGTGGTGCAAGTGCACTGCCGACCATAGTATGATAAGGATAAGGGATAGGCAATGAGCTATGGCATCCCTTACTCACTCACTGAAACACAAAGCAGACATGTTGTTATTTCACTGTGGTCTTCTGTATTGGTGTGGTTACTGCCGCCAGATGGGCTGCCCAAATGACTACAAAACGCAATGTGCCCTGCCACTACTTGATTCAGACCAAAGTCAACTTTCAAAAGTTCATTTCAAAAATAGCTGTGCTGGAAATCGAACCTAGGACCCCTGTGACAGAGTGTTAAGCACTTTGACCATGGTAAAATAAAAATAAATGCATTGTTTAATTTCAGATGATCCCAAAATTCAATTGGCAATTTTAGCTTCTTCGGAGAGAACAGATCTCTTGTTGAGGCACATAAAAGGCAACATGGAATCAGAATTGATTATGCAAGACTTGTTCTGTAACTATTTAAACATGGATAAAATACAAGGATGCAATGTGGGTCTCTTACATAAAAACAATCCACTTCATAAGCTGCATGGTGTTATGGTTGTGTTTGAAAAAAGAGAATCGCCAAATGGGAAATGTTCGATTTCTGTTTATACACGGTAAGTAATAAGTACCTGGGGACCGAGCTGCACTCGATGGGCTTAAGGTCGTCACAATAATTGCATTGCTACTGTTGCCAGTTAACAAATTACATTGTTACCATTGGCTCACCTGCAAGCGGACTCATCTAACAAAGTTTTGAGATAATAGCTGATTATCATCGATTGATAGCAATAAAAGTACCATTTCATTTTATCAGTTGGCCCTTTAATAAAGTTATAAAAAAACTTTTTTTGTGTAAACTTGAGTTTTTTTACAAGAAATACTAGTATGACTATATAAGTAGAGTTAATCTACATACAAAATTTCATCCATATTGTTAGAGCCGTTTCCAAAGTAAAAAAATTTATATACAAGAATTGCTCATTTAAAGTTATTAGATTATAATTGAGAGACAATTAATAATCATGGACCCCATAGCATGGTACAAATACAAATCTCAATACGTCGAAACCAAGGTCAAGTTTGCAAAGTTAGTTTCAATTGTTAACCTTACCAGGAATTGAATCCAAAAGCCTTGCATTCTCCTAAAAGACTATTCTCCTAAAAAGGAACTTCTTAAATATATTTGGTAATAATAATATTTGGTCAAAATTAGTAATTCATTCAGAGGTTTAAGTGTTAAAATATGAAGCTGATTGAAAAAGTCAGATGAATCTTGAATGCCAGCCTTCCACTGTGAGAGGAACAGATACATTACAAACTTCGTTTAACTAGCAAAAATAAAGTTAATACAAGTGCTTCCACTAAGCGGAGTGAGTGAGTTAAAGAGTTTCATATGAGGTCACAAAGTTGAGTGCGTTAATACAATTAGTTAAATGATCTATGAAGTAGCAGCGATTGTGCTGTTGTGTTTCGGTGTGTGAGTAAAGGATGCCAGAGCCCATTTCCCTATCCCTTCTAATCCCTTAACCTTAATCCTACTGTGTTTGGTATCTCACTTGCAGCACCTGAGGCGTTACTTGGTGTTATAGGCGATGGTAACCACTTACCATCAAGTGGACCGGGTATCGACATTAACATAATAAATACACCTGTGCCCAGCTCTAGGATGTAATTGTATAAATCGTTAAAGATGACAAATCATATTGATGCTCTTGTCTATGCTTTTAGGTCATCTTCCGAAGTGCTAGCTTTGATCCATTGCATAAACGAGTTCATCCCAGCCAGGATAGTAGCCACCCTGCACACACAAAAACTAACATCACTTACGAGCGAATGGGCTGAATACAATGAGGATAAAACACGACCAACTGATGTTGAAAATTATAAGGATTACGCTACATCTATACTCAATCAGACTAAAATGATATTAGAATATCTAGATCATTGTATGAACAAACAGAAAAAACAAAATTATACGAATGTAGAAGGAGGAAGTGTTAAAAAAATAGATTTATTTGCAGACGGTAATGAGAGTTTTCTGCAGTTGAAGAATAAACTTATGGAGGAGGCGTCGAAAGGTTTTCATAATTTTGTTAAGCGTAACGCTCAAAAGTGATTTAATGAGTCAGCAGAGTAAAACAATTAATTGCATGACGTCAGCATTGTTAAATTTAGAGCTTCAGCTTTTTTCTACTCTAAATATGAGTTTTTGAATAGTAAATAATAGAGAAGTTTAATAATGTATATTAAATTTCAGATTAGTATCTATATAATTTTTGTAAGAATTGTTATTAACTGATTATCAGAAAATGAACGCGAATGTACTTTTTTAATATATCGATAAAATAAATGTGATTGTGATATGTGAAGCGCCCATTGTTAACATACCTTATTGTAGGATAGGACCGAAAATCGAATGAAGCACGAAAAAGGTTGGGGAAAAAGTATCTTCGCATTTTATATGAAAACTCAAGACTTTTTTTTCAAAGTTTATTTACTTTTGATTACTTTTGATTTTTTTGCCTATGACTTTGCAATCTTGTAGGTAGTGAGATGTTCCCGTTGCTGTAGAAATTTTGGGACTTCTGATCAAAAAAACGCGACAAGTAGTTTTGGCACTCCTCTCTGTCCTTAACCTGACACTGCCTAAAGAATTCTGAAGAGATCGAAACAGGTGGAAATCTGAAGGTGCAAGGTCAAACTCTCTTAATTTTTGCTGAATTGCTAAAGATGTGTATGGTCTAGCGTTGTCTTGATGAAAGACCACACTTTTCTATTGATTTCCGGCCGTTTTCTCTCAACTTCTTGCTTTAATCTCATCAGTTGTTGGCAGTAGAGATTCGAATCTATGGTTCTGCCCGGCAGTAAAAGGTCACAATAAACAATGCCCTTCCAATCCCACCATACACACAGCATCACCTTATTGCGAGTTAACGCGGGTTTTGGCACAGTCTGTGAAGCCTGACCGACTTTTGACCACGACATTTTTCGCACGTTTTTGCCGTACGTGATCCACTTTTCATCACCAGTTATTAATCTTTTCAAAAAACTGTTCGGTTTCATTACATCTCAATAAAGAATCGCAAATGAGTACATGATTCATAAGGTTTCTTTCAGTGAGCTCGTGTGGTACCCAAACATCGAGTTTTTTTGCGTACCCAGCTTTTCAAATGGGTTAAAACTGTTTTGTTGTCAATTCCCATTTCTTCAGCTATGTCGTAACTACTGATATGCCGATTTTGCTCCACTTTTTCAAAAATTGCGTCCATTTTATCCGGAACAGGGCGACCAGAGCGTGGTGCATCTTGACATCAAAATTCCCGTATTGAAAACGATTAAACCAACTTTGTGCCACTCTTACTGACACTGCATTAGGTCCATAAACATCATAAATTTTTTTCGCGGCTTGCATTGCATTTTTTCCTTTTCTGTAATAAAATTTTAAAATGTATGGAATTTCTTCATTACATTCATTCATTTTGACACAAAGAAAAACTAATGGAAAATAGCTGGAAACAACATTTTACTAATTTGCTTCCTTTTTTTGAAATGTAACTTTTTCCCCGACTTAATAAATTGACAATATTGCCATTGTAGACGCTAACTTCAAGAAGGGTGTAAGATAGGTACTTATGTCTAAGAGGAAAACTATGTCAAGTTTATAAAAATGTTTTTAATAAAAATAATTTATTACTTACATTGTTTGCTTCTATTTAATACTTAAATTGAGCATAAATTTAGTTTTATACGTTAACTATATTAAAAAAAAAAAAACAGATTATAACAAAATGTTACATTTATCTACTTATGTTCTGAAAGAGAAATGTCGTGGCTCCTTATGAGTTATAAAGTGTTCTGTACTAATGACTGAACAAACGGCCATTATTCTTTGTGTTCACTGCACATTTTTGCTTACAAAGTGAAACTCGGCGGTTCTCATTCCGAAAAAGTCCGTGTTTTCGGATTGATATTTGTTATTCAGAATTCAGAGCAACTTTATGCATTCTGTTTCAACAGTAGGTAAATATTGTAATTATTCGTAAATACATACTTCTCTTATTGATTATTGATTTTTTTGTGAGAACCACCGTCTCGCAATACTTTCTTAAAATAAACGACAATTGTGATTATGTGGTAAATCGCAACAAATTTACTAAAACGTTCAATATTTAGTTTCGCAGTACTTTCAAAGATTTCAATTTCTAATGAATACATACGCAGGAATGGCTTTATGAATAGGCATGTTGTTTCATTATGAATATGCAGAATAACCTCTTTTTAGAAGTACCGGCACTTAATTTCAAATATTGAACAGAGGTTATAAAAAAATTTGATACCCTATATTTAAAAAAAAAAGTTAATTTTATTAAAACAAAATTGATGGCGCTTAGGTATTTAGAAGAAATTAAACTGAAATTACTATTTAATGGAAGCATACAATTTCTATAAAATTCATTCCAAAATATGAATCTCATATTGGTACCTACATTTATTATCTAAAAAAAGTCAGTAATTATTGTTTTTTTTTTTCCTGCTAGGTATTAATATTTCTAACTTAAGTAATAACTAAAAATATTATTAGTCGCTTCCTCAATATATAATTTTATTTTATCTCAAATGAAAAGTCTATCTTTTTCAAGTGTAATGTCACTTATATATATCCTAATAATATTATAAATGCGAAAATTAGGATGGATTTATTGATGTTTATTATTCTTTCATTCAAAAACTAGTCGACAGGTTTTTGTTAAACCTTAAAGTAGGTAATATAGTTTTAAGTACATGAAAAACAGGCTTCAACTTACAAAGATAGGAGAAGATACGAGGGTAGGAGCAATTGCTAGTATTTTTTTAAATAACTTGATCAGATTCTTACCTATCTACTAAAATTTGATATTTTAACTGTCATGGGTTTTTTTCTCTGTTAATTCGCTATTATTCTAATTATTTTTATAATCCATTTAACTAATTATTGTCTAAGAGTCATACTCTTGTAGTAAATAAATAACTACCCGAATTTCCCTTTGCGTTTGAGCACCAACATCAGCCGTTTTAAAATTAACTAATATAATACCTACTAAATTAAAATAACTTGCAACAAAAACTACATAATAATTTGCTCTGTGTCACTATGTAATAAAGTTTAAAATTATTTTAATAGTAATTTCGCTAAAAGTACCCAAAACCAAAATAAAACCCCTGAACGTTGTTGACAAACAATCTGTTATTGGTAAAAGTAAAATACAATGGTTGCTATGATTATTTAAAAAGGAGCTATTTAAGAAGGTCGATAATAAGAGGTTTTTGTCTATATGTGAGCGTTTTTTTATATGATTGAGTGTACAATATATTGATACTCTATTACTTTTTTTTTGCAAAAAATAACCGTTATTTTTATCCCTCAGAAAACGACTTTTTTTACCTAATCTACCAATTAGATGTCAAAATGAAGAAATTAATTAGAATGTTAAAAAGTAGTGTTTAAAAAGAGGTTAAAACGCCCTTTTTTTCAAAAGATTTTATGCTATATTTTACTAACTGTTTTAATTTTTTTTTTATGTTAAGATCGGCAGACAGGCTGACAGTCCACTTGATGGTAGGTGGCTACCGTCGCCTATAACACGAGCAACGCCAAAGCTGCTGCAAATGCGCTGCCGACTACAGTAGGATTAAGGATAAAGGATTAGGATTAGGAGGGGAGATAGGGAAATGGGCCCTGGCATCACTTACTCACTCACTGAAACACAACAGCATACGTACTGTTATTTCACCGTGGTCTTCTGTAAGGGGGTGGTTACTGCCGCCAGACGGGCTGCCCAAATGACTGCAAAACGCAGTGTGCCTTGCCACTACTAATACTAATGTATTAGTGTTTAATGATTATTTATTCTGGGTTACCGATTCTCTATTTTAGTAAAAGAGACATGAATTGACGAAATAAATAAGTCAATAAAAAGTAGTTTTTATAGATTGTTTGTCACCAACATAATGCCACAAGTTTTGCTCTAATTATTACACAGAGGGGATACGTATTAAATACAAACAAGTTAACTAAAAGATAACTTGATCCCACTCCGGAGCATCAAATATTTGTCAGGTACTTAGGAAGCTAACATTTGCTGCCTGACTCTATTATTTTCATCACGATATTTCTAAAACAAATTAATGTAACTAGAGTAATTAATATTTAAAAATGATAAAATTAAAACTAGCAAAAAAATATGGAAAAATCTCTTACAATTTTAAAATTATTTCTTATTATTGCATTGCACATCCGGCCTCATATTTTCTACATTTACAGTTATGATACAATAAATAATAATTACAAAACTTAGTGCCTACTTAATGGAACTTAATAACACTTAATCTGACTTAATTTTAAAAAAATATGTCTTTAATCTATACTGGCTGTATTTTTACAATATACGAATAAATAGTTATTACTTTTATTATATATAGTATTGCACAAATAATTATTGCACACGTTTGACTTAATCTAAGGAACATTCTTTAGAACATTTTAGTCTTCTATTAGAGTTTTTAATAAAACTTTTATTGCTAGTATTGTCATTTGTTTCTAACCCGCGATATCTTCCAAAGTACACAGAATGGGTCTCCACACTTTCAGCCCCTGATTCACTTTTAGCTTCGTTTTCTGAATAGTCACTCTCGCTGCAACTAACAATTTTAGCAACAACTATTTTCCTTTGCACATGCCTAGAGCTAGTAGAATCACTGCTTAGATATCCAGAATCGTCGATTAAATGCGAACCTTTCTTACGTCTGTAACGTGGTTTAAAACGATTTTCATCGCGGTTGGTTTTTATAAACGTGTTTGTGTTTATTTCATTGCCACAGTAACTTCTACGTCTTTGTTCGGTCTTTTCTTCTTTTGTGTGATTGAGTTTTTCATAGTCCGAGGATAGTAGATGCACAGAAGCCCTCTGTGGACTGCAAGAAGGTCCATTGTGTAATGCGTAATGATTTGATTGTTTACATGTAGAATCAATTGGTATATTCTTCGTAAATGTTCTCGGACTTAGGCTTCTGCCGCTCAAGTTTTTTGGAAAGCTCTCTGTAATGGCATGTTCAACTCTCCTTGGTGGAAAAACAGGTTGTTCATATATTGAAGTTTCTTCGGTGGGTGGTAATGGCGGTAAAACATCAGGTCTAGCTAAATTTTTTAGTTCTTTTATTGTTGGTGGTGTGCACTGACGTTGTCTTTTAGAATGTCTAAGTTCCAAAGTTAAAATACGACCTTCTTCAGTGTTCCATTCTGCATTTTCTTCCCAACAGTCATCAGTTTTGTCTGCTTGTAGACTTTTGGTTCTTCTAAATGTTTCTGGCGATAATCTTGGCCGATCATATATGCTTTTATGTGGGTCATATTCATGTCTGAGACTGTTAAATTTGTTAATAGCATCAGTTTTATTATTATTGTTTTTAAAAGTACCACTATTTCTTAACTGTATGGATTCTTTTTCTACATTTGCGCTATGGTGCTCTATATTTTTCAAGAGATCTTTTCTGCTAAATTGGGAATTTTCTTCGCTTTCTTTTTGTTTTGCTTGTTTACGATCTAACGTGTCTGGTTCGAAACCGTCGGATTCATGAATTTTTATGTAGTTTTCTGGGGGATCTTTTACTTCTATTGTCAAACATCCCGGTTTGTCTTCTTTTTTTAAGATTCTGATTTTCCTGCTTCCCATAGAACTTTCTGAACCATTAGGTGAGGTTGGTGCGCTGTCAAAATCATAATTGTTGTTAACGTACACTTCACTGACTAAACTGTAGTCTTTGTTTTCGCTAATTTTATTTCCATTATTTTTGATTAGTTCTACTACATTTACATCTTCATTCTTATCGACAGCTTCGTAATGGTCAACACAAGCTTCTCTCGGCGGAGATGGAGTATTGCTGTCACTGTTAGAATTGTTTTTGTATATTGCATTCCTCATTGTAAGTTCTTCTTCCAAGGGTAAAGCATTACTCAAACTTGGACTAGCTTGGGATGATGGAATTTCGGGATAATCGTTGCTTTTCTTATTTGAAGTTCTTTCTAAACTGTCGGTTTCATATTCGTTGCCGGATACACTTCCAGAGTTATTTCTATAGAAAGAATTTTTGGTGTCAGTAATCTTGTCAGTAAATCTTTCATCATCGGAGCTACTATGATGATATTTTGAACAATGATCTAGGGCTACGGCTTCATTAACCATATCTGGTAATGTACTTTTATTAGTAATCAATGAATTTTGTCTCGAATTGGGTTTGGTATTACTTCTTAAACTTGATCTAAATTCTCCAAACCCGATGGAACTGATATCGTCAACTTGAGAGACAGTCTGACAATAATAATTGTAGTTTAAATTTCCATTATCTTTGTAATTGAATTCTGGCAGTGGTAAATTATAATTTCTCATTGATGGTTCGGACCTTACCGATAAAGTCGACGATTTTTTAGGCCTCGGAATTTCCGATAAATACATTGAATTTGAAGCCGAAAAAGTATTTTGTTTTCTCAGCTTACATCGAGTTTCGTTAGTGGGAAGGCTGAGAAGTGAATTAAGTAAACTGTTGCCGTAATTTAAATTTGGTATCAAATCATTATAGAAAGGCTGATGTTTCTCAATTGGAATATTTTCCAGCCATTCTCTTATGCTGTTTTGTTTGTCCCCTTTGGTTTTTAAACAACTCGAACAGACTGGAGTATCGTGTTTTATATAATTATTAATATCATTGCTGCTATCAGATTTGCAACCCGGACAACCCATACAAGATTTCTTTCTGCTATTGTCTCTTTTTAGACTGACTACGCTTCCGCTTCGTTGACTACCTAAACCTTGATAAATATCGATACTATTTCCATTAGAGGGATAAGTTTCTTCTTCGGGTATTTGATTTAAAACTGGTTGAAATCGTTTTGTTGCCATTTTGTGTTTCGCTATTGCTATTACTTCTCTGATTTTCGTTAGGAACTCTAACGCAGCAGGAGGAGGCTCCTGTAACAAAATATATTTTAACACTATTAATATAACTTACACTTACAACTTTGCTTGTATAGTACCTAGTTCTTATCATGATTACCTATATTTTTAAGCTATTCATAATTTCAAGAAATCCACATACATGATTTATTAAAATAGATCTCTTTATCACGACTATTACATTATTTTTGCGCGCGTTGAGTAAACGGTCGAATTCTTGGTGACTCTTCACGTAACGAAGCGTCTTGTAACGATTCCATTGACTCGTATTTTTTTTAGTTTCCAAATTCAAAATTCGAATTAAGTTTTCTAATTGATAGTATTGTTTTTAGAAGTGCAAATGTGAGAAATATAGATAGGTTCATTAGTGTTAGAGATATTGTTAGAATACTGACCGCCATCAAGTGAGGCTCAAAATAGGCCGGATTGAAGTAGAGCTTGCGCCGTGTGGTGCCGACCGGTCGAGCGATCTCACGATCGTCCGTCGTCTCCACTATGGACACGTGCTCGTCGGGCAGTCGCTCGATTCCCGATTCGTCGCGATGCGTTGACTCCAAACTGTCACTTCGCAACTTCAACTCACTGTGAGGATGTACGATAGCTGACGTTGTATGATTCTGAAATAAGATAAGGACTTGTTAATTATTACCTGTTTATAAACCATCACAGAATTTACTCTAGTGTATACCTAAGTGGGATACGCAGATTCCTATGCAATGGTTATTGTGGATCCATTTTTCATTTTTGTAATAGCATAATTAAGTTGACCTTATTGTAGATTTTTTGATTTAAAATGATTTCAAATGATAGTGAGTTATGTTGAAATAATTTACACCATGAAACCGGTACCTTGACTATGATAAAATAACATTACACGCCTTACTGTATTTCAGCGTGTGATTCAATTACTTATGCCAGAGCTATGTTCCAGCAGGCCTTTGGACAAATATTGCTCAAGCTAGATTTGTTCAATCTTATATAGCAACTGTCAGAATTTGAATTTGACAGCAGTGTCTTTTTAGGGCGTAAAATTAATTTATTTTCGATCAGTTCCGTTTTGGTCGAAGTTTTAGAATTCGTATGAAATAAACATTTTATACTAATCTTTATTCAACTACTTATTTGATTTTGCTAAGTTGACGGATTATAGACGCATCATTTGATATAAAATTTGTCACATTTTAGACACAGTTGGCCAAGTTTGGCCGATTCTAGCCAGGCAGAGCATAATTAGCTCTGACAGGTCGCTCTTATCCAGATCAAATTATGCTCGATTAGAGTGTTGGAACGACATGCATCCGCGGTTAGAGCAAAATTAGCCTCGGCCGAAGGACTGGAACACAGTCCAGAACCTGTTCCTCTATCCACCTTGTCTTTTACACTTTATCCTATTGAGATCGTCAGCAGTTCAATTGTCAGCGCAAATGCATTTCCCTGGTGCCTTATGCTTAACTGCAATTTAACTTAAAAATAATTTGAATTTAATTAATTAATTTGTAAAAAATAAATACGAATTTATTCATCTGGCATAATCTGCCTTCCAAATAGCCTTTCACCTATTTTTGAAATAAGTGAAGTGGTTCCGGAGATAGTCCTCCACATAAACAAACTTAGAAAATCAGCACTATCTTTAGTTGTAGTTGTATTTTTTATACTTACATTGTATGTGTCATTGCTTCGTGCACTACTACCACAAAATTCTTCCGAATCAGAAACATTGCTGGAGTCACTTGTAAAGTTATTTTTAATTTCATGTAACTGACGCGTTAGCGACATGAGAGGATTTTTCTTAACTATTCCATCATCTTGATCTATGGCGACTGGTGCAGTTTGCATTCTTTCATTGATAACGCGAACAATTTCACGCTCTGGCTTAATAATAATATGTCCATCTTTTTCTTTTCTTCCTTTTTCTCCTCCCTTGTTTTCAATAGAGGATGCTTTTCGGCGTTTTCGTATGTGTAAGTAGAGAAAAACGGATGCTACATAGATGAGGCCGAGTAGCAGTGAGCTGATTCCAATAGCCACATATTCCGTCACAGTTAGACCGGAGGTTGTGGTTTCTTCGGCAGTTTGCGCATTTGGTGCGAACTGAACTTCCGTTACATCTGCAATAGAATTTAGTAAGATTTTAAACTTAGGCTTGTTAAAATCTTGATTATTTTGACTCAAACATTTGACATACCATGTAATACCATATCATAACAATATAATAGTGAGGCGATTTGATCAAGATAGGGTAACGAATCCCTTGACGGTCTGCTTGATGGTATGTGGCCATATACCAACGTCAGGCGGCCGTAAGAGCGCTGTCGATCTTGATTGATTTAAGGATGAAAGAAATAATAGAATTTACACACCGAAACAGAACAGCATAAGTAGGTAGATACTGTTATTTCAGGGTCTTTGCCACAAGACGGACAAAGACTTTATAAAAGCGGAACAAATGTACCCAGCCATTATTTATTTATTCATTTTTTACTGTGGTAACATTAACATTAGCTTTACAATCTTACATAATTATATATTTATAGCTTAAATGGAAATAGATATAAAAAAAAAACTGATTTCCACTTACTTTAGCATATCATTTAGGGATAACAATATCAGCATGCATGATGAAAATGTTTTAGGTTATAGAACCAGATTTTAAAGCTTATAGAACTTATAGTTTAATATATAGTTATATTTATAGTCTTTTTTAGCTTTAATTACAGAACTGTGGAACCGCTTGAAATCTTTCTCAACCGATAATGATTTTTACATAAACGAGGTTAAAATGATTCTTTTCTATAAATTGTTATATAGTTCACAGGAGGAACATTTAAAATATATAGTTCACATAACAATTCAGGTCAATCCCTTTTGCAATTTTCATCAAATACCTTTCTAACAAATATCGCTAAACGTCTATTCTCAAGAGGAAGGAAATGCATCTATGAATATTACCTTAATCCGGTAATTTATGTTAAACTACTGACTATTACTAATATAATAAAATTAACTATATTTCTTAAAATGTTTAATCTTATATATATAAAAATGAATCCCTATTTCCCTTGGTCGCGGCATCACGCGTGAACGGGTAGACCGATTTTAATTCGGTTTTCACTAATGGAAAGAGGGATAAACGGGGAATGTTTTAGTATATAAAAATTGCACCACGGGCGAAGCCGGGTCCGGGCCGCTAGTATATTTATAGAAATAAATTAAGTTACAGAGATATAATGGCGTCCTCTTTTTCAATATTAATCACCTAAATTGGATACATTATTTTGAGGTATCTACTTAGAGAAATTACATATATGGTATGTATTGGGTGACTTACTGGGATGTTGCTTAGACGGTGTGCCTTGTACTCTAAATGCAACACAAGGTGTAAAAACACCTCGTAAATCGAGAGACGACGACGGAACTGCGGCGACATCTTTGCATAGCAGACGAACTACCATCACTCGGCCAGTCATGCGGGTCCGTACATCATCTTCGCCACTCCACTGAAAAACAATCATTGTTTAAATATCACCATCTCCTAATTTTTTTTTTACAACGAGTTGCCTGCTCCTTCGCAGCTCAACATAAATAAATAAATAAAATAAATTATAAATTCCGTAACTATCCTATAATTATTCTTTTAAGGATGTTTTTCATACAAATAATGCTTTACCGCACGACAAAATTCCTGAAATTTGGCAATTTAAATTAAAGTACTCAATTTAAATGCATGCCAAGTTTATTCAAATCTGAGTATTTTGGGTATACCCAAATATTTTGGGATGACAATTTTATCTTAGATTTGAAACAATATATACCGGTTTATATAAAATAAAACCGTAAACGAGCCGTGTCTTTACATTAAATATAAAAAAAAATTGTACACGTACTATACTGACTGAGGTTAAAAAAATAGTTTTTAGAATTTTTGTCTGTTTGTCTGTGGGTTTGTACACGCTAATCTCATTAACGGCTTAACCGATTTGAAAACAGTTTTCACTGATGTATTGTACCAAGCTTCCCCTAATATTTAGTGTTTGTTTCATTCCAATCGGTTTACAAATAAAAAAGTTACGCGCTATACCGAATACCACACGTACGAAGTTGCGGGCTCGGCTAGTTTGGTCCGGACAGACAAAAAGAAAAAATCTATGTTTACTCCTAAGTAACTTTCAAATGTATGAGGATCAAAAGAGTCCATCATTCACAGGCGCATACTTCAATTCTAATTTTATTATTAATATAGTATAATATTATTTCATATAGAAGACTTAATTTAGAAAATTTATGTTAGAAATTTCATTTTGAAATGTCACTTTGAAAGATAAATACTTTTTATTTATTAGGTAGGTACCTTCACTGATATAAACTGTTAATCAATTGTCAGAATCTTGAAGCGAATCTTCGAGTTTGAGCTAAATGTTAGAATTTACCTGAAGAAAGGTTCGTCCTTCATCACGAAAGAGACTGAAAGGGACATCTGCGTCGAGAGTATTCCTGAGATCAACAAAACCTTTACGCGTTAGGAACTGAGCACCAGATACAGCGCATATTGGTGTCTTCACACCTGAAAAAGATTGAAGGATCAAAACATCAATCGCACTACAAACTTAGTCAACGCTCTCCGGCTTCGCCCAGGTGCAATGGCAGAGCTTAGCATGTCAATGTATCTTTCAAATGGTGAAACTTATTCATATTAGGCACTTGACGCATTACATTACATGACATACTTATACTGAATATCCTGTGGAAGATTGCAGCTCTAAAAGGGATACAAAATTGTGTAATTTTTTTTTTCAAGTGTACACATTTTAATTCAGAGATACATCAATATCATCATCAGCTCACACTCGGTTATCCGCTTTCCTCATCCTACCATGGCAATTGCTCTGGGTTAGTACCTATTAATGTTAGTAAAGATTTTTCAATGAAAAAATTTAATATTAATAAAATAATGACGAGCCCGTTGGATGAGTGGTTAGGATGCTCGCCTTAATGGTCTGTTCTAGGGTTCCCGGGTTCGATTCCCGGCTTGGTCAACTTTGTGAAAAAAGAACTTTTCAAATTTGGCTCTGGTCTGGATCTGAAAAGTAGTGGCAGGGCACACTGCGTTTCGCAGTCTTTTGGGCAGTCCGGCTGGCGGCAGTAACCACCCCCTTACAGAAGACCACCATGAAATAACAGCACGTGTGCTGTTGTGTTTCGGTGAGTGAGTAAGAAATGCCAGAGCCCATTTCCCTATCCCCTCCTAATCCCTTATGCTTATTTGTAGTCGGCAGCGCACTTGCAGCAGCTTTGGCGTTGTTTGTGTTATAGGCGACGGTAGCCATCTACCATCAAGTGGACCGTCAGCCTATCTGCAGATCTTAACATTAAAAAAAACTCATTTTGACATAATAGAAACTGAATTAGTAAGTTTAGTCAATTAATACTGAAGTTTTTAAAGTAGATATTTAAAGTGAACTTAACCAACCTGGAAAAGTAATTTCGTTTGATGGATGTATAATTTGACCTTTTAATGGAAGAAAGACAAATGGGATTCGTTGTATTCCGACGCCAGTTCCGAATGTAGCTAAGGAACATTCTGAAATGAACAAAGGTATATTATTTGTATTTTACTACGTCTTTGAAATACAACTTTATTGTTATGTTTCGCTGCTGAACACAAACATTATGGTATTTAAAAGGTACCTATGGTTGTAGACTCTCCTACACTCGCTCATTGCAAAAAAAAAAAAAATAGATTAAAATAGATAAAAAAGTTTTTGAATCTTAAATTTCAGCATTTTATTTTAAACGTTCTCAAGGTATCACAGAAATGTTTGCTATCGTTAGGTATACAAATACAAGTCTATTGCAGACATATAAAGTGTGTAACGTGTAGTTTCTGCTAGTAAAATTTCTTGTCAACCTAGTTGTAAAGTAAGTTGTTAAGTAGAGACAATAAAGACTGCTTTACGTAGTCATAAAATGGACAGTCCATCTGGAGGCAGGGGCAACACTCGTGCAGGAGACCACCGTGAAATAACAGCTCCTGTATAATTGTGTTTCGGTGAATAAGTATGGAAGCCAGAGCCTATTCCTCTCTTTATTGTTTCTTCTTCATCCTATTAAAAAGTTGGCAGCGTAGTTGCTATTCCTCTGATGTTGTTTGTTACCTACCATCTAATGGTCTAACAACGTGCTCAGAGAGAAGAGATCTCATTCCTGTTTTATGACTATTCACATGAAGTGTCTTCCCAAGTAAGCCAACGCTGCTAAGGTTACATAGGTCCTATAATAGGGAATATATATGCACATTTTTTAAAAATATTTTCATACGATAGGTTGCATAACCGTAAAAAAATATCCAGCGCAAAAAAAAAGTAAAATTTAATAACGAAAAAAAAAAAGTTAAAATTAACTAACAGCTACTTTAAACACCTGTCCTTTGGTGCGCTTGTCGTGACGTCAAATGTTAAAAATCACAAACATCTACACGCTTGTTGACATTTCATAGACTTTGACATCAAATTCGAACTGTTTCAAGTATTTTGAATTTCTCACATTTTTTTTGCACTTTTTAATAATTATTTTCTTAACGAAAAAGAGATAATATTAAAAAATGTTTAAAAAGACATAATCCTAAAGCAAAAATGTTGATAAAAAATATGTATTTAAGCCTTTTTTTGAATTAGACACATATTCCCTATTGTTTTTAAGTTCAGCCGTTTTTTGTAACGGAGCATTATTTTAAGATAAATAAACAGGAAAAAATTAATGAAAAAGAAAATAAACGATTGAACCACAGATGTAACGGAAATGAAATGAGATTAATTAAAATTATGTGACATTAACACAAGTTTTTGTCAAATTTGATGCCGAAATCATCTTCCCGATTCGAATCTCGACACGTTCAACTGAATGTCTCATTTGTAAAGGAATTAAGAATAATGTAGTGCCATATAAGATAAGCTTATTTCGAAAATACAGTACACATTATTAACGGTCGTAATGTCCGAAAGAATTACAGTGGCAAAGCTGCTTGAATACCGTAGTTGATGATGGTAGAACGAGATGCGTTCTAATTTATTATTTATTTCATTTTTGTAAATAATAATAATGGATATTGCAAAACTTGTAATATCGATAAAGTATCTACATAAAAATGCTTTTAAACAGAAACTTGATTTGAAACATTTGATAAGGATTCCGTTTGTTAACGATGGCCTACTTGGTCGTATCAATTCAAGATTTTAATTTCTGTAGAAATTACCGGACCAAATACCTTCATTATAATTTTGTTTATGTTTTTGCTTCTTTATCAATTTCTTCGTAAAATCCGGTAACATATTCAAAGTTTGACCTGTTTAATTTGCTCGTGAAATTATAGATTAACTAGCAGTTGCACGCAACTTCGTCGGCGTCTCTTTATATAATATCAGCGACATTATACGCTGATATTGTAACTTTCTATAGGTGAAAGAATTTTTACAATCGGTTATTTATTCTTTGAGTTTATTCTGGGACCGGGGTCTAGTTGAGTTGGCTGGACGTAATGTAGTATATATATATGGGTGTAGATAAAATGCAGTATATGGAGTAATGTCTCCGCAAGGTTGAAGTTTTGTGTTGCTAGGAGTGTTGGCGACCGTCGCCAGAGTGGCGTCCGGTAATTACACAAGTAGTGACGTAGGTGGACGGTCGCCACTGAGTGAAGACCAGTCGCTATACTGATAATTAAAGCAATTCGTGCAAAATTATTGCAAAATATCAAAAATGCACAACGTTAATATTCAAGTTTTCACTTCTGCCGGTACTTCTGCCTGCCGGAGTGCAACCAGTACTTTTTTTAACTATTAGGTCGGGGAAAAAGTCTTCGCATTTAGTATGTGTAATAATTGTAATAAAATATCTTTGGCTGTACTATTTGTATCTGGCTGGTTTTGATGACATTAAAAAGGTTACATTTCAAAGAAAGACACAAATTAGTAAAATGTTGTTCAGCTATTTTTCGATTTTGTTTTTCTTTCAGTCAAAATGAGTGAATCAAAAAAGTCAAAATGAAGAAATTTGATACATTTTAAAATTTTATTACAAAAAAGGAAAAAATGCAGCGCAAATCGCGAAAAAATCACGTACGACAAGAACGTGCGAAAAAAGTCGTGGTCAAAGGTCGGTCAGGTTTCACAGACTGCAAAACCCGGGTCAATTAGCAATAAGGTGAAGCTGTGTACATGGTGGGATTGGAAGGGCATTGTTCATTATGAGCTTTTACCGCTTGGCAGAACCATCGATTCGGATCTCTACTGCCAACAACTGATGAGATTAAAACAAGAAGTTGAGAGAAAGCGGCCGGAATTGATGAATAGAAAGGGTGTGGTTTTTCATCACGATATCGCTAGACCGCACACATCTTTAGCCACTCAGCAAAAATTGAGAGAGTTTGGCTGGGAGATGTTAATACATCCGCCATATAGCCCTGACCTTGCACCTTCAGATTTCCACCTGTTTCGGTCTCTTCAGAATTCTTTAGGCAGTGTCAGGTTAACATCAAGATAGGACTGCCAAAACTACTCGTCGCGTTTTCTTGATCAGAAGTCCCAAAATTTCCACAGCAACGGGCAAAAAGTCATCGAAAAAAATGGCACACATAAACTTTGAAAAAAATATAAAATGTCGACTTTTCATATAAAATACGAAGAAACTTTTTCCCCAAACTATTATTTTACTGATTCGATTTTACCTGAAAAACATGTTACTTTTCAGGTTATAAAGAACATTTATGGATAGGCACATCTTCGACAAGTAGCAATCGGCTATGAACAGGTCATGACTGACAATTTAAAACAATAAACGCATCAAACAATGCATAATTTACGCGACTAGCTCAAAGTTTGCAAAGGTAATGAAATAGAAATGTTATTTTAGCAATAATATTCAGCCATCTTTAGCCATCATATTTCACTCGTATAGTTCAAGCTATTCTTCGTATGTATCCCGACAAGGTAGGTCATGTGATGAGCAATTATTATTAGCAAAATAGAATCGCGTACACAATCATCTACTTTCTGCAGCCGAGTTTTTTTTCTCCTCGTATGATCGATTCACACGCTCATTGTCATGCATTAGTTCCCATACTTAGTGAATTCCTCAAATCATTACCTTAGCTAATAAACTTTCTGAATGCGTGTTAAACAGGCACTTAGATTAGGTCTGTTTCCCTCTATTTAAAGAAAATAATGAACAGTAGAGGCGTGCAGCAGAAACTGGGCAGCCCGTCTAATAACAGAATCCACCTTCTTACGGAAGATCACCTTGAAACAAGAGCACTTTATATTGTTATAAGTATTAAGGCGAGCGAATATATGGTGTCAGAATCCATTTCCCAATCGCCATTTCTTTCCCTTTCCTTATCCTCTCAGGATAGGCAGCATTCTTTTATATGCCCTAATATTTCTTTTTCTCGCACACACATACATACATGCATATAAGTATATACCATGAAGCGGATCAACCTGGCAGCTATGTTTTGACATAAAAAAATCTTCTATTTTTTACCATTATTTTTTAAAATAATTTGTTTTTTAAGGTGGAGACAAACGCTAAGTGCTAAAAATATCCATTGTTTAATCAAGATGTTACAAGAAATAGAGAACACAATTGCTTTGAAAAAAATATATATTATACTTAAACATGTGAAGAACCAATTTTGTTAATTAGAATTTTCGTTAAAGTAATAGAAACTCCACAAAAAAAGTTAGAACACAAGAAGAATTTGACTTTTATTGAAAATTCTCTCGAAAACGGCTTATTGCGCGCATATGAATCCTATACCGATTAATAAGTTAATGTCAGTTACAATTTTTTTGTTGTGTATTGTTCTAATGGTAAAAACAATAAACACAATTTCTAGGCTTGTTGAATTGTCTCCGCCGCCAACGAGTTCTAATGTAAATGTCATTTGCTCGAGTGAAGCCCTTAAGTGTAAAAGCTTTGGACTTTTTTAGGCTAGTTAAGTCTAGTATTTAAGATTGCTTCGATCGAACGTAGTCTAGAATCACAGTAATCAATGGACACCCCCTAATTACATTTATTATTAAATGCAACAGTGATTGTATTACTATTGTATTAATACTGCAAAGTGCGTAAAATCTACAGCTGCAAGGTCTTACAATACTATAAAATTTTCGTTTTTCGTAATCATTTGTACCTACCTACTGAGGAAGTTTTGCGATTACGAAACGAAGTCATTTGAAGTGCATAAATTCTACAAATGCAAGTTTTACAATTCTATGATTTCCTTGTAAAATATACTTACTTAATTAGTTTTTCTCATATTTATCTATAGGTATGTCCCTATCAACGACTTTCTGGAAGTCATTTACATTAGGTACCTACTGTTATACATTGAAGTACATAAATTCTACACTCTTACAATACTGCAAGTCTCTTATAAAATATAGTAGATACTTAATTTGTATTGGAATCAACTGTACAAGATTTTTTTTCTTTATTAAACATGTTTATCTCCTCAAACATGTTTCCGATTTCCCCTGAAGACTCAATAAAGTAGATATTTAACACAAGATACAAATGACGGTAAATTGGAAACACAAATTTCTTTATCAATATTCATCTGCGGAAGGTGTTAGCATTCATAAAACATCGATCGTCATAAAAATGAAATTCGAGATACGAGATATAATTTAATTCGGCCACCCGTTACTACTGCACTCGCAAGATTTAATTCGGCCACCCGCTTCTACTCGCAATTGGGAGATTTCAACAGGACCTTAATCGATTTTATTTAAATTTAAATTTAATCTTTAAGAACGAGTGAAGAATTTATGAATGCAATATGATATGCTGTTCAATGTTAATTGCGTACTATAAAATTAACAATATTATTATTTTACCACATTCGATATTCGTCAACTTACCTACAGTCTTAACTTACAGCCTTAACTTAGTCGTACAGTTGATTAGAAAATGTTTCAAAAGTTATATTTAGACATTTTTACTCCATAACCCATAGAAATTGGTTTTTTTAAAATAATAACAGTTGATAAGTACATGTTATTATAATAAAATATTTTTAATAACTATGGCAGTTTCTTGGTTTCATTGTCTGTTTTTTAATATATCGATTATTTTTACATTAAAAAAAAAAGGGTAATTATAGGTAGACAGTGCCCTGCCAATTATGATAGGATAAAGGCATAAAGTTGGAGGATAAGGATAAAGTAATAACCGAAATAACAGGTGAGCTATTAATAGCACAATATAATATAATATAATATAATATAATATAATATAATATAATATAATATAATATAATATAATATAATATAATATAATATAATATAATATAATATAATATAATATAATATAATATAATATAATATAATATAATATAATATAATATAATATAATATAATATAATATAATATAATATAATATAATATAATATAATATAATATAATATAACATAATTCAATTAAAATTAAAACAAGTAAACATTAACATAATAATATTATAAATTATAAAGTTTCGGTCCCCTAGGCAGAGTCCCGAGCATGCTGGCTGCATTACCGCGTTGTATGGCAATGCTAATCTGTTGCCCGAGGTAATGGCCAGCTCTATAATCCCCGGTTATGTCGACCAAACGTTTTGACAAATTGTTAAAAAATTTAAGCGCGTTGGGGCCCCACGGACCCAGAGATTCGACACCAAAAGGAATGAATATGTAGCCGGTGCCGATATCTCTGTATTTGTGAATTTTGAGTTTCTCGGCCGCTTCCGCAGCAGCACCAGCTGTGGTAAGTGTTCCATGAAGATGGGACGGTGCCAATGTGTCGACGCAGGTAGCATCCCACACCAGCGGACGACCCATCCTCCATGGAACTAGAGACATTCCATCTGGTCTCTTGCCATCATCACGCATGATACCATTTGGTTCGAGTATCGAAGGCATGTGTTTCGCATTACTAAACTGGACAGCTGTCTGGCAGCAATCACCATCACCTAAGAGATCACTGAGAGAGCAAGCGAAAGTCCATTCCCCTATCTATTCCTTATCCTTTATCCCTTATATAATTTATCTTATTAAAGTAGGCAGCGCACTTGCAAAGCCTATTTTGTTAATAGGACCATCAAGTGGACCTACCAGGTCGGCTAACGACATTTAAGTAAAAAGAAAAAAATAATATTCAAATTCAACAATGAAGAACCAGTGCATCATTTGGGCAGCCTATCTGGCGGCAGTGAACACCCCCTTACTGAAGACCACCTTGAAATAACAGCACGTGTGCTGTTGTGTTTGGGTGAGTGAGTAAGGGATGCCAGAGTCCATTTCCCTATCCCTTCCTAATCTATATATATCTCTTATCCTAATCGTAATATGGTCGGAGCGGTGTGTGGCGTTCCTTGTCTTATATAAGGCGACGGTAGCCACCTACCATCATGTGGATCGTCAGCCTACATTTATATAAAAAAGACTAGATATTCTAAAATAATTTAAGTTATAGTATAAAATTAGCCAATCTCTCTAGCGGTTCGTCTTTCCTAAAAGCGACAATACCTGTTAAAATACTGGAATACCATTTAAGTTGTTTTTACTTAATTTCTAAAATATTCGAGTATTCTTATTACGCATAGCAGATATTACCTAATATCTAACACGAAATTTGGAAAAAAAAAACTTTCCTCACCTAAGTGCATGTATAGCAAAAACTTCGCAAGCCTATCACGGAATACTTACATGTTCACGTTCACGGAACGATTAACACCTGTAGTCAATTCTTATTGCAACAATATCAACCACTTTCACAATTCAAATTAATAAATACAAAATTACTTATTGCGTTATCAGTTTGGAGAGGCTGCAATTTAATTAACCCGTTTGTTTGTTGATTTGCTGCGTTTCAAAGGCTTATAGGTTGCTGTGTTCAAAAGTTACATTGAAATTTATATTTTTAATGTAGTTGCTATGTTACAGCCACAGAGCCACACAGCTGTATTGAACAAAATAAAATTTATCCCAATATATATAGTAATGAAGAATTTGCTATATATATAGTAACGAAGAGTTTTAAATGGAATATATTAACCTTTCCTAGTAAAAATCAGTTTCCTAGTTTGATAACAGTCTAGTCGGGCTATCGAGCGTTCCGAAGTCCTTCTGACAGAAGTATCCACCTCCAGAAGATCACAGTTTTTTACACTTTCAAAATTGATATTGCTTGTGTTTACATGTGATGGCAACCACCTACCACTAAGTAGATCGTTAACCTGCTGCCTACCAACTTTTCTTATAAAAAAGAAAATATTTTAATTACAGTATTAAATTTGTATTAATTAATTATTATTGATTACTCAA
The DNA here is from genome assembly GCA_910589475.2 of Bembecia ichneumoniformis. Taxonomy (NCBI): domain Eukaryota; kingdom Metazoa; phylum Arthropoda; class Insecta; order Lepidoptera; family Sesiidae; genus Bembecia; species Bembecia ichneumoniformis. The sequence continues at coordinate 10,601,574 of OU342538.1, read as the reverse complement.
ATTCCCATTTATTTTTCTTAAACTAGGTTTTGCCTAGTGGCTAACAAACGTTCGACTATTGAATATTTAAAACGTAGGTTCAAATCTCAGTCGGGTTTGCACTCTGGGTCTTTTTATGGGTGGACTAGAACTAAGTATCACTTGCTCTTATGTCTAAGAAAACGACACGTCTCGTCTTCTTAGACATGTACCTTATCCAAGAACACAAGTTGTCTCTCTAGATACAGGCGGCACGTATATGCATAAATTTTGCAAGACTAGCGACTCACCTGGTATATCGTCAACACACAGTTCTCTATCTTCTCTGAAGAGTGGAGCGCGTTGTGGACAAGCGCACGAGCACTGGTCGCTCGTTTCAAATGGTCCCGCACCAGCACCGTGTTCTGCACATTGTGATGCCCCACAATCATCGCCTAGAGAACATATTCATTATTAAAAGAATATACATTTTTTATTATTTACTATATTACAACCTAGTACGTAACCTCCAGTCCCCACAACAGGCAAGTCTGAATCGTGGGTCTCGTGCTAAAAAATTGTGTATTTTTCAAAGATCAATCAGTCGTTCGTTTTCGTTTACGTTTTAACGGTTGAAACTTGTACAAATAAGTAAGAAGAAATTATAGATTTTACTGGGAAAATATCTTGGCATTTGGTAATTGGGTTTCATAGATATTTGACGACCCCGTTGGATGAGTGGTTAGGGTGCTTGCCTTAACGCTCTGTTCTAGGGTTCCCGGGTTCGATACCCGGCAGGGTCAACTTTGAAAAATGAACTTTTCAAATTTGGCTCTGATCTGGATTTGGAAAGTAGTGGCAGGGCACACTGCGTTTTCGCAGTCATTTGGGGAGCCCGTCTGGCGGCAGTAACCACCCCCTTACAGAAGACCACCGTGAAATAATAGCACGTGTGCTGTTGTGTTTCGGTGAGTGAGTAAGGGATGCCAGAGCCCATTTTCCTATCCCCCTCCTAACCCTTATCCTTAATCCTACTGCAGTCGGCAGCGCACTTGCAGCAGCTTTGGCGTTGCTTGTATTATAGGCGACGGTAGCCACCTTCCAAAAAGTGGACCGTCAGCCTGTCTGCCGACCTTAACATAAAAAAAATATTTAAGTTTGAAAGTACAATATAAAAAATATTAATTGTTGCAATAAGTAATAAGCTTTTTAATTTTTGAATGTTGTCCACATTTACAAAATCTGAAATATTCGCAGGAAAATTCTGAAATTAAGAAAGAATTTTATTACCAAAACTTGTAAGTTAAATTAAAAAAAAAAATGCCTGGTTTTGAACGATGTCCTTTAATCTGCCAATAATCTCAACGCAACGTGCAAGTGCCGTGTTTTATATAGTGTAATATTTTTTTGTGGCCTTACATTGTAAATAAAATAATTATTTGTGGAATTAATTATGTGTGGGGGGAATTAATCGGGAAATTAATTATGTGCGCTTGTGTCGCACACGCAAATAGTTATTAAATAAACTGTAAACGGGTGAAACTTTTTTTGTTGTTGTTAAATACACACAATAACACATGCGCGTACAAACGCATGTGTTATGCGCGTACAGTAAACGCCCTCGCACACTATAGCAGATCCGACGGAAGTTAAAACTCTGTCACAAAGTTTGCTTTTGATTGTGTTTGACGTCAATATTTGATTGAAATGTTTGAATTGTAAGCTAGAATGGAAAAAAACTTCCTCCACGAAAAAAAAAAATTAGCCGAATTAGACGGCTGGTCTCGAGTTTTGCGAGCTTAAAAGCGCTTAAAAGAATCAACAGTTTACATAGTAATAAGGGGAATAGTAACTTACTGATGATAGTGAAAACATCACCGGTGTCGCGACGAGCGAGATCGCCGAGTCGCGCTGCTGCGACAGTCGCCAGGAGCAACAGCAACGCGGCGACCATCCTAGCCGCCGTCGCCTGCGCACACCCACCACACCGCACACACCATTGCTCACACCCTGAAATTAATTCATCATATTAGCATCGTCAGCCAAACGATATGTACAGTTATAGATCCTTAAAATTGTTTCAAGGCGACGGATATGGTATACTCCTATAGCACCAGGATGTATTCAAAACAAATTTTGTCTAACTTAAAATCAAAATTAACATCCTACTGTAAGGTCACAACTTTGAATATTAAATATTATATTAAGAAATAATGTATTATACATAAATAAATAAAAAATATACACGTTATACTTATGTTATCGAGATCAAAAAAATAGTTTTTTAGAATTTTTTTCTGTTTGTCTGTGTGTTTGTGCACGCTAATCTCTGAAATGGCTTAACCGATCTGAATGTGTTTCAACTGATGCAAGCTTCCCGCAAAATTTAGTGTTTGTTTCATTCCAATCGGTTTACAAACAAAAAAGTTACGCGCTATACCGAATTCCACGCGTACGAAGTTGTGGGCTAGTATAATATAAATATTTATAATAATTATTATATAAATATTTTAGATACCTGCAAACAATTTTTTTGATAAATTGAAAAACAAAAATGTTTGCATTTTTTAATGTTTTGACGATGCCATTTTTCTAATGATAAATTATGTAAGTATTGTAGTAATAAATAAATAAAAATATATGTATATCCTATATTGGCGACGCGACGGGCCAATTTCAATACAATCTCTTGTGCACGAGTAACTTAAGAATTATTTTGCCACAGCAACTCAACACTGTTGTTCAGTCGTATGATCTCAAATTTCAAATATCATGCCATTAAATATTACATACTTTTTTAATTTCTAGAACAAGATTCGAATTAGCTACCGCCACCATAAGTCTGGTTGTGAGTGATAATTTTCAAAAACGATTTCATCTCCTGTACACTGTTTTTAACCTAAAACTATAAACATAGGTTAAGCAAATAAAAACTAATTAACCCCTTATCGCATACGAAGCCATTCATGGCTTCTAGATTTTATATTTTTTTTATGGCTCAACTAAACATTAAATTAAATCAAAATAAATTTTATCGTATTAAGTGTTTAATTGTGAAACGAAACGTATTTTTTTGTCTATGGTAAGTCATCTGTGTCAAAAATATTTGAGGTTATGTACAACGCGGCCGGCTAGTGAATTGCAACTTGCCAAGTGAAACTTATAACAGTGAAAAACAATAGTAATAAGACAAGTGAGATCTACAGAAAAAATTATTATTTACTCTTTGAATACTCAACTAAAACAGTAGTCAGTTGTTTTTATATATTATTTTGCTTTTCTTTGATTTTTGACCAGTTTTTTGCAAACGCCATATATGGCTTGGTATGAGTTCCCGTCAAAATATTGTATACTCATATATGGCTTCGTATGCACTCAAGCTTTTGCATTTTGCTTTTCAGAAATGGACCCAGCACGCTTTTATGGTTCTTCAAAGCATGTGAATCCTATACCTGGGGATGGCTTCTTGAGTGAAGATGAATTTGTTTCAGATTCCGACCTGGAATATGAACGTACTCCTTCCCATTCACCTAAAAAACATGTTATCATACCAGAGTCTGTCTCCGATAGCTCCGATGATGATAGGCCTTTACACATCTTGCAGGCTGTGAAAATGAGAGGTAAAAAAGCAAAAAAAGACCGGGTTACATGGAAAAATGAAAAAATGGAGCCTTATATCAAAGAAAATTTCAAATTCAAAGGCAACACAGATTTACCGGACGAAATAAGGCAATTGGATTCACCAGCCGATTTTTTCAAGTTTTTATTTACATATAATATAATTGCTTCCATAGTTGAGCAGTCAAATCTAAAATCTGTCCAAGATGACATCAACAAGCCTACAGGTATTACAAATGAAGAAATGGAGAAATTTATTGGAATTGTAATATTTATGTCATGTGTGAAGTTGCCTGCAACGAGGATGTATTGGTCCAAATCTGTCTGTCAGGTGCAAGTATATGAAGTAATGACGTGCAACATAGTACTTATTACTTCCATGCGTGCAACAGATTTGAAGCTATAAAAAGGTTTCTACACTTCAATAATAATGACAATTCCAAACTATTCGGTACCGACGGATATGACAAGCTTTTCAAAATTAGACCTCTTCTAGATCAAATTCGTGAAAAATTGTTATTAGTCCCAAAAGAAGAATTTTTAGCAGTTGATGAACAAATCATTCCAACAAAGTGTCGTCATGAAATAAAACAATATAATCCTGCAAAACCACATAAGTGGGGTTACAAAAATCAGGTATTAAGCGGTGTATCAGGCTTTAGTTATGATTTTGACATTTTTGCTGGAGATCAAAGCAATACTTACCCTGCAGATGCACCTGATCTTGGTGTTAGTTCAAACGTAGTGACTCGACTTACCGCCACAGTTCCACGAAACGTCAATCACAAAATTTGTTTCGATAACTGGTTCAATAGCCCAAATCTTCAGGTGTACTTATTTAAAAATGGACTGTTACCTCTAGGTACTGTGCGACTCAATCGTGTACCAAATTCTAATATGCCCTCTGAAAAAGAATTGAAAAAGAGGGGACGAGGTAGTTTTGAAGAAAGAGTAGCAGTAATAGATAATGTTAAGCTAAGTTTGATTTCGTGGTTTGTAACAAGAACGTAAATATTCTCTCAGTATATGTAGGCAGTGATCCAACAACAACAAAACGGCGTTATTCTCGGAAAGAAAAGCAGTACAAAGAAGTAACTTCTCCTCAGGCTATCGATGTTTATAACCAGCATATGGGAGGGGTTAATTTGCTAGATTCAATGCTCGGTTATTATAGAATCCATTTACGATCACGCAAATGGTACAAAAGGATTTTCTTCCATATGCTAGACCTATGCTTGGTAAACGCATGGCTTCTTTGGCGTAGGGTCAACGACAATACTTACATGCCGCTGTTTGACTTCAAGCTTGCAATTTCTGAACATATGCGTAAAGCAGGGAAACTGCTGTTGAAGACAAAAAAGCGTGGTCGTACAGCCAGCCTTCTGGATACGCCGACGACTTCTAGAGCTGGTACTCCATCCAGCCGAGTTGGCACTCCATCTAGCATGCCTGGCTCTCAAATAACCTCAAAAAAACCTCGAAAACCACCAGCCAGGCATCAAGACATGCCATTGACTTCTATACGCACTGACAACATAGACCACTTTCCTGTTTGGGTAAAAAATCAACGTCAACTATGTCAAAACTGCTCAAAGCTACGTAGCTACACAAAATGTCAAAAATGCGAGGTATTCTTGTGTTATAATGATAAGCGCAATTGTTTTAAAGATTTCCACAAAACGTAAAAGCAATGCATACGAAGCCATATATGTCCTCACTTGATTTTTACCAAAATACATAATTTCATAAATAATAATAATAATATTTTTTTCTCTTTTATTTTGATTTAATAAAGATAAATAAACACATTTTTTCTAAAAAAAATTTTTTAGTCACCTAATTCATAATTCATGCAATAAGGGGTTAATATTACTTATACACAAAAATATTGAATATATAGGACTATACAGTTGAATATACGTATATAATACTATTCTAAAACAGTTGAAAATCTTTGCTTATACTACATAATATCTGGACTTTCTGCAGTTAAATTTCAACGTTTATTAAATTCATACTCCCATCATACAAAAAAAAATCCAGACATGAACAAAAACGAATTATTCTTCTAATTGTATTATCAAAACATATACATTAAAATTAATTGATTATATAAAAACTAGGATTTTTAATTAAGTATGTATTATTCTTCTCGAACGAGAGGTACAGGCAATTTTGGCCATAAGAGCCACGTTTTTTACGATCGCAAAAAAAAACACGAGGTCATGCTACAAAGATGTACAAATTGGGGAAACTGCATTTCTGAATTTGTTTATTTCTTCTCATAACGAGAAAGGCAAAATGAATTAGGAAAGTAAGTTGACATAGACTTAGTCTAGTCTTGCGAACGAATTACATAATATGAATGGAAACAAATCAGTTATTCTGGAACTTCTGACGAGCCCGTTGGATGAGTGGTTAGGGTGCTTGCCTTAACGTTCATTTCTAGGGTTCCCGGATTCGATTACCGGCGGGGTCAACTTTGAAAATTAACTTTTCAAATTTGTCTCTGGACTGGATTTGGAAAGTAGTGGCAGGGCACACTGCGTTTCGCAGTCATCTATGCGGCCCGTCTGGCGGCAGTAACCACCCCCTTACAGAAGACCACGGTGAAATAACAGCACGTGTGCTGTTGTGTTTCGGTGAGCGAGTAAGGGATACCAGAGGCCATTTTCCTATTCAATCCCTTATCTTTAATCCCACTGTAGTCGGGAAGCACAATTTTCAGCAGCTGTGGCGTTGCTTGTGTTAAAGGCGACACTAGCCACCTATCATCAAGTGGACCTTATAAAATGTGTATAATTTAAAAAGTTTGTATATAACTTCAATGCATATAGGCCATTCAAATTATATGACTGTGATTGTATGGATTAGGTATTTTTATTTAATTAAATAGCTAACTCCTAGACGCGAAGCACCTTAATCTACTTGCTACAACAAACTCGTTGTGTGTGTGGTACTTATTATGCGTGTCCCGTCTTGAACAAGAATAATTTAATGTAGCTCATCTAATAGTCCAATTGTTGGCAGGTATGGGTTCAGAGTAATAATAACTGCACATTAATAAGACGGATGACTGTGAATGGTGAATGGAAATCAGTGTTCGTAGAGTTAAAATGACATGAGCTCAGTGAAAGCTCACACGCCGTTGCAAAAATTCAAAAGCATTGTCTATGATGTTCGATTTCACTTAGTTCACAAGATTTCAAATTGGATTTTAAATGTTACATTACTCTATTAATCTCGCAAGATTATAGTTTAGAGATAAGCATCTCTTGTTATACTCTGTTGACTGCCGACAAAAATATATGAGCAATAAAAATTGAATAAAATGTTTTAACACCTAAGAAAAGGGGGCGTGGACGAATTGATTAGGTTATAATAACGTAGTTAGGTTTTTCCTTAATACCTAACCTGAAAAATGTATATTCAAAGCCAAATAACTTAATTGTGCAATAACTGTAGAAACTAAATTAATGTGACAAAATATGGTATTTTTCTGGAACAATTTTATTTACACATTTTATTACAATAATCTATAATTAAACATTACAATAATTCCTTATAAACATTAACAAATTATAAATTATAAAGTTTCGGTCCCCTAGGCAGAGTCCCGAGCATGCTGGCTGCATTACCTCGTTTACACATTGACTTTCAATATTGTAGAGTTCGGTCTAATATTTGGTCCAACAATTCATGAAAAATGAATAGCTAAATGTGCTGCTAAGCTTAAAGCTCGAGAACGGCTCCAACAATTCCAATTTTTTTAGGAATAGGTACTTAAATATTTTGATCAGCAAAATATCTGGCAAAATATTTGGTCACCAACTTTTTTTGGTTGACCTATTTGGTTTGGCTTGGTTTCTTGGCTGATCAATCATTTATTTCTTAGGTTAGGTTAGTTTTTTTTGCTGATAGATTAAAAATAAACCTTTTTTTTAATTTACGTTGAATTCCGAAGGTAAATTTGTATGTAGAGTAAAATTGTAAAATTGGACTTCCATGCGAAACCGGGGTCGGTTCGCATGTTATAAAATAAAGCCGCCTTCCGCCTTTATCTCTTTCTGCTCTAATTTCTTCAAAATACGCAACGAATTTTAATGAGGTCTTCGCTAATAGATATACGTGGAAGTTTTGTGTAAATAATTTGCAGAAAAAATGTATCCATGTGAAGCAGGGGAGCGGATTGCTAGTCTCCATATATAAAAATGAATCCCCATTTCCATTGGTCGCGGCATCACGCGTGAACGGGTAGACCGAATTTAATTTGGTTTTCACTAATGGAAAGAGGTATAAACGGGGAATGTTCATATATATAAAAATTGCACCCCGGGCGAAGCCGGGGGGCGGGTCGCTAGGATCTCATAAAATAAGTAGTGTCAGCGCATGTCGCACAAAATTCAAACTGACAAGTAACTTAAAGCTTTTTAGTTAATTCATAAAATTTCCGGCTTTATATGAATATCGATTCTTAAGGAGTAAACACTCAATAAATATTGTTTCTTAGTAAATAATATTTACCGGAACTAAACAGCATGTGTGGTGGCGGTGAGCCTTGAGAAACCTCTACCCGAGTGTTATATTCAGTGGAGAGACAGGTTGATGATATTTAGGCTAACGGTCAATTTAATGGTAGGTTACCGTCGCCTAGTGACACAAGCAAAAGTAGCATGGTAGTGATTTTTTTTCTCATTTTTAAATTAATTCAAGTTATTCAGCTTTTTGCAATGTCAGCTACAAATAATGATTTTTTTGTAAAATAAATAAAACTACAGAACTTGATACAGTTGAAAAACCAATCTCGCACAGCAACTCTAATTAAATCGTATCATTTTCTAACTATTCGTAGATACTAAATAGGTGTAGTAAGACAAACATTGCTCAAGCACGGAACAAGATCACGAGTCGATACTGTTGACTCTGTAATTCCAAGTTTTTGCTTTTCCAAGGTTTAAATTAAATAGTAGACGTTTGTTTAACTGTCTTCTACAAACATAACACTCTAAACCTAAGAACGGTTTAAAATATAAATTTAGTGACAATATTTCAAAGCGCTGGTGACGTGACATTGACGAATTCGCGCTGTGGTAGGCTTGTGCAATAACAAGCCAATGACTTGACATCTTGAACTTCTGATGGGATCATATCTCCTGTTGTCAAGTTGATCGTTATGACTAGCTGGCCTGGCTTTAAACAATTTTCATGAACGTAAATTAGCCTTCCGAGGTTCAAAAGCTTATACCTTATTCCATTATTATTTTTGATAGATTTAAACTTCTTTTCATAAAAGTAAGAGGTCAAAAAATACTTTTAATAATTTTTGTCTGTTTGTCTGTGCGTTTGTGCATGCTAATCTCAGAAACGACGACGAATTTGAATGTGGATTTCACTAACGTATTGTAGCAAGCTTCCCGTAACATTTAGTGTTTGTAAACTTGCAAACAAAAAAGTTGCGCGCTATACCGAATACCACGCGTACGAGGTTGCGGGCACAGCTAGTGAATAAATAAATAGGAAGCTGTTATGACATAATTATAATATAAGATATATGCAAATTCAGCCATTCAGTTTGGTATTATTTTTTGATATTTTCTTCAAAAACATCTTTAATCACATTTATTCAGGAATTAATGTTTTGTTTGAATTTATTTTAAAAGTACATTTGATCACGGAATAAAGAAGGAAAGAAATTCACGCAAGTAGGAATTCAATATAAGTTTAATTGTACATTCGACAAGTTATTATAATTAAAAAAAAAAACCAGATTAATATTCCAATTATTTTTACGCTAGCTTTTGCCTACGACTTCGACCGTGTTTTTAGAGAAACAGTAGTTGTACTTTTTTCTGAATTAAATATACCCTATGTACTTTTCTGTACCTCTGACAACGTATACTTATATGAAATTTCTTAATATTCGGTTGGAAGTTCAGGCGTGAATGTGTAACAAACAGAAAATAAACGCACTTTTACTTAATAACATTAGGATACATTTATATTCAAATCCATTCATTGCCTTTATTATTTATTATTTTTTTTTGCTAAGACTTCAAGGAGACATAAAACGAGAACATCCAAACGAGTCGTTATAGTTGGATTTCAATCATATTAATAACTAATTAATAATTATTATTTTGATAACAATTATTTAACTAATGTCAATTAAATTTAACTGTAATTTTTAATACTAAAAATTATTTTGATGAGCTAGTTGGGTGAGTGGTTAGGGTGCTTGCCTTAACACTCTGTTCCAGGGTTCCCGGGTTTGATTCCCGGCAAGGTCAAAGTTGAAAATGAACTTTTCAAAGTTGGCACTGGTCTGGATTTCAAAGTAGTGGCAGGGCATACTGCGTTTCGCAGTCATTTGAGCAGCCTACGCTGTCTGGCGGCAGTTAGCACCTCCTTACAGAAGACCACCGTGAAATAACAGCACGTGTGCTTTATGTTTCTGTGAGTGAGTAAGGGATGCCAGAGCCCATTTCTTTAACCTTCCCAATCCCTTATCCTCCTACTGTAGTCGGCAGCGCACTTGCAGCACCTTTGGCGTTGCTTATGATATAGGCGACAGGAGTCACCTACCATCAAGAGGACCGTCAGCCTGCCTGACGATCTTAACATAAAAAAGTAAAGATCTCATGAATTAAAAAGTTTAAGCTATATAAACGGACTTTAACGGACTTGACAAAATATGTATAAATTTTATATGAGGCGTAGTTGTTCAAGCCTAGAATTTTGTTAGAGTTGTATGTATGTACCTAGGTACTTAAATGAAAATACGCATTACCTATTGGTATTCATCAGCCGACATTTCAATGGAAAGATAAACTGTTGTTATTGAAGAGACTATTTTGGCTTAAGGAACAAAGGCCACACAGATTTCATTTAAGTTTACTGTTTGACATTTGTTCGTCGTGTGGCGTCTTCAGCGTGGAAGTGGTGATTTGTGGTTCGGAATGCGAAGTCGGAGGGCGTACACTGTGTCGTATTGAGCCTACAACAGAACCGCCGAGAAGCAAAAGGATTAACTGAAGTAACAAACAAATCGTTAGTGTAATGGAAAACTATTCAGTTTGATTTACGCTAAAAGGGATGAGGTACGGATGCAGTTACGATGCTATTGTCATAAAGAATTTTATTTCAAAGTTTCTATATAATGTGTGGTATACTTATCAAAGCTATATGACGACATTTACGACGAGCCCGTTGGATGAGTGGTTAGGGTGCATGCCTTAACGCTCTGTTCTAGGGTTCCCGGTTCGATTCCCGGCAGGGTCAACTTTGAAAAATCAACTTTTCAAATTTGGCTCTGGTCTGGATTTGGAAGGTAGTGGCGTTTCACAGTCATTTGGGCAGCCCGTCAGGCGGCAGTAACCACCCCCTTACAGAAGGCCACCGTGAAATAACAGCACTTGGGCTGTTTTGTTTCGGTGAGTGAGTAAGGGATGCCAAAGTCCATTTCCCTATCTACTCCTAATCCCCTGTCCTTAATCCTACTGCAGTCGACAGCGCACTTGCAGCAGCTTTGGCGTTGCTTGTGTTATAGGCGACGGTAGCCACCTATCATCAAGTGGACCGTCAGCCTGTCTGCCGACCTTAACATTAAAAAAAAATATGGCTTTGATAGTAAACCTTTGAAAAGTATACTACATAATCTGTATAAAATGCTTAAGGTAACTTTGATAATAATTAATACTGTATACGTCTAAATAGCTTTTCCAAATACCGCATTATATGTGATCATATTTTTAGAAGTTAGAATGGTTATAGTACCTAAGCTATATTAAAAGAGAAACAATCCCACCATACTTGTTTTGTTGTATTTCAAACGGATTACGCGACATTTTCGATGAAAGCTCCCAGGTGGCTTGATTTTTTGCAACATCTTGAATAATCATCGCTGGAACCCCATCATCATCCTGACTGCACTGAGGAACGCCCCGAATGAAAAATAAGAAGTTCAATGCTTCAAGAAAAATTGACCAGTTTGTCGCTGATGTCCATTGAATTTGATGTACTCAAAGACATAGACTTTGAAGAAGTGAAGGGATTGCATCTTCAATCTTAAATGCATCTTAAATATCTTAAATTAAATCGTTGATTGAAGTACCTCTTCAATCAACATAGATTTTTAAGCACTAACCTGCATTATAGTGAATGCTGAAAGAGTTACTATTCTGGATTATGTTATAATCATACTTATTCACTTAATGTAAATATAAGGAAATAGACATAACGGTAAAATAAATGTAAAATTTGACATTTTTATCATTGTACCTATTTTAACAAAATAATCTTTATCATAGTCACGGGGGCCCCATTATTCTAAAGTGCCCAGACCTCCAATAGGCCTTGTCCCGCTTTTTTTTAACTTATAACTTTCATAAAGAATTGGGCTATCAAATGCAAAAAGTTTTTTTAGGGTTCCGTACGTCCGAATAAAAAAACGGAACCCTTATAGGATCACTCGGGTGTCCGTCTGTCCGACCATCCCCTCTTTATAGGAAAACCTATAAGAAGTCCATGATATTAAAATAACATGGTAAATCACTCAATATCGTACTGAACCCTCTTCACGCGAGTTGAACTCGCACTTGTCCCTTTTTTTTTAAATCCGTCTAGTAGCCCTAGAGTTGTAGAGATTTATATTTGTATATTATTACAATAAACAATGAATCATGTTTAGTAATTTTTACATCCACGTGTCTCTCTTTTCGTACATGCATATAATTGTATATTCCATAATGTACCTATTCCATATTGTAGTAAGATAGAAATCTATCAGAAGTAATAAATGTTGCATTAAGCTTTATTCTCTTAATCAATTCAATTTCCTAACGATCTAAATAATAAATTAAAGGGCAGAAATACGAGCTAAGGGCAGATACCGGAAACAATCTAATGTTGTTCAGATGAATCAAACGATACCCCTATTCGTATGAAGATAATCACTGATTCACTGACCATTTAAACTTGAACTGGTTACCGGCCGTGTTCTGGACAATTCTAAGTATTTTTGAGATCTTGTTAAAATGGACTACATTCGTCGAAACAATATTTAATTTACATTAGATTTTCCGCATTTTTAATCTTAATTATTAGACGTTAAGGTTCATATAACACTCTTTAGTATTTCTGACTGCGTTACATACGGCAGCACAGAACACTAAACAAATTACAGTGGTTCGTATGTGAAGCCCTGGGCACCGGGGATTGACACCGGTCCAACTGGTTAATTGTATGCTATTATTTATACTAATGCTAAAGTTCTTGGTAATACTTATGAAGATTAATGTTCTGCAAAAGTTTCGGAGTTCTGGAGTTTTGCCCATCATTCAACGCATGTATAAATATTAGCTACTTTCTTAGTAATCTATTTCGTAATACCAGGCTAAACAATTTTTCTAGAAACGTTTCCAAGGCGCTCGCTGCAGAAACGTCTTAACTATACTTATAAAATTGTTTGTCCTGGCTCACTATCAATGTACAGCAAAAAGTACTAAGTCTAGAAAACTGAAATTTAGAACATAGTTTTATTTTATAAAGTAAGCATCCGCTAAGGATTTTTAAATATTTCAACTTAGTGTAAAGCTTCCGGAAGAAATTTTCTAAGCTACATTAAATATTTTTTCATAAAAACAATTTATACACGTTGTACTTATGTTAACGAAGTCAAAGAAATAGTTTTTGAATTTTTGTCTGTCTGTGCGCTTGTTTGTTGCAAGTTTGGGCAAAAAATTATTTAAGAAAAAAAAAACGCAGTAGATACATATTTTTTGACACGCTTCCGCCAACATTAGATTTTGTGAATTTATTCTCTTAGAACGATTTCTAACCTGTGAGAAAATGTTTACATAGCAAACTGAGATTGGTTCCGAGTTGAAGCGTTCAGAAATTAGAAAACTCATGTAGACAGAAGTCATTAAACACGGTGATTTGTGAGCTAAACCATGTCGTAACTTTTATCTATTAGCTTAGTAATAAAACTTACAAAGTCATTTTATTCAATATGACTCATACTTTCATCGCGTAACTGCTATTGAAGGATCTAACCTTCAAAGGAAAATGTTTATAAATTATTATCCATAACAGTTAATTCGATTTGAAATTCGATATCAAAGCAATAGTAGGTTGATTTACCTAAAAAAATAGTATTTTTTCAAAAGTGTATTTAAGAAAAATACTGGCCAGTTATAATCATAAGTCAATCATAGGAAGTGTTACTGGTTTAACTAATTTAGTAAGTGTAAATTCCTTTCACTTACTAAATCTTTTTTCAGTTTCAGATTTCTTAACTTTTTTCTTTTTAATATAAGCTTAACTATTCAAGGGTAAATCCCCAAACATTGTTTCGCCTGACTTCAAAATTTGAATTGGATTCGTGTAAATATGTATGTGTTACTTAATTATACAATATTTTACAAGTTACCTCCTATTTTTTTGTCTAAAATCCTTGCATCTACAATCCTAAAAATTATTTGCGGGTTTTTTAAATACCTATATATTTAGGATATAATTAGTATGCAGTTATTTTTGAATTTTGTATAACAAATGACATCTGTGAATACTAATGCGTTTATTGAAGTATAATGTTATTTCAAACCAGTCGTAGGTAAGCATAAAAAAACATCTAAGTATACATATAATAAAATCGTAAACAAGCCGTGTCTGTACATTAAATATTAAAAAAAAAACAATTTGTACATGTTGTACTTATGTTACTGAGGACAAAAAAATAGTTTTTAGAATTTTTATCTGTTTGTCTGTGCGTTTGTGCACGCTAATCTCAGAATTTCAATTTGAATGCGGTTTCCTTTGATGTATTGTAGCAAGCATCTCGTAACACTTAGTTTAGTGTTTGTTTCATTCCAATCGGTTTAGTAACAAAAAAGTTACGCACTATACCGAATATCACGCGTACGAAGTTGCGGGCTCAGTTAGTACCTAAATATTTTTAGGTGTTCTTATTGTGTGTTTCTTATTTGAGTTTCTGTCTTAGTCTGAAGAATAATCACTCAAGCATCGAATCATAACAGTATTTGTGCTGTTGTGTTACTATTGTCTTCACTAAAATTCCAGTGTGTTTTGACATTATCAAATTTAAAATCTACATAGAAATCTAAACTTCCCAATCGATTTTTGATACGGTTTTCGCTAATGGAAAGAGAGCTAACGACGAAGGTTTGTGTTTATAAATTTACCATTCCTGCCATCAATTTCTAATGTTAAAGTTTACAAAATTACAAAACATAACAGGTAAATTATTGTCAATATAATAATCATAAAGTTAGCTTTAATTATATGTTCAACGGATGATCCGTTAGCACACCCAGGATATCGGCAGCAAGAAGTGACGATGTAATTAAGTTAATCGATTACAAGAGAAATGGGCTCCCGTCTAAGATGTTATTTATGACAGCCTACAGTGTTAAGTAGTATTACACACATGGAACATTTGTTTTTCAATTTTGACGTAATTTTAACAAAAAACAATTCACACTTAAGTTCGGCTATATCAAAGATTTTCAACTGCATAGGTCGGGCAAGACGAAAGAATCCGTAATGTGTCATTTAGAGCCACGTGGTACAAAATCGCTCAGTCCATCGCCAACTTTAGCTATTTAGCTGCGCCGTGGTCAACCTAATTACGGCGATCAGGATCAATATTTTTGGACGAAAATCTATATATCTATATATTTAAGCTTTTTGTGCTAAATACTTCGGTTCGAAGTAAACTTAGTCATTTTTTTAAATTATTGTTTTTAAAGTTATATTTACTGTGTCATAAAAACAGAGTGCAAATTTTGTATTGGAGCTTTCCCGCGTACCTACAAACTTCATTTTTTTTTTAATTTTTCCACTAATTGGATGGCACATTATTTCAGAGAGGTACAGGTTACATACATGTATTTTATATCAGCACTTTCAGTAGAAATAGTGATGTCTAAAGTCTAAATCAAGCATAAGCTACAATTGCATAAAACTCGTCTTCACAAAATTAGCAACTCTTTTATGGGACAATGTGTACGCTTTTACAACGGGCTTCCTGCTAATACGAGTATACAACAGTTATCTATAAATAAATTTAAAGTTTATATTAAGAAAACCTTATGCAAAAAGGGATATTATAAAATATTGGATTAATATCTTTGGAGTTTAATTATAATAGGTTGAGGACAATGCCTACACACAGTGCCTGAAATTTCATCAAAATCGGTTCATAGAAAACAATATACACATCGATTTATATATATAGACTAGCTGACCCAGCAGACGTTGTCCTGCCCGAACCCGAAAATAATTCCGTAACCAACCGTAACCGTAAAATAATTCCGTATCGGGTCCAATTTTATTTTCAAGCCATATGTCAAAGTGACGCGACACTTCACGTCAATCAACGACGGTTAAAATATTTAGATATTGTTCATACAAAAATACTAAAATTGCGATTAAAAAATGGGGAGTAGGGGTAGGAGGGTGAAAAATACTTTACGACCTATTCTCATACCTACCAAATATTTAAAAAAAAACCATAAAAATCGGTCCAGCCGTTTCGGAGGAGTTTTGTTACAAACATTTATTAAAACTAAGAAAACAATTTGCCGGGAGAACGTATACCAATTTATGTGTCCTTATCTATATAGAACTTTAGATAATAAATAATTAATATAGTTCATTGTTTAAAGAAGTCATACTGCAAAAAAAATGGTGGATTTTCTTAAGAACTTGGATTACTATGAATCGGAAAATTTGAATACCCTTTCTTGATAAAATGTTGTATTTCATCTAATACATGTAAACATACTGATGCACTTAAAACCTAACATTCACAATCTCCACATAACCACATATTTTACACACACAACATACACAGACAATCACTCATTGCATTACTGACCCCTACAACCAGTGTGTCCAGATTGGAAAATTGAAATTACAGTGTGGGCTATGTGAAATTACAGTATTTTGATTAAAATTACAGTGTTTTATTAGGCAAAATTACAGCGTGTTTTACAGTAAATTGAAATCAAATTTTAAATTTTTTTTGGCTATTAAATGTATTATTATAATTAAAATTGAAAAAATGATAATTTATTTTTTATTCACTGTCACTTTGGTTTAGCCCAGGAGCTGGCTCAGTCTTATAAATGTTTGAATTTTTAAACAATCAATCAGTTCCTTGCAAAGATGTTGTATTAGTCTTGGTTCCTTGAATCCCACAAAACCACACTATAAGTACAGTCATTCTATGAATGCGTTTTTGACATTTCTTTATGTCTCTTTATTTCCGAATAAACGATACAGAAAATGAATGGAATTGACATCTGTCAGAACAGCACTCTTATAATGGCCGGAGTATCATAAGTAAGTACTTTGTCCAACGAATTACGAAGTAATAAATAGACAGTGACAGTAAACAAACACAATATAAAACATCACACAACATACCACGCTAAATGTAAAAGCCTCACATTAAAACCCATACCGAAACAAGAATCGAACAACATAATTTGACTGCGTAATAGCTCCATAAAACTTCAGGGTATTCCCCGCCGCTGAATCGTAGACTAAACAAAACGTTTCGTTTCACGCATTTATATAGATATTTTTTGGAGTTACAATTTTTTTCTATCGATATAAAAGGTTTTCATATAAACAAAAATTACAGTACTCTTCATACACTGTATTCACCTTAATACAGTGTACAGTAGATTTAGTAGAATTACAGTAAATCTACTGTAATTACAGTGTATCTGGAAACACTGCCTACAACACAGGGTATCCTTGACATTTGTAATAAAAAAAATTTTTGAGGTGACCATGGGTAACTATTTACCAGAGATTACTTTTCCTGTTCCTTCATAATCAAACGATAAATATTCTGTGTGCAAATCTTGTCTCATATTAAATTTCTGACGAATATTTGACTGTTTAGATTGCCTAGACGTGATATAATTTTATTGCCATGTGTTTATATGATTGAATTATTAATCTCAAGTCATGCTTTGTTTGTCGTCCTATTTGTAATTGTTGATTTATTGTTTTAATCACTTACCATTTCCCTAACCCTTCAAAATCCCTCATCCTTAATCCTACTGATGTAGTCAGCAGCGCATTTGTAGCATCTGTAGCGTTGCTTGCGTTATAGGCGGTGGTAGCCACCTAGCATCAAGTGGACCGTCAGCCTGTCTGCTGACCTTAACATAAAAAAATATATTAATTAATGGTTAGGTATGTATTAAATTTTCTTTTTAATACTTTTTTAAATATTCTGATATTTAATATCTACACTTATTTAATATTGAATCTACTTCATCTTCTTCAATTAGCATAATCCTTTTACATTCCAACTCTGCTGGCAGAGACCACTGCTTTAAATGTCCTCTAATCAGTCCTCTCCTCGAAGTGATGAGGTGGATTGTGACTTTTCATGTGCTTCTTCAACACACATCTTTCTTCACAATATTCCACAGTTACAGCAGTTGTTGAAGTGATTTTTAATCTACACAATACTATATTGAAAACTCACGCTCAGATTTGACTAGGAGGTTTAATTTTAATTAATTAATATGTTCTAACATAGTTTAAATTATAGTTTAGGCAATTAAGAATTATGCAATGAGAAAAAAAGCGCTAAAATAGCAACGGTTTTTACTTTTTTTTAAAGTAGGAAGTTAAAATCCAAATACTTTGAAATACATCGCCCATAGCTAATGAGGTCCTTTAGTGAAGAAGTTGAGTAAGTTAGTACCTAACACAGTTAGATCGGTAATTCAACCTGTCTTATAAGCAAACACTGTCGGAAGCCTTTTACAAGCTCTCAATATAAATGCGAAAATTTGTAAGGATGTTTGTTACTATTTCATGCATAAACTACTGAGCACATTTTAATTTTATTTTATTTTTATTTTATTTATATTTGGGAAACATACAATATTTTGATACACATTATATACATACATATAAGAAAAACATAAATCAGCAAAGTTTCCACTAAGTTACTAATACATATTATAATTTACAATACACTACAGAACATCGGAGTTAGGAGAAAACATGTAAAAAAGCAATGAAACTTCAAATTGCATATTTTATTTATCAGAATAATACAAAGGCAAAAATTTATAAAGATATGTGGACCAAGTCGCCGGCAAATCTAGTCCTTATTTAGTATTTTACTTTAGTATATAGCCCGTCACTTTGGGTCGATATATCCAGTTGGATACAACTGATAATTTTTGTATGACATTTATAGCATTAAAATGTCACCCTGGCCATAATAGGTAACCGGTTTTACTATTGTTATTTGCACATTTAGAATAAAAAAAAATCACCTTTAATCTCTTCGTCTTCTAGATATGTGTTTCGTGGTTGTCTCTGTATTTTAAAAACAAAGGCTACCCGAATTTTGCTACAATTTGCTTCCCTAAGGCATACTCAGGAATTGTATTATGACCTTTTTGGGTGTATTTGTCTTTGGAGATTCCTCCTTTATTCCTAGCGTCGACAAGGGAATAATATTCGCTGTGAAGCGCACATCTGAAGACTCCATTATTATTATTATTATTTTGTAAACCAAAAAGGTTAAGTACCTATATATAGAGAGGGCATTGGGAAATTTTTCCTACAAAAATTTTGATCCTGATCGCCGTAATCGGGATGGCCACGGCGTAGCTAAATAGCTAAAGTTGGCGATGGACTGAGCGATTTTGTACCACGTGGCTCTAAATGACACATTACGGATTTTTTCGTCTTGTGCCCAATCAATACAGTTGAAATTTTTTTGTGTAAACATGCCATTGGAACTCTAACAGCTAACTTCTAGCACGGTCGTAGATGGGCGGGGTCACAGGAATGTTGTTGCACAACTTCGGCGACCCGCCACGGCTGTCCAGCGCGGGGAGAACTACGCTCCCTGTCGGAACATGGGCATACCCGAAAGTGGAAGTACGCCGGCCATCTCGGGGACCTCACAACGGGCAGTAGTCTCCCCTTAGACTACCGCCCAGGTAATGGTCAAGGGGGAAGGTGGCAGATGTAGGCCAGCCAGCCGGATCGGTTGGGAGAGGGGATCCTCCTCCCGTTGCCTTTCCGCCGCAGCTGACTTAAATACCTAACCGATTTTACCATGAGTAACGACGACATTTTGAATATAAAATAAAAAGAAATCGAAGCCTTAAAATAATCTTAACTAATCCACTGTTTAATCGACGATTAAAGTAATAATTGATATCGATCCGTGTTGATTTTGCAGAATCGATTTCCTCATTTCTTATTATGAGCAAACGAATTCTAAAGTAAAGTTCAGACACCCCGTTCGTTATGAACACGCGCCGAAATACGCACAAATTAATTAAGCACATTTAATGGCCACAATAACGCATGCGAGCACTCGGTCTGTTAAGTCAAAAATCTGTATACGTATTTTAAATATTTATCTTTACGAGTATGTACACCTTAAGTATACGGAGTAAAGTATTTGGTCTCTTACGATTGTCACGCGCCATTACACCGTGAACAGTCACATTTTATATTGCTCCGTTTCTTTTGGAAGTTGTCAAACAGCTCAACACCACTTGGCTAACCCCGAAACGTAGGCCATGTACGTGAGTTGTCTGACAGAACATTAAAAGTAACTAAAAATTGTTTGACTGCGAAGCACTTCACACTATATTGACTCAATTTCTAAAGTTATTTTTAAGTTTCTCTTTTATTTACACACAAGCTGTCGTCGAATTTAGAGACAAGTTCTTAAAAAAAAGACTCGAAATATAATGTGTTTGCTAGAGAGTCTTATTATAGTCTACTAGCCGTTGCACGCGACTACGTCCGCATCTTTTTCTTACACTTTTTAAACATTTACTCAACGTTTATTGCTTACTAGCTGTGGTGCCATCGACTTCGCTCGCGTTGAAAAAAAAAAGAAAAAAACGGGACAAGTGTGAATTGAACTCGCGTGAAGAGGGTTCCGTACGATGTTACCTATCCGCACAATATTGAGGGATTTACCATGTTATTTTAATATCGTGGACTTCTTATAGGTTTTCCTATAATCTATAAGTAGAAAACTAATTTCTGTATTTTTTTCTAAATTTTAGGTTCAGTAGTTTCGAAGATAAGGGGGGGGGGGGATGGTCAAACAGACGGACACACGAGTGATCCTATAAAGGTTCAGTTCAGCCTATAAAGGCCTAACATTTTTATTGCAGTTATAGCTTTGCCAGGCGTTAGACGAACCCTCGGGAACAGTATTTTTTTTCTGGATAAAAGGTACTCTATGCTATTTCCTGTATCCCTGACAACATGTATGCAAAATTTCATGATCGGTTCAGCGATTTAGATGTGAAAAGGTAACAGACAGACAGAGTTACTTTCACTTTTATAATATTAGTATAAGGTGTTTTTAGTTATTATTTTTATTTTTCGTAGGGTCTCTAATTTTTTTTTGAAAATAAAATAGGTACCTATTTCCCTTGTTTTTCGCTTTTAATGTAGCTTTCTATAAGCAAAATCATTATTAAAATAAGTTGAGCAGCTTTTGAGTTTATTATTACAAACAAACATACAAAAAATAAAATCTTTTCTCTTTATAATATCACCCGGACTTCGCACAGATTCAATTTCTACAAATTACATACACAAACTCTCCTTGTTTATCGGTCTTCGTAGTTAAAATCAATTTTTTTTAATGTTAAGATCGCCAGACAGGCTGACGGTCCACTTGACGGTAAGTGGCTAACGTCGCCTATAACGGCAGGTCCATAAGTGCTGTAAGTACGCTGCCGAGTACAGCAGCAGCAGAGTTAAGGAGAATGGAGCCCTATCCATTGTCAAATTTGTATTAAGTACCTAGTATAAAGAAGTATAAAGAAATAGACGGTATCACTAGTCCAGAAGATTTATTTTTGGCAAATTTTATCTGGGAAGTTGACGATGTGCTTGGTTGAAAGTGGTTTGTTTTTAAAATTACAAAAAATAAAATAATTAAATGTGATTTTATTTGTATGACAGCAGCTATTAAGTTACCGGATCAATTAGGGGTAGGTAGGGGTAGCTTATAGAAATGGGCTGGGGATATGATAATATATAGGCAAGTTGTAAACGAACTGTTCTACCACTACTAATTGATGTAAACTATAATTATAAAGGCTATAGTTTACTACACCTTTTTTTTTTTTTTTTTTTTTTTTTTTTTTGCGTGGGAAAATCTGCGAGCCAGATCCCCACCGACCATGGGGACATCGGTGGGGTATGTGGGGACTTCTACCCACTAAAAACCCTTTAAAAACCCATGGGGACTTCTACCCACTAAAAACCCACGGTGCTTCCTCGCGCCGTCTATGGGCGGGGGGGGGGTAAGGGATCGTGGAAAACATGCATCTGCCTCCCCCGCCAGACGAGGCCCGCGCACTTGCGGGCTCCACCTCGATTAGGCGCGGAGTTTGATCTCCGCGCCGTGGAGAGACGTGCCGGAAACACACAGCACGTCTTCCATCGTTGCCCGGTGTTGTGATGACGGCGGACAACCCCATGTCCACCGCCCCCGGGCGAAGCGGCACGAACCGCCCATTCTCACCTCTCGCAGCGGGCAGTCAGCGAGGGCCTTCACCTCTGAAGCACCCCATTACCTCTTCTCTGCGGCACAACCTACCACAGAGTCGGAGGCCGCTTCCACCTGAAACTCTCGGATAACCCCTGCTCATGTGGCCGCTCATCTCTACGGCATTAAGGGTGGGCGGCCCAAAGGGGGTTTCCATCTGACATTTCCACAGCAATCGCGGCAGCCCGAGAGACGGACTCCACCTCGTGTTGTCGTCGCGGAAGAGTTACTAGGCCGGGTGACGAGGCCGGGTGTTCACTCTTCCGTCGGACCTCGTCGGACCGAGGTATGGGTTCTCACAGACCCATACCTCGGTCCGACGAACAAGGACCGGGGGTGCCGTCTCTCACCGGCCCACACCCGCATGAGCCGAGTACGGATCCTCGGCTCAGCGAGCGGTGACCGGCGAAGCTCCAACTGACCGTTGGAGCCTCCCAGCAAACGCTCCGCCACGAGCTCCTATGTTCGGAGCTCGCTCGGAGCCCTCACGGGTGTGCTTTCTTAGTTCCCCAGCGACAATCCGGTCAGCCAAGCGAAGGCCGGTGACCCCACCGACCCCTGCAACCGTCCGGATTGGCGAGGGTTAAGCCCCCCCACCGCGACAAGGTCCCAGCACACCTAGGGGGGGATAGTTTACTACACCTACCTATAACTATAACGCTAATTATAGTATGTTATAGTAATTATATTATAGTAATTATAGTAACGCAATTATTATTAGTATAGTTATAGCATACTATATATAAATATAATGAACGCGGCCACGTGTGAACTACTGTTCACACATGGAAACTGTATTCATAAAGGTAATATTTTCCAAATGGGTGTTATTCGCGTGACTGTTGTTTCCATTATGGATACATGTCGATCGACGACATCTAATTATAACACGGTAATTTGATATTTGGCGTCTTCGTTTGTGAGGCTTCTTAAAATTCCAATAAAAATGAAAAGGCTCATAAAGTTTATCGACGATATAATGTCGTATTGGGAGCGGTCAATGCTCGAGTGATCGTTAAAAAGACTCGTGTCACCGCGATCACAGTAGTTAAATACTTTTAAAACTCTTTAAAAATTCAAGTGTTATTGTCGAGTGGAGCCGAGTGCGATTCTGATATTTACGGGATTGAACATTGTTAATCCCGCGGAATTCAGGTATTAACGGAAAGTTTGTGGGAACCTATCATCATCATCATCATCATCAACAGCTCCATCCCCACTGCAGGGACACAGGCTTACTTTTTCAACAAGGGCTTATGGGCTATATGGTCCACCACGCTGGCCCCAGTGCGGGTAGGTGGACTTCATATGCTCCTTAGAACTCCTTCTTTGGCGTAAGCAGGTTTCCTCACGATGTTTTATTTCACAGTTTGAAATACAACTGAACATTCCTGAACTGAAATGCATTTGAAATTTCTTCACAGATTGAATTGCAAGAGGTAGTTCGTGTTTTAGGAGCATTAGCTTATTTCATTTAAAAATGATTTAAAGACTGCTGTACATATCCGACGTTGGGGAACGACTTCGCGATGCCAATGAAACGGTTTTTGTTTTTTAATTACATTACATAAGAAATATGTTCGCAGCATGAGGTCAGCCGTCGTTGATGCTGCGTCTCCTGCAGTAAACAGTGCGACAATATACATAACATACTATACTCCTGCCATTATAAGAGTGCTGTTCTGACAGGTGTCAATTCCATACATTTTCTGTATCGTTTATTCGGAAATGAACTTTATGCAATGGACATAAAGAAATGTCAAAAACGCATTCATAGAATGACCGTACTATAAGAGATTTTATTTGACCAAAAAAATAATACTTTTTTTAGTTATTCGTTGTTGCAATTACCGACAGATGTTTCTAAACTCTGTGAAAAAAGGTTGAGTTTTATTTGCACATCTATCTATACATATAATAAAATAGCAAACAAGCCATGTCTACACATTTAACATTTTTATTTAAAAAATCAATAAAAAACAATTTGTACACGTTGCACTTAAGTCAATAAATATTTTTTAGAGTTTTTGTCTTAGTCACAAACCATAGGAATAACTCAATTTATGGCGGTACCTCAGAGGTACAGGTTACAGTATAAAGTACTGCCTCTGACTGTTGTAGTACTGTATGCTTTTTTCTAGACCTTGGAGGTCTCGTAACCGTCTTGCTCTTAGGAGATATGTGCTGAATCATTAAATATTGAAATCTCAATGTCAAATGTATCTTGATTTGACAGACGTTGTTCTGTAAAAATCTAGGAACTTTGGAAGGGGTAAAAGAAAATTGAGATTTTTCATGTTTTCCTCGAATTTTTCCAAATTTTTCTTCATAAGAATCTTACTCGGACTTCAACGAATATGTGAAAAAAAAGTAGCTGAATCGGTATAGTCATCCTCGATTTTTGCGCTTAGCAACACATTTAGGGATTAATAAAAATTTATCTACACTAATATTTTAAAGAGAAAAGATTTGTATGTTTGTAATGAATAAACTCAAAAACTACTGGACCAATTTTAAAAATTCTTTCACCTATAGAAAGCTACATTATCAGCGAGTAACATAGGCTACTCACCATCCCGCCATGTCTGCCCTTTACCCCCCTCCATACAAAATTGTAGTTTTCCACGAATAAACTCAAAAATGTTTAAAAAATAAATGCCCACCCTTGCGAAGCCGGAATGGGCCGCTAGTAAGATATAAAACTATAGACGTACCAACATCGTTTCTTCTCAATCCCGCAATTCGCTGCGCTTAATTTGCCCGCTGGACTCCGTACATTGCATGCGGTATCTACAAGTACTACTCCAAACCCCAGTGATACTTATTATTGAAAGTGCAATAAAATTAAGAACGTGTTTAGCGTTGTCTAACATGTCACCGTAGAGTCTTAAAAGTTTAAAAATTCACAAACGCATTGTCTTTAACTAATAGGTACTGGCTGAGCAAGTTTTAATTCTATTGTTTGTTTTAACAATAAAGCAAACAGCCTCGTCGTTAAGTTCTGTTGAGTTATAACTCACTACCACCAGTAAGGTTGATTTATTATCTCAGCTTCTATACTAACGTTCGTTCACGCTGCAGGCGTTTAATCAGAGCAGTTATTAATTATACTCAATACTATCACTGAATATAAATGTGAACATGAGAGACTGATAACTTACTTTGTCGTCATTGAAATTCAATGTTTTGCTAGACTTAAATAAAGTTGTATACTTCGGCATATTACTTTAAAAATATGTCTTCAGAGTTTAAAATTTCGACGAGTCCGTTGGATGAGTGGTTAGGGTGCTTGGCTTAATGCTCTGTTCCAGGGTTCCAAGCAAGGTCAACTTTGAAAAATGAAATTTTCAAATTTGACTCTGGTCTGGATCTAGAAAGTAGTGGCAGGGCACACTGCGTTTCGCAGTCATTTGGGAAACGACAGCGCACTTGCAACAGCTGTGGCGTTGCTTGTGTTATAGGCGACGGTAGCCACTTACCATCAAGTGGACCGTCAGCCTGTCTGCCGATCAAAATATTGAAAAAAATCGGTGTGATTAAATTCTAACATATGTTAGATTTCGCGAGTCTGCAACTAGTCGAGGTCCACTATATACATATGTTAAATTCTTGTTGTTTTCTGCTAACTTCTTCTAAACCACCCAACGGAATTTTGATACGGTTTTCACTAATGGAAGGAGCAATAAACGATAAAGCATTTGCAGAAGAATTGCTGGGGGCGGGTCGCTAATTTAATTAAACGTGCTCATAACAACTAACTATAATGCTTAAATTATTGAATTCGTTTTCTCAAATGGACGCCATGAATTAAAAGATGCAGCGTGGGATGCTGCGCTGGACGCTTTTTTTAGGTTGCGAAGTCCCATCCTCATTGTAATCGGCAGTATAAGGGAGCATAAGGGACTCCTACCGGCTAAAACCCAATGACATTCTAGCGCGGCCGTAGATGAATGGGCACGGGAACGTTGTGACGACATCTGAGAAACCTGGAAAGTCCTGCGGCCAAGTGGAGAGTAGCGTAGGTAGCGAAGGGATAGATGATGCCGTGTACGGGGGCCTCCAAGCCCAGAGTTCCCTCGAATCCTGACCAGCAAACCTCAAATTGAACTAGCGAAAAATTCTCGATCAGTAAAGCTCACAAAAGACATTCGTGCACTTAAATGTAGTAAATAACTTTGCTGTGCTCTGAAGTGCACAATAGAGAGCTGTTAATAAAGTAGCTTTTTAAAGTATTTATATATATTTCGAATTCCAGTTCTGATGTCGAATCCCACTTCTAATGTTGAGGGTCTTCCTCGGGGATACAGGCATCGTCAGGCTCAGGAATAGCCGAAAACACGAAATAAGACATTGCTTCTAGTACTTAGTACACGATCGTATATTCCGATAATAATCTAAGGTACAATGTAAATATCAACAATTAACTCGCTGGAAACTGTATGTTCGCCGCGGAATTAGCTCGACACGTCTTCTCTTCGAGCGCTTTCTCTAGAATCTGCTCGTCCCTTTCTCTCTTATCAATTAATAGGCGCCCTCTCTTATTCGCAACCTCTGCTAATCCCGCGTCGACCGCACCAAAGCTTACTGCTTGACGTTTCCAAGGAATGTGGTTAGATGACGTTGTATGCAAACTGGAACCGATTCTTAAACTCTCCGCTTGTGGCGCCGCCTCAGGAATCTCCGACATATATATTTATATTTTGAGTTGAAAACCTAAATAGTTTAGTTAGGGCCCCAGCTTTTTTAGCACCAGAGCTTTTATTGAGTTAGCTATGCATGTGAACGTGGACAGGCGACCTGAAAGGCATCGCAGTAAACGAAGCACAGAGGACCTTCTGTTAGTGAGCCTTGGGAGAGGCCTATATACAACAGTGGAGAGACACAGGCTGATAATGATGATAAATGCTAAGTTAAATTAAATTGAATTTTAATTCGAAGATAGTTGTCATTTATTTATTTAATATTTAGCCAGCGAATTTAGCAAACATAGTCGTAGCCTCGTTCTGGACTGGTATTCGGTGACTACTTTAGAAATGATCGATAATGGCAGAAAAATTAAAATGCTCTAGGCCTTCGGAGCTTACTGGAAGTATGGTCCAGGGCCTTAAGGTTGGTAAGTTTGGAGACCGCTGACACTGGTCTTGAACTACCTTACATTCTATTCTATAGTTTTATAAAGGGTAGAATTTCTGATGAGTTGTTTAGCTTTTTACTCGTTTTGAATACATTGATGGATTGAACCATAAATGTGAAGAGAAAAAACTTCATGTAAAGAAATTGACATTTATTATCAGTTTTAATTGTTATTAGAAAATCTCTTAATATGTTAAAAATGTTACATTCCTGTAACGTCGTGCTTTATTGTTAGTAATTAGAAAGACACGTTGCAAATGCATTTAAGACGACTCGAAATTAATCAATCATCGGGGAAAAACGAGCGTCAATTATCTTACAATACCACACATGAAGCAATTACAATCAATCTTTATGATCTGTCCGTATGTAGGTAGTTACGGGCATAGTTGTTGTTAATTGAAACAATCGATTCTTGGCACACAAATTATTGTTTTATAGAAAATTAATCTTACTTACACCTCAAAAATAAATAAGAATGTTGAAAAAAAAAAATCAACTCTCAGTTCTCCAGCTATGTCGTAGGTAACTACTAATATGCCAATCTTGCTCCACTTTTTTAAAAATGGCATCCATTTTATCCGTAACAGGGTGACCAGAGCGAGGTGCATTTTTGACATCAAAATTCCCGGATTGAAAACGCTTAAACAAACTTTGTGCTACTCTTACTGACACTACGTTAGGTCCATAAACGTTACAAATTTATTTCGCGGCTTGCGTTGCATTTTTTTCTATTTTGTAATAAAATTTTTAAATGTATCGAATTTCTTCATTAGATTCACTCATTTTGACAGAAAGAAAAACAAATGAAAAATGGCTGGAAACAACATTTTACTAATTTGTTTCTTTTTTGATACCTTTTTAATGTTATCAAAACCAGCCAGATACAAACAGTACAGTCAAAGAGATTTTATTAGAAGTTTATATATACTATCGGAAAAGACTTTTTCCCCGACCTAATATAATATTATTGTATTATATTTATTTTTTATTTTTTAATTTAATAAAAAATTGAAAATATTTTTTTTATACGTAATACATATTTGTTTATAACAAACAAAATAAATAATTTTTTAAAAACTTATGATGTTATTCATATTAAGTAGGTATATACATAGGAAGAGCTTCAAAAGCAAAAAAAGAGAACAAAATTATTGCGCTTTAAACAATAATGCTGTTTTTGATATAAACCGAATTTTGGAAAATAATAGTTAATTAACAAATGTCCAAACGGGGCTTGATTCTTTGAAGTGTTAAGAATACACCATAATTTATCTAAATTCTAAAATTGATATTTAATACTATTGTTACGTGCGGGGTGATCTTTGCCGTGTAAGGACGAAAGGAACGATTTATTTTCACAAACCAAGTTAACTGCCAAAATCACCAAACTTGTACGATGAAACCGTTAAATTTGCCAAAAGTCGTCAATGATTCCCTTAATGTGTCGCCGGTTCACTGTCGCTGGTAACTTCGCAAAAGCTCCGAAGAGTCGCTTTCGTATCGCTGGTTGTCGTACCACTAACTACTCTTGACCGGCCGCAATCTTATTTATACTTGGCGCCAAACGCCTCGATGTATTTCGAATTTACCAGAAAATTGTAAACAAACCAGTGAAAGTTCAGTAATGAAATTTCTGTTGAAATGTAAACTCTATGTTGTAAACATAAGGACCAATTTCCTTTGACACTAGTCGGCAAGGGGCGTGGCTATCATCGATAGGGTGGAACGTTCAAGACTTTCGGCCGGCGCGAATGCTTTTTCCAGAACGTCCCATAGATGTACTCTGTTATTAGAGGCTGCCGTAGCTGCAGCGAAAAAGACCTATTTTCAGCGTTAAATTAAAATTATAAATAATGGAGACAGTTATTAGAGAGCCAAGAGCTTTTTTGTCGCGAATTTTCCTCCTCTTTAAGAATGTTGTTTCCAATTTTCCTTATCGCTTTTAGTTTTTGATTTATTACTTCTTTTTCTAATCTTAATTTGATTAAAACTTTTGAAAATGATTTTAACTTGTGAAATAGTTTATTATTGTATTTATCAAAGATATTTAGGCGAGTTGGTTGGCTATTGTTTTGTATTGAAAGCGTCGGCCTTGTCGGTAAGTTACCGTGTGAACGTATGTCCCATCGTGATGTACGAACGAGAACACGTCAATAAAATTGTCAATCGTTCGTTCGTTCGACGAGGTTCCCATACATGGCATATTAAGCTGATATCTAGCGTACACACGAGACTTAGCGCCCCGACACTTATTGCAAGTTCACAGTGTAATTTTATGCCGACTCTGTGGGAATATTAATTTTAATTTTAATAATAATGGCAACACTTTAAATGTTGCTTGACGACTAGAAAAAGAATTTTGTAGGATCGTTTGTACTTATTCAATTATAGTTCGTGTAGAATTAATAATATATATTCATTTATTAAAGGTCACACTGTGTTCCGTATTCATAACATAGCTCTGTTAATTTAATTTTAGCAAAAATAGTAGGTAATAATGAACATTTTTATGTAAAATTAAATTATTTAAAATATTTGTCTGAAACTTTTTTTCTAATTCTTACCATTTTGTAATATTTGGAAAAATACATATTTTACCCCTTCTACAGGTGGAATCAAAAATTTCTTTCACCCATCGATCATTACATATCTTCTAGAAATTTATATCAAAAATGCCCCTGAGGGACTTATATTTTGATTTATTAATAAATTTTCCTGGACTATTACAGAAGAAGTGAGTAAGGGTGCCCATAGAGCCCATAATACTAAAAGATTCTGGAATAAACAAGAAAAAGTTATGAATGGTCAAAAATCTCCGTTAGCGTAAATGCACTTTTTCATACGAATAAACCAATTTTGAAAACATGTAGGTATGCCACTCCTCCGTGGTGATCTCGGAAACCAATTTTTCACACTCTTCGACAGTCTCTTCTGATGATGAAAATCGTTGACCGTGTAACTGGTACTTAATTTTTGGGAACGAAAAAAAAATCGCAAGGTGCCAGGTCGGGACTGTATGCAGGATGGCTCATGAGTTTTACGTTTTTCATCTTCTTTGGCCTTTATGTATGCCTTTAGATACCTAAAGGCCTGTTGTATCCAACGAATCCTACAATTGCTATAAAAGTGAAAGTTTAGAAAGATGTTTCTTACTTTTTTACGTATCCTATATTTGCTTTTGTAATTTGTTTGTAAATCGGAATGAAACAAAAACTAAATGTTAAGGGAAGCTTGCTACAATACATCAGTGAAAACTGCATTCAAATCGGTTTACCCGTTTCTGAGATTAGCGTGCACAAATGCACAGACAAACATACAAAAAAAATTAATACTATTTTTTTGACATCGGTAACATAAGTACAACGTGTACAATTTTTTTTTTTGAAAAAATATTTAATGTAGATGTACATTAAATATTGTAATATGTATATTGTAATATGTAGATGTACATTAATGTAGATGTACAGATACAGGACACGGCGCGTTTGCGATTTTTATTATATGTAGGTATAGATAGATAACACATTTATAAAGCCATCCAAAATAAATCTTATAATACTTTTTAAAAAGCCCTTTAAAAAGTTTTATAAGAAAGACTGTAAAGACATCTGCTACTATTTCACTCAATATTAGTCTGTATAACGTAATTTCTCTTGAATACTCTGCAACAGCAGTCTCCATAAGTTGTCAATAAAAACTTCAGTAAAAGCTGTTAAGGTAAATGGTGCGAATAAAAAGAAAACAGGGGCAAAGCGTGGACTCTTTTATAGTTATGTTTATTGGTCATAAATTGAGCTGTGAAGTACTGTGAATGCAATCAGTATTATGTTATGATGAACAAATTAAATTGTTGACATTTATTACGATACCAGTTTATTATTTAAACAAAACGTCGCCGATTATTCGAGCAGATTTTTCTGTAATTTAAGTTTCGAATTACACGTTTAGCTTGTGAGCTTTTTTTGTTGTTAAGGTTGGCAGACAGGCTGACAGTCCAATATACCGTTGCTTACAACACAAGCAACGCTACAAGTGCTGCAAATGCGCTGCCGACTACAGTAGGAAAAGGATAAGGGATTGGGAAGGGTTAGGGAAATGGGCTCTGGCAACCCTTACTCACTCATTGAAACACAATGGCGTAGGTGCTGATACCTCATGATGATCTTCTGTAAGGGGGTGGTTACTGCCGCCAGACGGGCTGCTCAAATGATTGCGAAACGCAGTACACTGCGTTTCAGATCCAGACCAGAGCGCACTTGGAAAAGTTCATTTCTAAAGTTGACCTTGCCGGGAATCGAACATGGGAACCTTAGAACAGAGGGTTAAGGCAAGCACCTAAACTACTCATCCAACGGGCTCATCAAACAAAACATATATAATGTAAATGTAAATTTTGTTTGTTTACATGATTGATTCTAAAAAAATTTCACTTATTTCAGTAATAGGTATTCTTCACTACACTTTGTCTGAGTGGAATAAATAGACCGGTTTTTTTCAGTTCAAAATATGTATATTTTTTAATTACGTCAACATCAACAGTCTATTTTGTTATAAGTACCCACTGCAGGTGCACAGGCCTTCCCTCTCAACAAGGGCGTATGGGCTATATGGTCCACAACGTTGACCCAGTGCGGGTTAGTGGATTCGGCCGTATTTCCTTTTTTCCATATTAATTTGTATAATAAATAGCTGAAAACTTAAGGAAGAGACCAGAGGTAGAAGAAAGACTCCAAAAGAAATGTTATCCAGTAAGTAAAATCTATGACAGTATAATCCTCACCCACATAATAAAATCTGGTATGCGCCATATTTTCGGCAGTTTGTAAGCACGCATACCAAGATTTATGAAGGTAACATTGATTGAACGCACACCATTCAAATAGGTATGCGTAACCTTTCCGGCTAAAAATCATTAGTCGGCCGAATTTTCTCTTGATGATCATGATATTTCGCACAAAATTCTATGAAATTGATCAAAATCCGTGATGACGGAAAAAAAATGGAAATTTAATAATATATAATTTCTTTAAAATATTTCCGGCCAATCAATCCACGCCGAACAAACAAATCTTGTTCGCCTCTAAGTGTTAACTTTTATTTTTTATTAAAAATTTTAGTATCCGTATCACGGAGCTTTCAGGATTGGTGCCTTCTCGCCTAATACGCGAAAGCCGAACTGCACCATACTCTGTCATTTTATAATGCATGTCTTAACATGTTTATTGGCAACAAGAAACATCTCGTGCGTTTCCTATATTTGTTTTAAATATCTTAGTTTACTCCGAGATGTCGAAGTTGACGCCTCGCGACTTATGTGTGATAATCGTGTACAATTTTAAGCGCGTTTTAACTGATGATGAATGTGTTAGTGAGATGCAGTATGTATTCCATGAAACAGCACAAGCCGTAGCAGTGTGTATCAGTGGTACAAACAATTCGAACGTAAGGACTTTAACCTGGACGATGATCCACAGTCAGGTCGGCCGCGCGAGGTGGTTACTCCAGAAAACATTTTACATAGAGGAAATCTTGCACCTTAATGCACCAGCTATTCTTCATGACCACCTCAAAGTAACGAAGCGGTGTATGCTTTGGGTACCCCATGATTTGACTGCGCCCAAAAAGAGTGTCGCATCAAATGGTGCAAAAATATTCGTATCCAACCGCGAATTCGGACGTTTTTTCTAAGCTTTTCAATTATTTGAAGCAGACAATACTGTTATATACCATTTAGCGGTGACTGCCTTCTGTTCATCCATGGTAATATTTTTAATAACAAAAAAATACCACCACCATTTTCTTCTCACCGATCGTGACTGTTTTACAGTAGTTGGCATTTCTTGATTTTCAAACATTCTTTGTTTTTAGATTTACTTTTTTGTCTTACTAGTACAGCCAAAACTCGTCACTATTTACATACTGTGACTTTCCATGAAATCCCAACTGACTCTACTATTAAAACACTAAACTTAATTAACTAATTTATATTTACATGTATATAGTATTAACATAGTTATTATTTATTTTAATTATCTTTAAGTATGTTATATCAATAACATAGAATTTATATTTGTACACCGAGTTTTTTCGATTGATCGATGGAGCAAGAAGAAAACCTACCCATGGTCATAACAAATAAAGATTATTATTAGGTATAAAAAAATGCTTTTGCTAGTAGTGGCAGAGCACACTGCATTTCGCAGTCCTAAAACGGTCATCCCGTCTGGCAGCAGAAGGTGGCTCCTTACAGAAGACCATAGTTTCAGCAAGTGAAGAGTTCACTATTCGAATAATGAACGCACTTGCAGCACCTATGGCGTTGTTTGTCTTAATAAGACTGTACATTCAAGTGGACTGTAAGCCTGCTTGCCGACCTTTACACAAAAGAACGAATCAATGATTATACAAGTTAAGCATGATGGGTACTTACTGTCTGATACGTATGTGATGTGTGTTATTTAATGAAGCGGCTTTTTTTTAAAGTACGTTCGCTTTCCTGTTACGATAATAATAATTGGTGATTATTTTAAATGGGATTTAATACATTCGTATCTCACTTTTAATATATTCAATGACGAGTCCGTGGTTAGGGTGCTTGCATTAACGTTTGGTTCTAACGTTCCCGGGTTCGATTCCCAGCAGGGTTCACTTTTGAAATTAACTTTTCAAAGTTGGGCCTGGTCTGTATCTGGAAAGTAGTTGCAGGGCACAGCTGTTTCGCAGCCCGTCTGGCGGCAGTAACCACCCCCTTACAGATGACCACCGTGAAATAAAAGCACGTGTGCTGTTGTTTTTCATTGAGTGAGTAAGGGATGCCAGAGCCCATTTCCTTAACCCTTCGCAATACCTTATCCTTAACCCTATTTTAGTCGATAGCGTACTTGCAGCACCTACCATCCAGTGGACCGTCAGCCTGTCTGCCGACCTTAACTTAATTTAAAAAAAATAACCGAATAAAATTATAATTGAATTCGCATTTATAAAAAACGATTCTGAGGAAAATTGACCCAAAAATTATTGAGATCGCAAGATGCGACATCACGGAGCCAAAAATATTTTATGGTCTCAACTCGAATTGAACGACTTTAAACGTAAAATGGCTACATAAATTACAATTAAAGCGTTTTAAATTCAAACTTAAAATAGTCCTTTTAATTTTTTAATTTAAAGTGTTCGATTTGTTGATTATGTTATTCTGGTCTATCATGTCAGGTCTACCTTACTAATTATGATCAAATTTTTAAATTTTTAAATGGCAGTTCCGAAAATATATGCTATTTAATTATTATTTTTTTCAATGTAATCGTTTATCATATTCAGAGTTGATACTAATCTATTAATTTAAAAAGGAACAGATTTTGTCTGAATACCTAAGATGTATTTATTATTAGTTTTTGCCGGTGACTTTGTCCATTTTTATAAATTTTAGCCTATTATTTATTCTAGTGTATAAATTATATTTCAATAAGGTTTTACCAAAATACGTTCAGTAGTATTGGCGTTAAGGAATAACTAACACCCTCACAAATTTTCGTATAGGGATAATATTAAACAAGTATTTTAAAATTTGTGATCCTTTTGGCGACCCCCTTGGTGGAGTGGTTAAGATGTTTGCTTTAACGCTCTGGCTCAGTAGTCCCGGGTTCGATTCCCTGGGGGGTCAAGTTTGGAAATAACCTTTTCACAGTTGTCTCTGGTCTCGACCTGGCGAGTGTTTGCAGGGCACATCAGCCTGTCTGACGAATTTAACATTAAAAAATAGTTACATGTGATCGTTTTTAAATTTGTGGTTGCGTACATACATGGCTTAAATTAAACCATCCAATGTATATATTAAATAAAATCACAGAGATTAAAAAAAGAGATATTTGTTAATTAGGTACGACGATATCGATATGCAGTCATTATCGTTGCATCGACTCCATACAATAATTTCTTTGACTGTCAGCATTACGAGCTGTGGCGAGTCAGATAAATTTGGTCTCCTTAAACATTCTACATTAAATATTCATAAATATATTTTATTTAATGGCAAACAAAACTATTACGGGGAAACCTTTTCATATGAGACATGAGAAAATCAGTTTCTTCGATAATCTGACAATCCGCAGCCTTATTTTTTTACTCTGACGAGAGTTCTGTGATCAAAAGTGAATCTAAAATGTATCCATAATATATTGTAACTACACGTGTAACCTATCGACTAACTACTGTACATCGACTAACAACAATGGCTGCAGAATGTTGGGACCACCACGTTTCTGCAGAGCATCTGGCATGTTTGCACTAGCGAAAACGAACGATTTTACGCCATCGTGCGTAAAAAAATCGCTTCCTTGCTCTGCAGATTGCGTGCGAGTTCCAGTTCTATTCTATCTTGACGACCATAGCCGGGATGTATGACTCCAGTATCATACATCTCAGCTATGGTCTGTAATTGCAATACGAATAGGTCTTTTCTACCATTCTGATTTTCACATGTTATTCCCAAGAGGCTCAATTACAACTTACAAAGTACTACAACCCTTGTACAGGAAGTGCTATGTCTAGAACTAGCCGTGTAGAAGGCGTGACACTGTTATTTTAAAATACTTCCATTTAATTACCCATAGACCTTGTTTAACTGGTATTCGCAACCATCAATCATACAAGCCAGTGGGTGCATTCAGCAAAATGTTAAGAGAAAACGATGTTGTTAATATGTATATGAAAATGAGTTAGGTAATAATGAGTACTGTCAATTAATAATCCAGTGGTTTGAGAAAATATCTCAGTTTTTTAAAGTAACAAGTGACGGACAGACAATCGCCCTTTGAGATTGTGATATGTCACAATCCGAAAATATACCTATCCATGATGTAAGCATATGATAATTTAATTTCAATTATAAGATTAGTATTAAAGGTCACACTGTGTTTTCCTAAGTTCAGCAAGAACGTCTGGGGGCAATAACCAACAACCCCTTATAGTCCAGGAAAATTTACTATGAATCGATGGATGAAAGAAATTTTCGATTGCATCTTGTAGAAATATAAAAAAAATAAGTGTTTTTTCCCAAATTATACAAAAAATGTAAGAGTTAGAAACAAAAGTTTCAGATAAATATTGTAGAGAATTTTGATTGAAATAAAAATGTTCATATATAACCTTTTTTGCATATAGGATATAAGGGTTGATACGTATATTTCGCAGTATCAACCCCTTATCTTCTAACCTAAAATTAAAATTGACAGAGTTAGGGATAACTCTGTTAATTTTAATTTTAGCCAAAAAAGTAATATGAACATTTCTTATATAAAATTAAGGTCTCTACAATATTTGTCTGAATTTTTTTCTAATTCTTACCATTTTTGCAAAATTTGGAAAGAACACCTATTTTCCTTTACCCCTTCTACAGGGTGGAATCAAAAAATTCTTTCACCCATCGATATTACATAATTTCTAGAAATGGCCCT
Source organism: Bembecia ichneumoniformis (assembly GCA_910589475.2). NCBI lineage: Eukaryota > Metazoa > Arthropoda > Insecta > Lepidoptera > Sesiidae > Bembecia > Bembecia ichneumoniformis. Next base: position 10,564,806 of record OU342538.1, on the reverse strand, counting down.
GCGGGTCATCATTCTTTTAAAAATGGCCCTGCCGGTCTCATATTTTGATTTATTAATTAATTTTCCTAGACTATTGTAGAAAATCAATCAATATTATAGAAAATAAACTTGTTGGTAGGTAGTTATCAATTGTAACTAACTACCAACAAGTTGATTTAATGGTAGGTGACAGTGATCAGGGCCTATTTCCATATGTTGCCTAAGTTGTACATGTGTGCGAACTAAGTGTTGTGCAGTGTTGGACGCTGCGAGTGTAGCAGCCGTCCTATTCCTCTGTCACATAAGAGCATTGCCGCGAAAGATAAACATCGTCGGTGGTCTGATCTTCTGATACATTTGGTATACTTGTTTTAAATTCTTCCGCCACCGTAACAACTGATATGTATAATAAATCCGATGAGTCTGCAACTAAATAGTAGTCCGGTTTGAAAAATTCAATTATCTATATTGATATAGTAATTGAACGGTAGTTGAAACCACGGGGCAGAGCTAGTTTATAAATAAACGTAATTTTTTTGATCTTTTTACTAGTTAAAAAACAAACAAAGTATTACAAACACTTACATAAATATAGATCAGCACAAAAGTCGAATAGAGGATTAACAAGTTAGTGATGTGGTATCGTTTTTATGTGGAATCGGCCAACCAACGTGCGTTCTGTTGAAACGTACGAGTACTGGACAATGGCCATCGTTAGGCGTTACTGGTTGCCGTTAAGCCTGTGGCCTGGTGACCCGTGAATTTTTCTTACTTTTTTGTCAACTAACAGGCGGTATATCTTTTCAGCATATTTTTTTATACGTCGGCCTAAACTATGCTGACCCGGATTTAGATTAGCGTGACATACAATTTGAGAATTATGTGTATTTTAAGAATCATGTGTTTTTTTTTAAAGAAAATATACAAGAACAGAATCATTCAGAGAAAGATTTTTACTGTTCAAAGCGAGTATAGATTTATGAAAAAATTGTTGGAATTCGTTTTTTTTTTAAATAAAATGAAAGTTAAAATCTCGAACCAGATGAAGGTGACATCTCTGTATACTCAAGTATTATTAGATTTTATAATTTAATGTATTTTTTAAGATCAATTATTTTATTTAATATTCTAAATTATATACAAAACATATTTACAAATTATATCTATTATAATATATACCTTGCTGGCTCATTACGTAGTTGTTTAAGAAAGGCTAATTGCTAATCTTAAGGTAGATTTTAGAGGTAATATGAAAATGTAAGTCAATCGACCTGCAATAATCCAACGAATGTTTTGTAAGACGAATTTGTTGGACTGTGTAGGCGCAAGGGAATCATGTCGAGAGATCAGAGTTCGATCCCCGGTTATGCCATGTACCAATTGATTTTTTTCTAAAAACTTAAGTACATTTTACTGATTGTTGGGAAAAGTACTTGTAAGTACTTCTTTTTTGGATGAAAGCTATCCTATGTCCTTTTCTGTATGCACCACGTGTATGCAAAATTTCATTATGATCGGTTGAGTAGTTAAGGCTTCTGTATCTGCCAACGGCCTTGAGGTTCTGGACGGAGCGAGATGTTTCCCCGCGCCAACCGCGCTAATTTGTACAGAAAACAAATAATAGTTATTTTTAGCCTAATAAATCATTATTTTGACTCGCCAATCGTACACTTTGTGAAAAACATCTTGTCAAAAATTTGTGCGAAAGAAAAACGCTGATTTAACAAATTATAGCAATAATTGGCAATGGAACGAAATGAATGATACTAAGAAAAGACGATGAAAAATTGGATTATTGTAAGTAACTTATGCTTAGATACTTATATACAAGAAGACAAGTGTTGCTTGTCACATGATACACTATCATTGTTGCCATTTAGATAGTGATGCGTTTATCTTCGAGCGCATTTATTATAATCCGACAAACCGTGCTACTGGTTGAAGGAACCGGTCTTCAGTTGGACTTGTAACGCGCGCAATAAAACCCAGTTGCAAAGAGCTGTCGCATATTTTACATTACAGTATTAATTGTATTATGAGGTCGTATATAAAGTGTGACACATATTTTCGAAGACGCTTTAGTCGGAGTTCCAGGGCTATCTGGAGACTATAATTAAGCAATTAGTACTCAAAAAACATTTTTTTAACATATTGCCAGATTAAGTAGGATCCAAAATGTTCAAATCAAATCAAAATATTTATTTATCAATTAGGTTTCTCCAAGAGTGTGGTGGACCGTGCCGAGAGGATGTATGGCTGAAAGGGATTCAGCAGCTAGCGCCAACCTCGACGGACCCGGCTAACGTCGTTGTATCGTGCCTTCTCACAGGAATGGGCGTTACCCTGTGAGTGACATATTAAATCGACCCTTCTCGTGGGAATCATATGGAAAATTTACAAGAAACCCAACCCCCCTCCAACCTCAACATACAACAAGAAACAAACCGAAAGGTTACTAGCCAACAAGCCTTTCTAAGGAATTTCCTTGAAGGCAGACAAAGATCTTCGTCACTATCTGCGCTACCGACTGGTGAAGATAGCAACATATCACTATTCACGGAGCCATTAAATTCGTTGAAAGATACCCCACCGCTAACTCAAAATCAACCACCTCCCTGGCAGCGTGTCCCTATAAGGAAAAAACGTAAATACTGCAATGAACCTCCCTCGCCAGAAGGCATTGACTGCACTAACAGTTTTTCTGGGCTCTCAACCGATTTAGCTGAAGACCCCCCTGCTAAGCTGAAAGCACCAAACAAGCCCCCACCTATAATCTTGTACGGAATAGAAAGTGTGAACGAACTTACAAAACTCCTGCACACTGTAGTCCAAGAACAGGAATTTAAATACAAAATTGTAAATAAGAACCTTCTCCGAATAATGGTTGACTCCACAGCAAGCTACCAAAAAGTAATAGATCTTGTAAGATCAAAAGGTCTGATTGGGCACACTTTCTCCCGAAAAGACACAAAATGTCACCGAGTTGTTATCAAAAACCTTCATCACACCACACCCCATGAGGCCATTACAGAAGCCATAGAGAGTACCGGAAACAAAATCAGAGGCGAAATCATAAACGCTCGATACGGTCCTGACAAAGTCCCAACCTCTACATTTTTTGTTAATGTCGAACCAGGCATAAACAATAAAGCAATTAAATCTATCAAATACATATACCATCAACACGTCAAAATCGAAGACCCTCGCAAATCAACAATGTTAGTTCAGTGCAAACGCTGCCAACAATATGGACACTCGAAGAATAATTGTATGCGGCCTTATCGCTGCCTGAAGTGTGCAGAGGGACATAACACCGCTAACTGCCCTAAAAAGGACAGAAACTTACCAGCGAAATGTGCGCTGTGTCTACAAGACCACCCTGCAAATTTCAAAGGCTGCCAAGTATACAGAGAGATCCTGGCAAGGAAAATGAAGAAATCCAGGCCCAAACCACTCTCTGCCGCCATCGATGTTGATAGTAGTCAGAGACTATCTAAAACAAACCCTGAGGTCATACGACAAACCCAGAACGACGGCCCCGGACCATCAACTGGTCACACTTCAAGACCAAGATTGTACTCTGACGCGGTGACCGGACGAAATCAGGACCCACAGGAAACAGAAACAGATGGAACAAACAAACAACATCATACCAAAATAGAACTACTCCTAATAAAGCAAAGTGTAAAAATCGACAATCTCCTTCAACAGATAGGTACCCTTATGGGACTATTGACTACTGTAATCGCTAAATTGTTTCCAAAATGACTGGGCTACGAATGGCAATTTGGAACATCAATGGACTCTCCCCGAACATTCAAGAGCTTACAACCATACTCTCAAGGAACAAACTCGATGTAGCTCTCATATCCGAAACTCATGCCACCATACGCAGCTCGTTTCAAGTCAAAGGCTACCAAGTGTATAGTACTCCTCATCCCGATGGCGGTGCTCATGCGGGATCAGCTGTGGTCATAAAAAACAATCTAAAGCACTCTCTCCTGGAAGCTTACTCCACTGACTTCCTCCAAGCCACGTCGATAAGACTAGAGGACCGTGCTGGTCCCATAGTCCTCTCAGCCGTTTACTGCCCACCGAAACACCGAGTTTCCGAGGAAATGTACTTTCATTTCTTTCGGACACTTGGTCCGCGCTTTATTTCTGGCGGCGATTGGAATGCGAAACACGTTTATTGGGGCTCCCGCTGCACAGTAACCAGAGGCCGGGTACTCAAGGACTGCGTCGACAAAATGAGGTTACATACATGGTCGACGGGCCATCCCACCTACTGGCCATCAGACCCCAAAAGGATACCCGATCTTCTTGACTTTTTCATCGCAAAAGGCGTCAGTCACCTGTACACCAGTATAGAGTCAAGTCTTGACGGATCATCCGACCACACTCCAGTCATTCTTAATTTATGTGCTGAAGTGATCATTAAAGAGAAACCGGAGAAATTATACAACCATAAGACTGACTGGGTTGGCTTCCGCACTTACTTGGAAGACGAAATTAACCTGCGTATTCCATTGAAGTCTTGTGCTGATGTGGACGAGGCCTGCTTGTATATTACAAATCTGATTCAAACGGCAGCCTGGCTAAATACACCTAGCCTACCTGACTCACATAAGTCCCTTATTACACCAATGGAGATTAGAATAAAACTCGAGGAAAAGCGTCGTCTTAGGAGAACCTGGCATCAATCACATCTCCCAGCTGACAAGACGAGATTTAATCGTGCTGCAAGGGAACTGAAAGTTATGCTCAGGGAGTCCTCAAATCAGAGACTAAGAACTACTTTAGAGCTTATGTCACCCACTGGTCGGAGTGACTACTCTCTATGGAAGGCCTCCAGAAACGTCGACAAGTCGCAGAAACACTGCCCTCCCATAAAAACGAATGACACTTGGGCGAAAACAGACAGTGAGAAAGCCGAAGCCTTTGCTTCTCACCTATCTTGTGTATTCCAACCCAACAAAGCCAATGGCGATGGCGATGAGTGCGAACTGGACACAATACTGAGCCAAGATTTACAAATGTCTCTGCCCCTAAGACCGACGTCTCCCAGAGAAGTTGCACGCATGATTAAGTCCTTGCACTCAGGAAAAGCCCCTGGCTACGACCTGATTACCCCGAAGCTGCTTAAGGAACTTCCCAAAAAATCTATTACGTTCCTAGCTTGCTTGTTCAATGCGATCTTCAGAACGTGTAGCTTCCCCGCACCTTGGAAGGTCTCGGAGATCATTATGGTGCACAAACCCGGCAAACCGGCACAGGATATCACGTCCTATCGTCCTATCAGTTTAACTCCCGTGCTGTCGAAACTGTGGGAAAGAATATTTCTAGTTCGATTGAAGCCCCAAATGGAAGAATGTAACATCATACCATCGCATCAGTTTGGATTCAGAAAATCGCACTCCACCATTGAACAAGTTCATAGAGTTTACGACGTAATACGACAGTGCTTTGAACTCAAACAATACTGTTCGGCAGCCTTCTTGGACGTGCAACAGGCTTTTGACCGCGTCTGGCATAAGGGCCTGCTTGTTAAAATAAAACAATTGCTACCCCACTCCTTCTTCAACATTCTGGCTTCGTACTTAGCTGAAAGAATTTATCAGGTTAAACATGGCGATGCTAGATCAGGCTTTTACGATATCAGGGCTGGAGTACCGCAGGGTTCGGTAATTGGCCCTACTCTCTACAACATATTTACCTACGACTTGCCCACATCAGATAATGTGACTGTCGCCACCTATGCGGACGATATCGCCTACCTATCCTGTCACGACTCGGCCGAACTGGCTAGTGAACAGTTGCAGCAGGTGCTAAATAGCACGTTCTGCTGGCTGATGAAATGGCGGATTAAAGCAAGCGCCCTAAAATCACATCATATAACGTTCAGCCTGCGAAGAGGCATTTGCCCTCCAGTCCAACTAGGTGATGTCCTGCCACATTGCGAGTCTATAAAGTACTTAGGGTTCCACCTGGATCGCCGCCTCACTTGGAAGACCCATATAAAACACAAACGTGATGAGGTCAACCTAAAATTTAAAAACCTGTATTGGCTAATGAGACGGAATTCAATTCTGTCTTTGGAAAACAAATTACTGTTGTACAATGCAGTTATCAAACCTATATGGACCTACGGCATCCAGTTGTGGGGAATTGCCAGTGATAGCAACATAATGTGCCTGCAAAGAGCGCAAAACGCAATCTTGCGGACAATTGTGAATGCACCTTGGTTTGCTCGCAGTGACGAGATACATGGTTACTTGGAAATGCCAACCGTAAAGGAGGAAATTAAGGCATACACTAAACGCTACGCTGAGCGCTTAGCCATACACCCAAATCCTTTGGCTGTTAAACTGCTTGATTCCTCTCAAGCCGTGAGAAGACTCAAACGAAAGCAAATAGCGTTAATATAAGGGTCGGCCGAGGCAATGGCTTCCGAAACCCAACTTCCCCATGTAATACATCCGAACTGATTATAGTCACTAATGACTGATGGCAGTTTTTTTAATGGAAAAGAAAAAAAAAAAAAAAAAAAGGTTTCTCCAAGAAACTCTTATGATCGTCATTTATATGTTATTTATCGGATTTTTCTTTGCCAAATCATGAATATAAGACGTTTTTAAAAGAAAATAATCCATTCGTCATCATCATTAAATACCTACTGATCCCAACAACTGTTGGACATAGTTCATCATTATGGAACACCTCAAACCAAACGATTAACCGTCCGCATCCATTGTAAATCAAAATTTATGTCTATAAAATAATATACCTAAGCATTTAATTCAATTCCATCAACCAATCATGGCCCCTGAGAGGTTATTTGTAATTATTTTTATTTAAATGAAAAAATAAATATCTATAATATATAATAATACGGAATACGCGTCTAATTCAAAAAAGGCTTAAATATTCTTTTCTATCAACATTTTTACTATAAAATTATGTCGATGTAAATACTTATTTTTTATGACTGCGAAACGTGTCCTGACGAACGTGCGAAACGTGCGAAATGTGTCCTGACACTGACATTATTAAATAGGGAATATGCGTCTAATTCAAAAAAGGCTTAAATATATATTTTTTTATCAACATTTTTGCTTTAGAATTATGTCTATGTAGATATTTTTTAATATTTTAAATATTTTAATATAATTTTTAAATATTTTAACTACACTCAAAAATCGTTTAATGCCCTGCGCGTCCAATACAACAATGCCTTCAGAGTGTTTCTGGGGTTGCCGCGCTACTGTAGTGCATCGGGGATGTTTGCAAATGCAAGAGTTGCAGATTTTTACGCTATAATGCGAATGAGAATAGCATCTCTGATGACTAGAGTACGGGGCAGCCCCGACACGCTGTAGAAGGCAATTGCTGGGAAGATGGACTGAATAATAATAAAACATTGGGTGATGTCACACATCACCCTTAATAGAAAATGATAGGTTCTATCATTTTCTATGATACTTGCACATTATGTATATTGTTAGTTTATATTTTAATTTTAATTTTAATTTTCTACAATGTATAGTAATATAATTTAAAAAGCTATAGACACAATGAAGTCTGAAATAAAGTTATTATTATTATTATTAATATTATTTCTTTTTCGTTAAGAGGATATGTAAGAAAAAAGTGTTTCTTTGATTGCAATTATCTCAGGATTTGCTTAGCACAGAATTAAAATTTTCTGATATAGGTTATTTGACTACATAATTCAACATTTGTTTAGAGCCAAAACACGATAGCTTAAAATTTTCTCGACAGAAAAAAATTCTAAAGTAACCCCTTTAATTTTAATTTATCACAAATTGTATTTAAACAGTGCCATATTAGACTGATAAAAGTTAGTAAACACAAAGTAAATACAATTCTTTATCATTTGTTTAGACTAAAATATGTTTGTGTGATTTACTTTTTTTTATAATTGATATTTTAACAACGGGCGCTTACGTTATTTGTTTCGAGACGCAAGAGCGCTCTATCTGTTTCTTTTTCGCACGTGGAGAAGCAATAGCGCTTGTAACTGCTTCGTGCAGTGTTGCCGATTTGGTGACTTTGTCACTAGATCTAGTGAGTTTTTCATGCTTTCAGTGACATTTTTTTGGGATTTAGTGACAAAAAAATATCTAGTGACTTTTAGTGACTTTTCCCAATAATCTCAGTTATCTATTATTTCTCAGCTTTCGCTTGATTAATTTATTCTTAATTAACTGACTAGAAAATATTAAAACATATGTATTATTAATTTATTGTTACTGGCAACACGAGTTTAACAAAGCGGGACTTCCCAATGAAAATTTTTATTACTTATTTCACCTTTCTAACCACAGTTCAGAACAATCGGAAACAATCATTAGTTTCTTTCTCGCACGGTCGTTGTGTCAAGCTAGTTTTATTTTGTATTTTCAAATTCAAATCTAGCTGTTTTGCGTAATGGATCTGCCTTTAAAGAAGAAGACATACGCTCAAAGGTACAGAACTGAGTGGGAACATGAAGTAGAATTCAAAAATTGGCGAAAACCTGTTAAAGTGATACAAAAAAAGCTTTTTGTTCATATTGTCACAGCGAATCTAGAATAGCCGATATAAGAAAACATGCAGAAACCAAAAAGCACAAACAAAAATGTGCAACGCTTTTAAAGTATCAGCAAATAAGTTTTGCACCAGCTCCCAAAGAAAACAGGTTCACTCAAAAGGCTGAGGGTAAACTTGCTCTATTTATTACGGAACACTTGACAGATTTGTGCAAAGATGTGTTTGCAGATTCAAAATCCGCCGATTTAAAAATGTACAAAACTAAATGCACGCAAATTATTAACCAGGTATTGGCACCACACTTCAGAGAAGAACTTTTAAAAGACGTAGGTGAACAAAAATATAGCGTAATTTTAAAGGAAACCTGTCACACTTACGTCTTACCTACGGAGGTACTTACCAAAATTACAAAGACTGTAAAAAACATAAAAGGGCAAACAGCTGTTTCATTCACTTCTTCAAAAGAACCGCAAGCTTCTACGTCTTCTGAGCAACAACCCACGTTGTCGGACAAAGATGAAGGGAGAATTAATGACGACATTATTCAATGGATTGAATTTTGAACTAATTTTTTTAACTGTTTTCTTACTTAGTATTTGTTTACGTACTTGAGATTGATTTTCATATTTGGTTTAATTAAAATCTTATTTTAAAAGTGTGAATCAGCGAACTAGAAGGTTATTTATTATTTCGATGTTCTGAATAAGTTTAGTGACTTTTAGTGACTTCTTGAAGTAAAATTTTCTCATAATCTGGTGACTTTTTAATTAGGTTTTAGTGACTTTATTTTTTCCTTAGCGGCAACACTGGCTTCGTGTTACGCCCAGTTGCTCGTGGCCATAGCCGACGACGGACCTGTGCTTGGCGCTCTTTGCTCCCGATAATAAAGATAAATATTGAAATATATGTGAATAAACTTTATAATAATATTATTAAACTTTATAATTCGTCTTAGGGATAATTTAGTGACTAAAAACATTGAAAGATGGGAAACAAACAAGAATTCCAAAATTATAAGAAAAGAAAGTCGAATTTGAAACGTTTAAAAAAAAATACAAGTAATTTGAGACAAAAGAAAAGGTAAGAACGTTCATTTTTAACAATTTATTACGCTCTATGATTTTTAGTAACAAAATTTGTATCTTTGTTTTGTATGTATTAGAATCACATTTCCCAATATGTGCACCAGATAGCAGCATGAAAGTACTTGGATTTTTATATATGATTTTTTTATTGGTTTTATCACCGAGATTAGAAATCGAATTGCTAACAACATATAATATAAACAAATAAATAAAATTTAACTATCTCTTTGTAATGTCAATATAATAGCTTTTTTTTTAATGCACATACTTATAACAATAATATATTTTTATTTGTTTATCTTTAGATAAGTAAGCGCTTACACATGATAATTTATTCTTTTTTGTAACATTTTTTTACCCATTGCAGATTACTACGCGAAAATAAAATATGTAATATCAATGCCACGAGCGCAAGGTTCAAGCGAACAAAATCAAGTGGAGTCGCCATTACCTGAGAAACTTCATTCTTTTTCGCCAACATTAGAAAATAATAAAAGGTAAACCGAATTTTATAACGATGAATTCAAACATGTAAACCGTGATAATAATGCAAGGGAATAGACAAACTGTATTACAATTCGAAATATTTTTTCTTCTTGAATTGAATCAATCAGCTAATACTTTTTTAGTATTAATTAATTAATTAATTAATTAATATACCATAAAACCGAATTACCACTACTTATCATTGACATTTTTGTTCTGATATGAAGGAGTCACCTGGGGATTCCCCTCTGTAGCGGATCGGAGAGGGGATTCCCCAAAACCACCCAGGAAAATCCGAGATGTTGAGGATGTTGACCTGGTAAAAAGTCGGCGACGGGATCTCGGAAACTATCAACCCGAGAAGGACCCGGTTTTGCGGAATGTCATAGAGGGTCATCGGGGGTGACCACATCGCGACCCCCCCCCCCTCTCCCCCCATACGTTTTTTTTACGCTCCATACAACCGTCCGGATTTTCGAATCCCCGCAGCTCCGAAACGGTGAGAGTTATGGCGGCGGTTACTTTGGCGGATGACCAACGCCCGTGGAAGTCCGTCGTCCGGGACTGTCGCCCTCCCCCCACCTCCTCCCCTTCGGACCCCCTCCGTACAAAATCGCACTCTGTTAGGGATCTTTCGCCGCTGGAGGAGAGCGGCAAAGGTCATCGGAGGGTTGCGAAAGTACGAAGCCTTTCAATTAGTTACCGTCACCCCGCCCTCCGGATCCTCCCCCGCCCCCTCAGGCCCCCCCGAATGGCTTTTTCGAATGGGCACGGCGAATGGATTCCGATGGCTCCGACGGGATTTGGATTTAGCTCACTCGACCTCCCCTCCACCTCCCCCTCCATACGAAACCAAACTTCAAAGAGGTTCTTTTATAGAAAAGAGACGGCGGTCGATCCGCCGCAGCGGCGGCGAGGGGTATGTCGGAGCGACGAAAAGTGAAAATTTTGACACCCCCCTCGAACCCCCTCTGCCGTAACTCGGAAACGGCGCGACGCAGCCGGGTCGCGTTTGGGGTCTTCGGAGACGTCTCGGGGAGACGAACTTTTTGGTCGCTACAAAATTTCGAAATTTGCATTTTTGGACTTTTTCGTAAATATCTCTGGAGCGGTGCGTCGCAGACCGCCCGTGTCGGTGCTCATTTGAGAGGTCTCGGGGAGATGGATTTTTTGCAATAGACCAAATGTCACAATTTGACAGTCACTGTCTATTCGGTAGACCGTCGGTGACCGTAGCGGGCAGACACCCCGTGTTGGGTATCATTTGAATGGTCTCAACGAGGACGATCCATTGACACCATTGCTCTCCCCCCTCTCCCCCCTTCGGACCTCCTCTATGCAAAAAACACACATCAAAGAGATTCTTTCGCCGACGAAGGGACGGCGGTCGATCCGTCGCGGAGTGGTCCGGAGCGGCGGCACGGGGTCTGCCCGAACAAAGTAAAAGTGAAAATTTTGAACCCCCCTCGAACCCCCCCGGTCGTAACTCGGAAACGGCGCAATGCATCAGGGGTGTGTTTGGGGTCGTCGAAGAAGTCTCGGGGAGACGAATTTTTTAGTGGAGACGAAATTTCGAAATTTACATTTTTAACTTTTTTTGAAAATATCTCAGGAGCGGTGCGTCGCAACCTCCCGTGTTGGTACTCATTTAAGAGGTCGCGGTGAGACGGATTTTTTTAGCATAGGCATTTTGTTTCGTTACTTGTGTTATAAAGTAACTATTGCTACCTACCATCAAGATCAATACCATCAAGAATTATAAAAAAATAATGTCAATCTGAAGTTAGTAAGGAATAAAAAATTGTAAAGTAAAAGATAAAAATGAAATTGGAATGTTTAAATTATGCTCACTACTTTCTAATCATTTAAATCTGTTTAAAGAATATTAGATTTAAAAGAATTATTTTGTTACAGTTTTAGTAAGTATCATGTAAATGCATAAAATAAAAGTATCAATTTATAGTTAAAAATAAAACATTCCAACAACATAGGTATTAGTTTATTATTCTTGCTGTAATAATTAATGAAATAGAAATTTTAATATCAAATTTTTCTACTAAATAAAAATACGAAATATAATATGTGAATAAGAATATATACATATAATAAGCATATATAACATTTTGTATTTTTTTTAATTCTTTCATACTTATTAGACCCTTAGTAGACCCACCATGTTGGTACTTATGTAAGAAGAGGTCTCGGGGAGAGGAATTTTTTGGTCACGACGAAATTTCAAATTTCACATTTTTGGACTTTCTCGGAAATAGTAGCAGGTAGACCCACCGTGTTGGTACTCATATAAGAGGTCTCCGGGAGACGGATTTTTTGCAATAGACCAAATATCACAATTTGACATTTGCGGTCTACTCGGTAGACCGTCGGTAACTGTTGCGAGTAGACCCCCCCGTGTTGGGTATCGTTTGAAAGGTCTCAACGAGGACAATCCATTGACACCCTCTCCCCCCTCTTCCCCTCCCCACCCCCGAAAGGGCTATCCCCCCGCGGGCTGCGCAGCCCGCGGCAACGAGCGGAAGCTAGTTTGTATATGAAGCCGGTTTCATTTTTTCTATTTTTATAGACTAGTAGGGGCCGAATTCTGATGTATTAATTCTTATTTGTACTTCCATCGATTTACGCTAACTTTTTTTTTTTTTTTTTTTCAGTAATCCGTGTTCGAGTACTCGAACCATTGAATCACCTATTCATCAGGAATCGGACAAAGTATTGACAGAATTACAAAATGCTGCAGATATATTTCATAAGAGTAATTCCATGTAAGCACTTGTGTAAACTCATTTCAGTAACAATCGGCTAAAATTTAGCAGTGAAAGTTGAAACTACATTTATATGGTCTATTGCTCAAAGAATTCTCAAATTCAATACTACAAAGTAATAGCATAGTACACCCAGAATAGTAGTTCATCTCAGGCATGTCGGCGAGTTATTAGCCTACTTATTACTTGTCACTTTATTTTTTAGTTAAATATTATTTGTGTATTATGAGTAGCACTGAATTTTTATATATACCTATATTTTTTATATTATTATAATGAAATGTTTTACTAATTCATAAATGAGGTATAAATAAAAGTCCTTTTAATTTTTATGTATATGGCATTTATTAAAAACTTACAAATTTGAAATAGAAAAAAATTAAAAAAATATCAAATGGAGAACACAAACACATCCAAATATTACTATAAAAATTCAATAAATCAATAAATCGGGCCAGGATTTCCAAAGTTATAGCGTTGTAAAATTTCACCGCTTTTTAAAATTTGCGTTCATTCGCGCACCACCGCGATGACGTCATACACCTACAGTCCTTGTCCCATTGCAAGTAATGCTGAGTGTTTATTTTCATAAAATTTGATTGTTGTGGTTTGTAGTTATTATTTTAAGTGTTTGTGTTAGCAATTACTTTAAATATTATTGTTATTAAATAAACATAGTGATGGAAGAGGGTTTTGTAAAAGGACAGTCGGACCTACCAAAAGTCGACATTTTTATGGTTGCGCGATATTTGTCTGAGAATGGTGATTATGTAGCCGCTGAAATGCGAGGAATAAAACTGAATAAGTAAGTAAATGTGTAACTTCTCATGTACTTATGTTAGTATTTCAATCAAGTTTTATTAAAAGGCAACTGTTTGTTTTTGTCGAGTGTCAAATGGCAGGGGGACAAACATTTTCTTAATTTCATTTTTAAATATTGCCTTTTTTATTAGGTACAAAACCAAAAAGTTCATTTCATCCTTTATAGCAAATAAACTGAGTGATGTTATTTAGTTTGGGTGTGATCAATGTAAAGGATGTATTAAGCATTTAAAGTATTGTGTATCTTTTATGTAATTTTTTTTTATAAAATTTATTATATATATACACATTAGTTTCTTTTTTAAAACAAAAAGTCATCTCCAAGACCAACTCAACGAGTCGTGCGTGTCGAGGCGCGCGCGCCACTCGCGAGGACATTGGCCTGCACCCTGCACATTCAACTACAGTTTTAGGTTAGGTGTCTATTTCTTAAAAGAAACACTTTTGGATGTACGTCGAAATGATCTTCATAACAATGCACGTAACTAGAGGCTTTAAGAGGATCTGCTCTTTTCACAACTTTTAACCACTTTTTCCGAATATGGTACATAAAAAAAAACAATTTTCGGGGTGATTTTACACTGAAGTTGGTACACATAGGCACAATACAATATTTTTTAACCTTTTTAGTGATCCAATATAATTTTTTTTTATTAAATTTATAGCGAGACTGCGAGCGCAACGAGCTAAAGTATGAAGGTATGTTATGTAGAGTCAGGGAGTGACGTCATACGTTAGCGCGGTCGCTTGTCGGATTTTGCCGCGGAAGCCGTTCTTTAAGGTTTAATATCTCAGTCATTTTTGAAGATAGGAAAAAAATAAAAACAGATTATTTTTTCTCGAGTTACAGGTAACTGTTATTTTATTACTGTTTTATGATAAATATAATTGTCAGCTATTATTTTGATGATGAGCTTATACCATCAGTTAACTTGTGTATATACCATATTTACGCTAGGCAAGCATAGATTTAATTACTTTTCTTGTAATATTATTTTTAAAGAAAGCTTTCGTTGAAAACAATCATTCCGAGAACGTTTTTGTAAAGTTTGTATAAAATTCAACAATAACTTTAATATTTCTTTTTTACACTTTACAATAAAGGAAGTATGTAGTTAATATTATGAAATTAAAACATTTTAATAAAGTTGCAAATAAAAGCGTTTTGAAGCAAAATACCGCAACAAACGAAGCTATGTAACTATCTCTATGTATTCAATTATGTAAATATGAAAATATGGCAGACCTGCATATAAATAAATTAGCTGAAGTTATAAAAAGTTTCTCTTTTTTAAATATTCCCATGGAGTTTGTTTAAATACTAAAAATTTGATGTATTTTCTGTGATTTTAGTGATGTTCCCGGAAATGATGAGTTGTTCACGAAATGATGCGTGTGTTGCCTGAATGAGGATGTGAATGCATTTTAGGGTTTATTATAATAAAATCAAATGTTTACAAGTTATTGTTATTTAGTTATTTGGCATAAGGTTTATTCTAAACATAAATGTAACTTTACTTAGCTTAAATCACTTCTTTACAGTCTTTTGATGATGTACCCTGCCAAGTACAATTCTTTATAATCACATTAAACTTTATGTTGATGGTGATAATGAAACCATTAATAACATGTAATAGTTCTAGTAAAATTGTAAGTAACATTTTAAACAAAAACAAGTTTTCTTAATTACATTAATAGAACACAAGAATATGTGAAAAGATAAACATTAAAAATTTTCGAAAACTTCAATATCAGTATCGAAGTAATAATACTCTCGATTTCTTTCTCTTTTCAGTAATGGCGTAGGAATGATATTAATTATTTGCTCGAATGCAATATATGATACATAGTTTGACACTAACTTAAATTTTTTGGCACTGTTTCGCGCTGAACTCAAGAAAGTTACTAGGATTTATCCATCATCTTCATCGACACCTGTCTGACAGATGGCAACATAATATCTGTAATTGATATTTTTCTTTTGAGTAGGTACTTTAATTAATGAAAATGTTCCAGTGGATATTAAATTAGGATGTAGGTTTTCCTTGCCTTGACTGTAAGATGTACCAGCTTCTAAAACAATCTCACGAACTTTAGCATCAGACTTTAGAATCGACGTATTGGTCGTCCTCTCTTTTGGCAAAAACTTTTTGGTCATATAAAGCAACTTGTACTCCTTACTATATCTCCACTAACACATTTTTGGAAGGCTTCCCTGTCTTTGGAATTTTTTTTCAAACTATCAGCTTTTTCTTGTAATTGTGTAATAAGAACTTCGTTAAATAATAGATTCTTGCGTACTTCAGAAGGTACGTCGATGTTTTTAATCAGTGCGTTAACTTTGCTGTTAGGAGTAATAGTTATTCGAGCTTTCTCCTGTACTTTTTTTCTTTTCATTTTAGTCTTTTAATTAAAGTTTTATATTTACGTTTAATTTTAGCGATTGTTTTTTCCTGTTGTTTTATTTTACGGTATGCTTTAGCTCTATCTTTCCGCACAATTTTTCTTCCTACTGTTTTCCTCACTGAAGGTGTTGCAGATATATCATCATCGGAATGTGGCGGTGTATTTATTATTATATTTGATAATTCCTTCTTCTTTTCTGTGTATTTTTTTTACGCTTCTTTCCATTTTTTTCTCTGCTTTCGCTTTTCTCTCTCGATCTTCTAAGCAATGTTCTTAACTTTCTTTTCAGCTTTTTTTCTGATAATATGCTCTATCTTTAGCCCTTTTAACCTCTCTGTTCATCTGTCATCTTATCTAAATATTTTCTTTTTCTGGCATTAGTTTTTTCTCTTTCGCGCAAATAGGATGAACTATTTTTGTTAAGTTGCTTTTTCGGACGTTTTGTTCTTTTTCCAGCTTCTTGAGACTCCATATTGCTAAAAAATTAAACATTTAATTGAAAACTGTATTTAACACAACATACACTAAATTTAATAATGAATAGTAATAGCAGATTGCAATTTAGTAACTAAACAGTCATTTCGGAAACGTCATCATCATTTCGATAACGCTCCGTCATGTCCGGTAACGTTCTCAAAATGACCGTTCCCGAAATGACTTTTTCAAATTAAAGCGGCTATTTTTACAGCAGCCATCTTTGACATCATGTCTGGCTTGGTTAATGTAAAATATTTGAGGTTATAATTTCTTTTAAACACTATAAAACGTAGTGTTTTTCAATATTCCAAGGTAATAAATGCATTCCCGGTATGACGACTTATTGATGTACGCACTGTAAATAATGAATCGAAAGATACTTACTACTTATTTTTAATTTTATCGGCGAATAGTTCTCATAACAGCCACTTTGTTTACATCTTCCCCTACAACTGTGCCATAGACACCTAGAGGCTGCGTTCAATAATACATTTTTTTCGTCGATTAAAACTGCGTTCACTGAAATGATGCTTACATTGTCGGACATAATATTTCGACTTTTTTTTCTTCAATTTCTTTTTATTTTTTATTAATGTTTACCATAACGTGATATCAGATAAAATTGAGGGCCAATAAGTAATGAAAACCGTTAAATTTATTTTATTTTATGTTGATTCCCAGAGTTTGTATCTAAGAAATGTTACTTAGGACGCGTTCTCGAAATGACTTTTTGTACTTATTTCTTTAAATAATTTTGAATATGTTTAACTTTTGAAGTATGTTGTGTGATATATAGTCAATGTGAACACATTTAAATATTTACAAACATTAATTTATTAAAAAAATATATGAACTTATTTACTGGCGAAGGTGATTTGCCACCTTGGTAATTTTGACCCACCTATTTTGTAGATATCCTGAAAAAAAAAACATTGGTGTTCTCCATTGCACTAAAAAATAAAGCGGCGGCGGCGGGCGCGAATGTGCCGGGAGCGAGCGGATGCGCAATTACTTGTACGCGCGTGACAAGAAAATTTAAAACATTAAATGTTATAATTATAATACATATATGTGTAAACATTACAAACTTATATTGTCAACGCCAACAAAGAAGTGTGATAAATAAAAATGTGGGTAGATTGATAATTAGTACTGGCAATAAAAGCTGGTGTTCAATCACGGACGGGGCAACATTCTAAAGTTACATTAGCCACTCTATATACCTACTATTTTAGATATTTTGGATAAAATAATGTATTGTGTTGTGTGTTATTTCTAATATCTGCCAATTATATTGTTCTAATTTGTTGTTTAAATTACTGTAATCATTATATTCAAAATATATTCAGATTTATAAATGGATTTTGATTAGAAATACAAAAATGGTTAAAATTACAGACTAAGAATGAGATTGCTAGTGATTAAAATTGATAATAATTAAGTGTAATAATAGTGTTAATAATTAAAATTAATATTAATAAGATTTTAGTCAAAAAATTCAAAAACAAACATTCTCAAATTTTTTTCACTTAATTTAAAAAAAAAAGATTTTTTCACTTAATTTTTTTGCCACTTGGATTATTATTTATTATTATTAGAGTTACATATTGTATAATAATAGCAAAACATGTACACTACTAAGGCGTAGCAAATTTAGCTGTACCTAATAAAAAGTACTACAAATAAATAAATATTAAAGCGCGATGCGACTCAATGAATTCTTTGTTTTACTTTTACACACAGAATGCCGTCTTGTGTTGAGGGGAGCGGGGCGCATCGATCTGGACTCCGCCCCGGCGGGCGGAGACATTTTTTTCATTTTTATTTTGTGTATCACCTTAAGAAAATAATTATTAAAAAGTGCATAAAAATGTGGGAAATTCAAATTACTTGAAAGATCGAATGTGACGTCAGTCTATGGAATGTCAACAAGCGTGTAGATGTTTGTGATTTTTAACATTTGATTGTATTGTAGACAACGTCACGACAAGCGCGCCAAAAGGGCGGGTGTTTAAAGTGCCCGTAGCTGTTAGTTAATTTTAACTTTTTCTTTGTTACCAAATTTCTGTTTTTTGGCGCTGAATATTTTTTTACGGTTATATAACGATATAACCTATCGTATGAAAATATAAAAAAAAATGTGCATATTTCCTATTGTAATTTAGACAATACTTTAGCTAATAATTTTTTCTCAATTTCTTTGTTAAAACATTTTGTAAGTCCCTTTCTTTTCTTTATATTAAACATTTCAAACTACTCTCTATAACATTTTAAATACAGTTGTAGGTAAAATATTGCCATTAGAAATGAATTAAAAGCGTGCGGTAAGTCACAACAAGTGATTAAGTCAAGATAAGTTGATAGATGAGCTCGGTTATCTGATCTGTACGCATCGACGCATGGGCAGTCATGATGGTGCTTATTATGAACTATTAATCCTTTATTAGCTTTATTAGGTGCTATAGTACAGTTACTTTTGCGATCGCCTACTCCACAAAGAGTGTAGATTTCAGGGCGAATCTATTTACAAAGTATCGAGTAGGTAATAAACTTTGAACCCTTAATAAAAATATAACCGTTATCGAAAAGCTCGTAATGATAAATATGTACGTAGTGTATTGTAAAAATTTGGCAAAAGTTGTAAGAAAATTCAGTTGGAGTAACAGATACATTTGGAGCCATTAGAAACATGGATTTCTCTCTCTCTCTCTCTCTCCCTCTCTCTCGCGTCTCGATATCTCTTTCGCTCTTTAGTTTAATTAATAAAGAAAAACATGTACCTAGTGTGTTTATAATATTGTAAAAATTTGGCATAAGTTATAAGAAGAGTCAGTTGGAGTATCAGATATATTTGGAGGCATTAGAAACAGGGATTTTCTTTCTCTCTCTCTCTCTCTCTCTCTAAGCGTTTTGAAATCTTCGCTATCTAGTTCAATTAATAAAGAAAAATATCTACCTAGTGTGTTTATAATATTGTAAAAATTTGGCATAAGTTATAATAAGATTCAGTTGGAGTAAGGTTCATAATTTAGTAGGTAAGCAAGTAAGTCCCAGCAACATACAAAGTTTGTGTTTGACGACCTTTACTAAGTGACACTTGTTAAGTAGAGACGAAAATACAAATATTACAGGCTTAAATTTGACTGGATCTTTTTACTATTGGAAGTTTGGAAACTCACCAACTTGATAAAATTTATTCAATAGCCTGCCTATAATCTAACCGGAGATTTGAAATGTGAGAGGTGAAACTTATCTGCAAATATTTCAACTACGTGACTGAGACAGGCGGTCATTTAGAAGTACATTTAAATTTAAAAGGTAAATATATAAAAAAAAACCATTGGACTTACCGGGCTTGCGATCACGAATGAAGATAAAAACGTCTGGACTTAAGGGTCGTTGTGACTAAAGCTAAATGTCAAGATAACAAAAAATTGCTTAGATTTGCCATAGACAACATCTGTCCTCTATGACAAATCTAAGCAAATCTCAATTTCTTGTACAACGCGGTTACATAAAACATGGACTTCTTCGAGCATGATGTAAGCAAATTTTTACAGGACCTGTATCCCTTATGAGGTTTGTGTTCTTAGGCGAAGGGCCTTCTAACATCAACTGGACCGTCAGCCTGTCTGTTAACCTTTTTAATATAAAAAGCTTGAGACTACGTCTACAAATAAAAGCAACGGTTTTTCTTTCAGATACAGTTTTTTTTTGTAATTTATCTGAATCATATACATCGAATGTTATTGATTGATTAGTTACGCTCATGAATTGATTAAAGTACGTGTGGCCATTATTTTAGTTTTAAAATAACGGATGGGTGCGCGTGAGTGTATATAGTAAAGCCGGCTAGACCGACCGGCGCGAAATGTGGAATAATTTTGTTCAGATTACCCACGCACCGAGCAACGTGACTTGACATCGGCAAGTCTCGTCTGCGACTATGTCCGTTCTCATAAAGATAATGACTTCTATAAGATTAATCTTGCCGGCAATGAATTTGCATTTCATTTGAACTGTAACAAGTTTAAAATCTAATATTACCAATATTATGTACATCAAGCCAGTTCTAAACATATTTTAGCCGTGTCTGTTGGTATTTTTTTTATTATGTAATATTCTCATAAGTTACCTTAATAAGGTCAGCAGCCCACTCGCAGCACCTATGGTGTTGCTTATGTTAAAAGCTGACGGTGGATCGCAAAGGTGGAAGGCTCATTGGCGATGATACACTAATAAAAACTAAGCTGCAGAGCCTGGCACATAGACGCAAAGTTGCCTGTCTGTGTGTATGCTATAAGATATACTTCGGAGAGTGTGCTCGAGAGCTGCATGAAATCATACCGCCTTCCCCTTTCATCTATCGGACATGCAGACGTACGACTGGTTACCATCCTCATCTTGTCGAAATCTCTAATTGGGACCAAACGCTTTAAAACATCTTTTATAATGCGCACTGCTAAGGTTTAGAACTCTTTGCCGGCTTCTATTTTCGAGCTCATACAACCCAAATCTTTCCAAAGTTCGAGTGAATAGGCATCTTCTGGGTGAGCTCGCTCCATCCATCCTTCCTACATTGATAGATGCTGGTCAAGAGCAAACCCATTTTTAATAAATAAAAAAAAGGTGACGGTAGCCACCAACATTCAAGTGGAATATCGGCCTGACCGCCGCACTCTATGCGGACAAACGGATGGCTTTTATGCTATCCTAAGTCAAAAAGAACTTTGCAGAAAAAAAACTAGCCGTTCGAACTAGCCGTTTCAGAGACGCACAGACTTACAGACAAAAAAATGTTAGAATTGGTATTTTATTACAAGTTTATTTAATACTTCGATATACATTTACTAAAAAGGAGATATTTTGACATTACAGACACTTAAATTTTAAATTATACAAAGTATGGATTTTATGTATTATACTAGCTGAGCCCGCAACTTCGTACGCGTGGTATTCCCTAACTTTTTTGTTAGTAAACCGATTGGAATGAAACAAACACTAAATGTTACGGGAAGTTTG
This sequence comes from Bembecia ichneumoniformis, assembly GCA_910589475.2. Taxonomy (NCBI): domain Eukaryota; kingdom Metazoa; phylum Arthropoda; class Insecta; order Lepidoptera; family Sesiidae; genus Bembecia; species Bembecia ichneumoniformis. The sequence continues at coordinate 10,543,199 of OU342538.1, read as the reverse complement.
CTGCAAATGCAATCGGCCATAATCAGATGAATTAAAAAAGAATAAAGGGGCTGTTTGCGACGTTCCATGAAACGTCTGCAATTAATGAGAACTGGTTTTCATGTTCTGAGGTCCATGTCTAGGATTTGCACTTCAGGCGTGCCACATCAATTTGCGTGTTCAGAAGGCTCTTAGCCTTGTCATTGCTATGTCTGTTCAGTCTATCCTTATATCTTTTGCTATTTTTTACTATCTCTTCTTTCACAGTAGGGATTTTCAAGTGCTCCTTTTAAATTTCTGTCACAAACCATGCCGCACATAAGTTGGTTCTTAAAGCAACTTTTTGAAAAATTTAGATATTCACTTAGCTTGCCCTCTATTATTATTACTAAAATGTAAAATCTCGTGCAACAGTCACTGTTTCTCAATAATAACATATTATTTACTTTGTTATAGGAGCAACAGAGGCGGAAATATTGTAATTAGAAGTGAGTGCATGTGCTAGCACCTGGACTAGTGAGATGTGATTAAGCTAACACACAACGTGCCAGATGACTTGAGTAATGAAACACTACGGTAGCTGTAACCTCACAACTCAAGTATACTACTATGTTAATTATTATCTTTTGAAGTCAAAGCAACGGCAAATCATTTTGTCAAAAGTTCATTAGAAATTTTACATTTTGATATTAGCAATATGTTACGATTTTATGTATTTGATGAATTTCAATTTTCTTTAAAGTTAAAGTCGTTAGACGGGCTGACGGTCCACGTGATGGTAGGTGGCTATCGTCGCATAGGTATAACACAAGCATCTTCGTATTGCACGGTCTACCAGGCTGAACTCTCGGCTGTATGCGAATCAACGAGGATTATCCTCAACCGCTGGGAAACCTCCTTTGCGATAAATAGTGACTCCATGGCGGCACTTCAGCCATCGCGGCCTGCACCTTCTTGCACCTGAGACTAGAGAAAACATTAAGACCTGTTCTTAGCAGGGAAAGGATGTATCCTTGTTCTGGATAAAGGCCCATGCGTTGTTGGCCAGCAATGAGCGTGCGGATTGTCTGGTGAAAGAGGCTGCAAAAAGCAAAAGTAGGAAACCCTGCTACGATCCCTTTCCAATTTCGTATGCCAGGGGCAGAATACGAATGCAGACGCTGGAGGAGTGGAAAAAGAGATACCAGTCGGGTGAAACCGCCTCGGTGACAAAAATATTTTCCCAGAGTGAACTATAAGTGGCATATAAGACCTTTAAAGAAATCGAGGTTAACAGCACCCTAACACAGTTATTTACGGGACACGGTGGGTTCTCTGAATACCTGAATGGTTTCGGATGCAAGGAGAGCCCATCGTGTATCTGCGACTCTGATATCCAGGAAACGGTGCCCCACTTAAACTTAGATTGCCCGACATTTTCTCTAAATAGACTCGACTTAGAGTATAGGATTGATTCAAAATTAACGGTGGAAAATATTAAAGATACGATGATTAGTAAAAAGATAAAAGCATTTTTGGAATATTGTATAAAAATAGTTAAAAGACTATATTGTCTTTTAACTAATAAGACGCTATAGTTTATGTAATGAAAATGTGGTAAATATATATAATGTATAAAAATTTGTAATTTCGTAAAAATGTAAAAACCAAAATGTAACTTAGATACGAATGAGATGTAAAAATATTTGGAAATAAAGAATAAATCATTCAATCCCTAGAAAATTCCCAGAGTACTGTATGGCAACAAGCAAAAAAATAGCTTTTGTAACGATGTAGCTGTCTGGTTAAAGGCAAAAAAAGAAAGAAACGTACTCGTATTACTCGTATTCACTCCATCAAACGTCACATATAACTATTGCTGCCAAATAATAATGAACGAGAAGAAATTAAAAGAGGCAAAAATATAATGGCGTCCGTCGATCGGTTCATGTCTTTAGCTTCCACTTCCAAATATATACCGCTAAGATATTAGACAGTACGTCATTAACTAACGAGGAAAAAGCGAAATACACTGATCTATTATAAAGTGAATTTAAAGATGATGAGAGGTCAGACATATGAAGGAATAATAGATATACAGTATCATTATTCAATAACTACAATCACAAAAATAGATAGCTATCAAGAAACGAAAATTATAATAATGAAGTAACGATTGAAACAGGTAAGGCTTCTTGTTAAGGAAATCATATGGATTTAATAATAACATGATTCATATGTCATGTAATGAATGATTTTAGTATTCATTACATGTAAAATTGTACTAAAAACCAAGAGCGTTTTTAGTACAATTTTGGCCTAAAATATAAAATTTTCTGAGGTTGATAGTTTTATAAATAACTACATTAAAAACATATTAAAATAATTAAAACAATATAGTAATAATGGGTTTAATAGTATAAATAGTATCGCTCCATAATCACGAAAAGGACTATTGTCGTCAATAAGCCTGACATCGTGGTTATTGACCGATCCTAACGCCGGGATGATGATTGTCGAAATCGCTGTCCTGCATGACGAAAACCTCGTAAAAGCCGAAAAAGAAAAGCTTATACCAATTACATAGACTTGGCCCCCAAGGTGACCGCCATGTGGGATGTCGATTTGACAATCGTTGGACCAACACCTCCAGAGGCTCTCACAACATGACTGGATCAAGGGACATATACAGAAGGCGGTACTTCTTGACACGTAACGAATTATTGTCAGGAGGTTTCTCACTCTGTAGCTCTAACTACCGGTAGCTTGAGCCTTGCCTCGCTACCTACGGAATTCTAGTTTAAGGTTTTTTTTTATAAAATTTGTTACTTTTATAATTAAATTGTAAAAAAATTAAAACTAAGAGAAATAAATAAAATAATATATGTACAATAGTAATAATAAAAATAAAAATATTAAACTAAGACACATAGTAATATTTATGATGTATTTATGTCAGAAAGTAAGCTTTTGAAAGAAACCGACCGGAATTTATCAATAGAAAGGGTGTGGTCTTTCATCACAACAATGCTAGATAGACCACACACATCTTTAGCCACTCAAAAAAATTAAGAGAGTTTAGCTGGGAAGTGTTAATGCATCCTTCATATAGCCCTGACCTTGCACCATCAGATTTCTCTTCAGAATTCTCTAGGCAGTATCAGATTAACATCAAGAGAGGACTGTCAAAACTACTTGTCGCATTTTCTTGATCAGAAGTCTCAAAATTTCTATAGCAACGGAATCATGTCACTAACCACAAAATGGCAAAAAGTCATAGAACAAAATTGCACATAGAAACTGTAATTAAATGTAAATAAACTTTGAAAAAAAAAAAATGTCTTGAATTTTCACATGAAATGCGAAGTAACTTTTTCCCCGACCTATTTTACTTATAAAAAAACAGTTTACCGAAGTTTACAATTATTAACAGTTTTGTAACAGTAACAGAAATCACAATAAAAAGATAGGCTTTTAGTTAAGTACTGAATGATCTGAAAGCTTTGTGAATGATGAAGCAAAAGAAAATTGATGTTAATAAGTCATTGCTTGTGGAATCAATACAAAATATTTAGAATCAATGACTTGCAGCGTTTAAATGTATGTCAATTTAATTCAATTGACGTGCCATGTGTTCTAAAGATATTAATGTGATGCTTTTTTAAGGAATACTTTTGTTAAGGCGGCTCCCTCAAAAAATTCGTCATATAAGATCATTCATGTATTTCTAAGAAATGCTAACATTTGTAGATGTGAAAAAATGAATCTCCTAGTGGAGACCATCTAGGTTAGCTGCTCCGTGATCTAGCTTACGTGTTTTGAGTGCATGATCAGTATTTGAGAATCTTATGTCATCAATTGCTCTCAGTTTTACGAGCTTTTATTCTAATCACCCAACACAGTCATCCCTTAATAATAACTTATAGGTATGAAAATATTGTATTGACATTATAGAAAAATCTCTAAAAACATTTTCTTACAGCTTAGAAATTTATATATTGTTTGATACATTTTGGTATTCGACTTTTAAAGAATGTATAATATTAATTGTGATCGCACTTATTACGTAATCTTCAATTTGATCCTTTAATAATATTTGGAGAATTTCAGCCTGCTCACGTTCTAGTTTGGCTATAAAAATTCATTAAGGCTAATAAAATGTTTAAACTATAAACGCGATACCTCATTAATTCAATAAAATTATCGTTTGAATTAGTCTTTTACGAGGTGTCCAGGTAATAAAGTTGATGTAAATTATCACGCATGCACACTAGTAGGGTGGTGATTTTAGATGTCTCGACGATAGATGGTTTACGCACTGCATTTGCCACCGTTAATTAAGAAAGTAAACATCACAGTAATTTCTTTTAACATATGGATCAAAACATTTATTCAATACTAGCTGAGCCCGCAACTTCGTACGCGTGGATTCGGTATAGCACGTAACTTTTTTTGTTTGTAAACCGATTGGAATGAAACTAAATGTTATAGAATAAAGATACAGGCTTTGGCATCTCTTTCCCATAACAACAAGAACACATGATATTAAAAATAAATAAATTGTAAAATTTAATTTTTTACATTTAATTTTGTATATTTAATTTTTTTTAATTTCATTCCCCCAAAATTTCCACCATCAGCAGTGATGTGCGGGTTTGAGTTCACAGCGAGACCTTATCCTCGGATCCCCAGCCAAAACTACTGAGAGATAGTATGTCCTATACCACTAAAGAGGGCCTTTAGTGCAGATAAAGCTAATCTTTCAAAACATGAAATAGTTTCTAATATTAGATGAAGCAAGCAAATATTTCACTTGTAGATAGTAAAACTAAACACATTATTATTATTATTATTATTATTACGATGATCGCACGAGAGCGAATTCATCAATCAGGGTTAATGGTCGCAATATCTCGCGATACCCTAATGATGTCCCTCCCATATACTTTACTCGACGCATTAGGAACAGTAGTTATCAGATTGCGGCAAAATCAACTATATGTTACATAATTATATTGTAGCATAGCTATTTTTAAAATTATTAAATAAGTAATATCCCCCTAGCTTTACAATGACAAAAAAAAACGAAATGGAGTAGGTAAGGTAGGTAAATTTTTACAAACAGCAAAGTGTTACAGACAATCTGAGAATGAAATTTTTTTAATCAAGGCCAAATTGAAGCAATTCTGTAAGAGTTTTCTATACAAGTAATTGCTTTATTTCTATTTAAAAAAAAGGTTGGTTTTTCTATTCGTCGCATTCAAACTTTATTGAGCTTAAGAATGCGTATAAATAGAAATAGTTAATCCTAAATGTGAATTTTATGTAAGTATATAAAGTCCAAATAAGAAAATATATGTATATATAGATTAATTCTTTAGAAATAAAAGTGAAATGTCAACAGAAAACATTATACAATGAAATTTTCTCGATAGAACAAAATCACTTAGTTACCTCTCATTTGTTTTATTTTCAAAATTATACATATTACTAACCTAAAAAATTGGCATTTTTACTGTGCGAAATGCGCTATCTTCCGTCTCATGTCATGCATACCTCAATGTGCATTGTTTTACATGATCAGTTGATCAGTCACGATAGCTCCACTGAGACGGGAAGACTATGTTTCTGTGCGCAAGAATATTTAGACTTTTTTTTTGTTTTAATGAGACTTGTTTGTGAGTAGATTATTATAAGTGTGTTGTGTATAGACTGTTTATAAATTGTTTCATATTATTTTAACAAGATTGCATAAATAAATATGGCTAATAAAAGGAACTATGTTGTGTTGATATCGTGTCCATTCAATTATGGGGCCATGCGGCTGAAATTAATTTTTTTTTTGCTTTTAGGGGGCGTCCCTTAATGGAAACCACACAGTTTACATATTATATCCATCATTTTGACACTACAATCGTTTTAAAATAAATAATTATAGACTTCTATGTTTAAAAAAAATTAAATAAATGAATCTAATAAGAACTTATTGACTTGTATATAGTCGTATCTAAAATATCTTCAACTGCCATAATTAATTAACATTACATTAAAAATGAAAACATTCGGCCTAGCATAGGATTAAATAATTTCCTTTTTCATTTTTTATAATGTTCCTTCTCTATGAAACAATAGTGTAATATTTAACGCTTATTTAACGCATGAAAAATCTGTGGAAATACTTGAAATTGTGGAGGTTTTGTTGCTTCACACGCACTTCAATATTTTATATAACACTCTTAATCAGTATTTGACGAGCTCAATAATAATAAATAAGTAATCTTAATATCAACATTAAAATTTGATTTTAAACAATTTTGATAAGCCCTCTGACTCAGGGTCAGCTAATCAGTACATTTGGCATGTATAGACTTGCCACATTTCATCTGAATTTTATTAATTTTAGAATTAATATAAAAAATTTGATCTAAATATTACAAATATAATTTATATGATTGAAAATGTACTTTTTAGGAAGACTTAGAGCTTTTTCATAGTTAATTTTCCGTATACGTTTCGATCATTCTTTTATTTATGAAGGTTATTAAAAATACTATTTAGAAATTATTACAAACTAGCTCCCTCCGCTCCCGGCTTCGCCCAGGATGCAATTTTTATATACAAAGAACATTCCCCGTTTATTCCTCTTTTATTAGTGAAAACCGAATTACCCGTTCACGCGTGATGCCGTGACCAAGGGAAATAGGGATACATTTTTATATAATATATATAGATTTTTTTTTAAATACTTCAGATATACCTTTAAAAAATTACATTAATAATTAACATAATATTTTTTTAAAATCTATTTAATTTTAGATATTTTTATCAAGCACAATATCATCTATCTTCTGTTTTTACTACAGCCTTTAATAAAAAAAAATGACTTTTATATCAAAAAGTCCAAGACAAAAATTGCTGCAAAAAAGCTTGGCATTCTGAGCAAGGTACGACGGTATTTCGCGCCTAAACAGCTCCTTGACCTTTATAAGGCTCAAGTTCGTTCTTGCTTGGAATACTGTTCCCACTTGTGGGGCGGTTCCGCTAAGTATCAGCTTGAGGCCTTGGACGCTGTTCAGAAGCGAGCCATAAGACTCATTGGCGATGACTCCCTTACCGGGGCTGGCTTGCAGAGTCTTGAGCACAGGCGCTTGGTGGCCAGCCTTTCGGTGTTCTACAGGATTTACTTCGGAGAGTGTGCGTTGGACTTGCACCAGCTAGTCCCCCCTAGCCCCTTCTACCATCGGACAACAAGGCGCACATTTAAATGTCACCCTTATATGGTTGATATACCTAAAATCCGCACGTTGCGGTTCGGGTCAACTTTTTTGATTCGAACTGCTAGCGTGTGGAACCAACTTCCAGCACCCTTGTTTCCACAACACTACAACCCTGGACTCTTCAAGTCGCGAGTGAATCGGTTCTTAATAGACAAGCATGCTCCATCTTAGATCGCGTCATCACTTACCATCAGGTGAGACTGCGGTCAAATGCTTGATCTATCATTATAAAAAAAAAAAAAAAAAAAAAAAAAAAAGTCTAATAGATAAACAGACAATAAAGACTCAGAACGTCTAGATGCTTTCACTGGCAAGAACAGACTATTTATGCGCCATCATGCTCAAAAAGACCGAAACTCTCGCCGAGTGACTCCAGTATCATGCGTCACCTAATACTAGTCGAAAGTCGATAGTCGATACTAATACATAGTCGATAGTCGGTAGGTGGCTATGGTCGCCTTTAACAAGCAATGCCACAGATGCCACAAGTGCGCTGTCTTCCACGGTTTAATTAAAGATAGGGGATTAGGACGGGATAGGGAAATTTCTACCTGGCATTTCTACGTCACCGAAACACAACAGCAGACATGCTTTTATGTCAAGATGTTATGTGGCTACCCGAAACGGGCTGCCCAAATTACTGTAACAAGCAGTGTGCCGTACCACTACTTGTCAGATCCAGACCAGAGCCAATCATGAAAAGTTCATTTCTAAAATTACCTTTGTAACTTGAATTTAATTTAATTTATTTATAAAAGGATCTTTCTGGATCAGTCTTTACACTTTATCGGGATTTTTAGTTTTAAACTATTTATGGAGCCTGGAAAAGTAACTATTTATGGCAAACACACTGTTACGTAATCCGTTGTTCGTAGACTTTGAGATGTAACACCTTTTTACTCGATAATGGGGAGCAATTTTCTTGCAGCCATTGCAATCAAAGTGACTGAACCGTTTCACTGTGACGTAAATGTTTCGTTTGGCTCTTCCATCGCTTTGGCATGTTGAGATGGCGAAAAAAAAATCTTAACCTACGAGTTAAAGAGTAAGGCGCTATTCTTTTGTGGTTGGTTGGTTATAAGTCTTCAAACAAAAATAAATACTTTGAGAAATATTTTCGGGAAGAATGTGTCGTTTCTTATAGAACATTATTAAACTTATTAACTTATGAAGCTTATTATGAATTTTCTAATGAAGACAAATATATAACATCCGGCAAGAGTAAAAATTCGAGATGCAGTAGTTTCTACAAATGTTTCGTGTGCGAACATGGAAAGAGAATTAATTAAAACATACTGATGCAAGAATTAGAGATTTTAGTTGCATTTATTTATAGCCGCATTTCTTTTTCAACTTGTACAACTATAGTTCTTTCTTTCTTTCTTTGTTTGTAACACAGTGTCCGTTTGCAACACACAAAAATAAATAAGTAGTAATAAATTTCTTTCTTTATAGAGTTTGTTCTATCAATTAAACTGTAGCTGAAACTTCTTTTAAAGTCACGATTTTTTAAAGTTAAACGTGTTATAATAATAAAAAAAGGAATAATTCGACATTTACATAATTATGTATCTCAAATTCAAAATGTTTAATTTTTTTGATATAAAAAAATGTATATGAAAATGCCAGCGAAGCGGTTGTTATTAATTAAGCGTTAAAAATAAATAGTTTATTACTTTTACTTTCATTTTTGTACTTATTAATAAATTTTAATTAATTATTTTAGTTGTTGTAGTAATATAATTTTCATTTAGTCTCAATGTTTTTGGATATTTGTATATATTGAGAGACAGTAAAAATAAATATATATTTACTCATAAAATCGTCATAAAACTACTAAGTCTAGAAAGCTGAAATTTGGACCATAGGTTTATTTTATACTAGCTGAATCAGCAACTTCGTACGCGTGGTATTCGGTATAATGCGTAACTTTTTTGTTTGTAACCGATTGGAACGAAACAAGCACCAAATGTTACGAGAAGCTTGCTACAATACATCAGTGAAAACCGCATTCAAATCGATTTAGTCATTTCTGTGATTAGCGTGCAGAAACGCACAGACAAAAAGACAAAAATTCTAAAAACTATTTTTTTGACCTCGGTAACACAAGCACAACGTGCACATCTTTTTTTTAAAATATTTTATGTACAAACACGGCTTGTTTACGATTTTATTATATGTATAGACGTAAGTATCCGCTAAGAAAGAAATTACAACTCCGTGCGAAGTCGAAAGCGGGTCGCTAGTACCTAATATCATAAACTCATCACCCCAAATTTTTGAATGGATTTTAATGAAACCTCACAATGATAAAAATTATACATCAGAATAACTGATGTAACTAATACATTTTATTATATTAAAATGTACGCTGGGTAAAACAATTTGGTCACATTGCTCATCGTCCACCAGACGACCTCGATAAATTAGTTATTACGGGTACGGTCGAAAGAGACCCCGCTGTCGATCACGTAGCCGTTGGTATGACCAAGTAACTACTTTCACTGGTCTTCCCTTAACGCTTAGCCGGAGAGAAGCTGATGACCGGATGGAGTGGAGGCGTATAGTGTACACAGTCACGAAAGACTTTAAGGGTCACGGCCTTCAGCATTGAAGAACACGACTGAGAAGAAGAAGAAGTAATTAAAATATTTTTTTCAGAGTTTTAACTATGTACCCAAGTCTATCCACCAATTTGAATTAGGTATAAGATTAAATTTGTAAATACAGAGTGTTTAAATTAAGAAGTCGTCAGAATGAAAGAATAGCCGCCATTCTCTGAGGAAATTATAAAGAAGCCGCCGATAATTTGACACCGATAGTGTTTGACCTGTCTGACCTTGACCTATGGGAATATTTCTAACACAATAGCTATTAGTAATGGTTTCTTTATATCTGCAACCAACGTCAAGCCCGAAACAATTATTGTCAAACATTGTTAAGAACTGACGACAATGAAAGTCATTTTTGGTTTAAGGCCTGCTACAAACAGAATTGTTACACGGTATCGTCTAACGTTCAGTGTAGAATCTTATAGTTGTAAATTGATAAATTATTTTTGATAAGACCATAATAACATTGAGTATAGTATAATCAAATAATGTTATTATCCGTTGATCTTCATGTTATCTATATTTATCACCTATACTATAATAAACTCGTAAAAAAATCGTATGAAAATCGAATCTTAAGGAATAAACTCAAATATAAATTCTCTAAGCTCCAATAATAATTAAGAGTGAATTACATATATTTTTAATTTGGAATTTACTGTCCAAGAACTCGTGCAAGGTGTATTAATATTTTTAGCGTAAAAGTTATTTAAATCTATACATATCATAAAATTGTAAATAAGCCGTGTCTGTACATTAAATATTTTTTTCAAAAAAACAAATTTGTTCACGTTGTATTATGTTACCGAAGTCAAAATATAGTTTTTAGAATTTTTGAATATTTGTGCGTTCTTGCACGCTAATCTCAGAAACCGATCAACCGATTTAAAAGCGGTTTCCACTGATGTATTTTAGCAACCTTCCCGTAACATTTAGTATTTGTTTCATTCCAATCGGTTTACAAACAAAAAAATTACGCGCTATACCGAATACCACGCGTATGAAGTGGCGGGCTTAGCTAGTCTAACATAAAAGACTTCCTCTCTCAGAAGACCATCGTGAAATACAGCATTGTAGTGTTTTGGTAAGTGAGGAAGGGATTCCAGAGCCCATTTCCCTATCTCCTTCCTATCGATTATTTTTCATTCTATTAAGGTCGGCAGTGTACTTGCAGCACCTATGTCGTAATATGCGGACGAATAGACTTTCTGCATTTACATTAAAAACATTAAAATTGAATTTCGAAATACAAACGTAATATTTATTTTCCTGAAAGGAAATCCTAAAATTACTAGTATTGGAATTGAAGGCATCCATAACACAAGATTCCTAACAGACGAGCCCATTGGATGAGTGGTTAGGGTGTTTGCCTTAACGCTCTATGCTAGGGTTCCTAGGTTCAATTCCCGGCAGGGTCAACTTTGAAAAGAAATGAACTTTTCAAATTTGGCTCTAGTCTGAATCAGGCAGGCAGTAGTGGCAGGGTACACTGCGTTTGGCAGGCATTTGGACAGCCCGTCTGGCCGCAGTAACCACCCCCTTACAGAAGACCACCGTGAAATAACAGTACGTGTGGTGTTGTGTTTCGGCGAGACATATTTATTATTAAGACACTTGCAGAAGATCACAGTGCAATAAAAGCATGTGTGCTGTTATGTTTCGGCAAGTGACTAAGGGATGCCAGAGTCCATTTCCCTTTGCCCTTATAATTCCTTAATTTTAATCCTACTGTTGTTGGCAGCGCACTTACAGCAGCTTTGGCGTTGCTTGTGTTTTAGGCGACGGTAGCCACCACCATCAAGTGGACCATCAGCCTGTCTGCCGATCTTTAACATTATAAAAAAAAATAAACAGCCAATATTTCTAAGTTTTAAGTTTCTTATTTCTATTGAACTCAGTATTTTACAAATCCATTATATTGTATTTTTTTAGAATATTCCTATCACCATACAAATTTATTATAAAAACATGTACATTCATGACGTTAACTTTGTTAGCTTGATTACTGCAATTTAAAAAATATATATTTCGCCAACTTTACCTACCGTCTATTCATTAACACCTGCCTTGTAATGTGCTGAACAGACATCTTAATTAAGTGTATAAACCGCAAATGGATAATGATAACCCCTTTCCAACTGCAAATTTAGTATTGGCGCGATCACAATTGTATTGATCTTTTGTATTTCGTCATTAGTGCTTCAACATTGTTATCTTAATGGACTATCCAATCATTTCTCTTAGCTTTCTTTTTTACAGTTATTATATTATTATTGTTTGTACTGTATTGAATAACTTCGACTGGTAGTTCCAAAGTGCGTTCCATAATGCGTTTAAACAAAGAAACAAACAAACCTTTCAGTTTTATTATATTATTATATTAGCGTAGATTTATATATAATAAATCTTTAGCTTTATTATAATTATTATAGATAATATAATGAACTGTTTTTAATTTTTTAATGTATTGTTTAAATAATTTTATAAAGTCTTCGTGTGTATGATTATATACATATGTATGTATGTTTTACAAGAAGTCTATGTCTTGAATAGTCCTGTGTTTCGAACGCTCAGCTCCCAAATCATCGGCAGAGGCAGGTAACGTATACCGGTTAGGTCGCCACATCTTCTATATTATATTTCGATGGCATGTGCTGATAAGAAATAATAACTTGTTCTTATATTGAAGGAAACCATTGTCAGGAAACCTGCCCGTCTTTGACGGCTATTACTCCTTCCAAACAACATTTTGCTGGCGTAGGGCATAGCAATACGTACTCACATTGAATATAGGTATTCCCAGCAATGGACGTGAAATATATGATAACTAGCTGAACCTGGACACTGCTTATATGTATGTTATTGTCTATGTATTGTAATTTTTTTTTAAATAAAAGAAGCCTAAATCAATCCTTAACTGTCTGCCACTGAAAGTCCCTTCTAAAGCGGTCCTGCCGTTTTGGGGAAACAGACAGACAGACAGACAAAAATTTTAAATACACGTTGATGTTATATATTTAGTAAAAACACAGATAACCTCCTAAAAAGCAATTATTTTGACATTACAGACACTTCAATTTTGTTTATTACTATCTTCCTCGATAGTGGCAGGGCACACTGCGTTTCGCAGTCATTTGGGCAGCCCGTCTGGCGGCAATAACCACCACCTTACAGAAGACCACCGTGAAATAACAGCACGTGTGCTGTTGTGTCCTACTGTAGTCGGCAGCGCACTTGCAGCAGCTTTGGCGTTGCTTGTGTTATAGGCGATGGTAGCCACCCACCATCAAGTGGACCGTCAGCCTGTCTGCCGATCTTAACATTAAAAAAAACTTCCTCGAACTTCAACGAATTTTTGAATAAACTAAGCCGAATTGGTGCAGCCGATCTCGAGTTTTGCGCCGAGTAACATATTCATTTTTATTTATTTACATAAACGAACTACCTACCTATGGATATAGATGTCAACTAAGAATAAGATTAAATCAATGAAAAAAATCAAATGATACTTTCTTTTTTCTTATAAATACATTCAAGTGTAGCACTAGTTACATTACTTTTTTGTGTTTCGAGCGTTCCACATAAAAATGGCGACTAATGCAAACACGTTGCCACCGAGAAAGTATTCTCGTTTCCATTAGAGAAGTTTTAAAAATGTCGAAGTCACTGTTCCAAGTTCGAATCTCGAGCGCGGCATTAAAACGGTGAAAGCTGAGTGACAATTTTATACGATTGCTACAATCTAATACGAACGCGTCCGACATATGGCGTGTGCGCGTAAACTGTTGGATTATTTGCAATTTGCTGTAATTCCCTGTCGGTCCCGTGACATTGACGATAGAACTGTAATTGCGAAGCTCAACGACACAAGACGAAGAGCCAAACGAACCACCTGTATAAGCTGATAGCTGATGGACAATTGACGGCTATTACGAAGTATATCTAAGCATGCTACAATCGCATTCCCACTTATTCACGGCCAATAAACCATTTATCGTTCTTGCTGCTGGAGAATTGATGATTTTACATAAGTATATTTTTTCAACATCTACAAATTATTGATTTATGTAAAATAAGAATTTAGGTAGAAGGTATTAAAGATCAAATTTTAATTTAATTTAATTTATAAGATTAATTTATAAATGATTAGCGACCCGCCCTCGATTACGCATGGATTTTTTTTTGCAAATTATATACACAACAAACCTTTCTCGTTTATCGCTCTTTCCATTAGTGAAAACCGCATCAAAATCCGTTGGGTGGTTTAGAAAAGGTTAGCGTAGGGAGAAACAGAGGCGGACAGACACTTTATTATATAATATCGGAATATAATTAGATATAGATTTCGGTTATAATATTTTTTTATAATTAGATATAATTTTTAAGAACGATACTGAATGTGAACCAAAATAAACTTAGAACGTCGTTTCTTTCTTTACAGGTAGGGTTTTTAAGTTATTTACTGTAATTCGGCGTGTGAAATTTTATGTCAGTCAATTTATACTATCCTTACATAGCATAAATTGAAGTCACTGTCCGCGTCTGTCTGTATGTTCTTTTCACTAATGGAAACATACATAAAAAAACCATTTATATTGTTTCATATTTGTTATCTAAGGGCCGGCGCACATAGGAGGACGGCACGGCAAAGTATTTTAATTTTTTCATAGTATTTTGTACCTTAAGCGTTTTTAATATAATTCAAATTTGATTGTATTACATACGACAGCGTAGCTGCAGCCGTAGCATAATACAATAAAATTTGGGTTATATACGTATTAAAAGAACTTAAGGCGGCTTACTCCAAAAATTCGTTATTAAATCCAAAATAACCTCTAACTCGGAATTTCAAACATATTTTGCTCTTATTTTCTGTATGAAACTTTACAAAATAATTTACTAAAACATCAATAATGAATGTAAAAATATTTTGACAGCTTTTAAATTTAGGTACTATGAATGTAAATAAATCAAAAATTATAAAATTGGACGATTCAAAACGCATAAGCGCGTTCTCATTCACACTCGCAAAATGTGTCAGTGATTGCTGAGTGACGGTGCTAAACTAACCTGTGCTGCTAGCGGGTCGTGTGATAAAGGTGAGGTGAAGCCCAATTCTTAGTTTTGGTGGCTAGAGGGAACGGCCTTAAGGTATAAAATATAAAAATTTAAATTCTTTGCCGTGCCGTCCCGCAATTTGCGACGGCCTTAATATGTTAAATACATAACACATTTACAACTTAACGAACATTCATTCTGCTAATCGATAATAGATGTCGTTCTAGCGTTTTTTTTTAATTTTTGACGTAGTCATCAATTTTTAATTAAACTAACTAGAACAAAAATTTTAATGACTCTATGTGTAACGGTTATACTGATTATTGCGGAACACGAGTAAGTATCATAATATTCACATCAATTAGAAGAGGAATATTCTATAAATGATTAGTCATTCCAAGTATAGAATTTACTTGAACGTCTAAAAAGCCTTCGCTTTTAAGTGTCAGAATAACGACCAACGCTTCAAAAACGACATATCAAGAAATCCAATTCATCATTCATGTTTATCAAATTGTAATCAAAATACGATTATATTATTTATTAGGAAACGATTGGACCTCCAGGATAGTCTGTAAAATCACTTTTGATTCTAATAAAAAATATTAAAAGATTGTATATTCCTAACGCTGAATGGGATCATTATAAACTCGAATGGAGGCTCATGCGGGTCTATAAATTTATTTATGATCACATCCGAGGAATATGTTGAAGATTATAGATTGCGGTGTGTAGTTATGTCAGTGCAGTCTTGTCACATACCTTACACTTGCTACTGCCACTTTAATGTTGCAAACACACGTGTACTAGCCTAGATACAATTTTCCTAGGTCTACTGTTGCGACAGGGTTGCATCTTGTGGTCGATTATTGTTCATCGCACAAATGGATGATGCAAAAAACCGAATACCGCAGCCGGTGAGCACATGCCGCGCGAGTCGTTGATTGCTTGTGTCCGCGACGCGAACCAGCGTCGTGATGTATGGCTCCATTACAAGCGGATCTTAAAGGTTAATGTACTTTTTATGTGAATAGGTTATGACTAATAAATTTACTTGCACGTACACATTTCGTGTAAGTAAAATTTTAAATAGGCTAGGTTTATAATGATTAGATATTAGAAGGAAGTGTTAATTAATTTTATCTATATTTGGGTTCAGCAGAAAATGCATATACAAATATATTTCCTATTTTTGAAAGCGACAAGGGCGTAATTATCGTAGCATAAATCTTTAACTTAAGATAAAATAATCTGTTTGATGGCTTTGATGAGCTTCGGTGGCTCAGTGGGAAAGATGCGGTCTATCATGTCGAGAGGTCCGAGTTCGATCCCCGGTCATACCAATGGTTTTTTTTTAAAAACCCAAGTGCATTTACTGATTGTTCTCAAACGGTGAAGGAAAAACATTGCGAGGAAACCTGTATACGCCAAGGAAGAAATTCTAAGGCGCATATGAAGTCCACCAACCCGCACTGGGCCAGCGTGGTGGACCATATAGCCCATACGCCCTTGTTGAGAGCGTACGCCTGTGCCCTCGCAGTGGGGGCATATAATAGGCTGTTGAATCTGCTTTAGTCCACCGGGAGCTCATAATCATAAGGCATGCTGAAAGAGCTAAAAACACATGCTCTTGCTGAAATCCAGAAAGACTTATATTAATTAAGTGTCCAAAGTCAATCAGTGATAATTTCAAGTAAGGAAATTTGAAATAGATAAATGTTGTCTCTAAGAAACTTCTAATGTAGCAAACGTTACTGAGTAAGAAAATGTCATATTCGAATTTCAAATTTCATTTAATTTGAAATTTCACTCCAAAGGTCAATCTTTGGGAACTTATAGCAAAAAACATGCACTGACTAATGATGATAACTATGATAAGTCAGATTCTGACAATTGACAGTTGGTTCATTATATTGATGGGTGATTGGTGCAACAACCAGCTATACAAAAGCGACTTTTCGGAGCTTTTGCGACAGTGAAATGGCGACATATTAAGGAAATCATTAACGACTTTTGGCAAGTTTAATGGTTTCATCGGACAAGTTTAGTGATTTTGGAAGTTATCGTTCGTTTCGCCCTTACACGGCATTTTAACTCACCCCGCACGCAACAATATGTAATTACAAGCCAGAAGTGGACAGATAGGACTAACAAAAATGAATGAAAATCTTTAAAGCGATCACTAATTAAAATGCAAATTCATTATAAAAATTACGCTTTAGGTAATTAAAAAGATTCAAATAAAAAACAATATCATCAGCTGACCATAAATTGTAAAATAAGGGTCTGGAGCAACATTTATCCAACAGTTTCTTGTAGCGTTTTATAATTTTTCAAATGAGAACGTGTTTACCTTTAACTTTTAATAATCAATATAATAATTATTGATTTAAAGTATTTTTTATTCCTCTGATTTGTACTTAGATCAAAAATCAGTTAATAGTTTAATCAGTAATAACAATAGTTAAGATTAAGATAGCCATGATGGTCGCCAACCTTTATACAGAAGAGGCACTTTAAAAAGAAGAAGTACTAGAGGTTCTCACGATTAAACAATTACATCAGGACCTAATCATTATTACGAGACGTAATATTAATATTAAGAGAGGAAATTCTACGACAAGCAAGTAAGCAAGAGAGAAGCGAAAATTGCCTCAAGTTATATATTAGTATACTATTATTGTATTCATGTATTATGAAAAGAAGCTTTTACTCAGCGTGTAATTTGATACAAGAATCATAGATAAAACTACTATCCACTATTATAGATTTCATTTTAGAAACAAAAACATAGAAAATATCTAGTTGAGTACATTTTCTAAACAAGCTAAATTATTTTCTCCGCCTCACAATAAGTCACGCTCACAATGAGGTGTCTGTATAGAAGACATTGATCGCGTGCGTAGTGCAAAACTAATGCCACACTATCTTGTGGTTTGATACTCTGTATTACATATATTATAAAAAAAACTGTATTGTAATCTGCTTACCATCTGGTAATTTCTAAGGAGTATAGGCCTAAGCAATGAAATAAATGCAAGAAATGAACTGCAATTTCACAAACATGTCTGCATTATTAGCAAAACTCTTCGTAGTATTCAATATGATTGTTTTTGATTTTGAGGTTTTCTTAAGAAAACTTAAAATAGGGTTTAAGGCGAGGATTTGGCACAAAGGCGTTATTTTCGTCGCCTGATTTGACTAACATAAAAACTTATATAAAAATACAAAGCATAATAGCCAATATTTAAAAAGTTTGAATCGGGCAGAATTATACAAAATATTGTATTTTCAGAAAAAAAAATTTGTAAATTACTGTAAAAAAAAACTTTCTCGTCACAGTATTATAAATTTGCAACGACTGTCGGGTCAGCTATAGTCTTTACATTACCTCCTTATGTAGTATTATATTGAAATCACTACATGCGTCTGTTTGTCTGTCTGTACATATATCCGCTAACTCCTTCTAAACCACGCAACAAATTTTGATGCGGTTTTCACTATCAATTAGATAATTTTTCACAGATTTATATAAGTATTAGGTTTTTAGGCGGGCCGCTTGTTAAAAAACAGTTTTCAAATTATAGCACACATATCAGTAAAGCGTCTACTACAAAACATCAACCTAGTTGTGCAGTAGATGCAATTATTCTAAACTGATTAATTAGAACCATATAATATTGTAAAAATGAGTATCTGAAATGTGTTAAACACTGTTATACAATACAATAAAACTATAAGCACTAAATGAATAAATTAAACTAAGACAATATATACAACAAGCAACCGCTCTTGAAATCTGTATCCTCAAAAGATGTATTGCCTTAAAGACCTGAGGCGACATAGAGACAAGTTTCTAACGTGCTTATAAATTCTAGATGTGGCAAGGAGAAATTTATAGTCCGAGGTTGGATAATTAAATAGTTACTACCATTTGTGTTTATGTAACTGTGGAGAATGTTATAAAATGTTTTAAAATCCTTACATATAATTATAAAACAAAGACCTCCGCCGCATCTATCTGTATGTATGTTCGCGATAATCTTAAAAACTTAAAACTGATTTTCACAAAGTGATTCCTGACGAATCTATAGCTGTATAATTCGTTAAGGTTTTATCCTCATGTTCCCGAGGGTTTGCAAATTGGAGCACACTACGCACAGTATCACCAAATAGTTCTAGCCAAATCTGATAGATGTCGCCGCTTCGCCTAATTCTATTGTAGTATAATAGATGGCGCCATCAATAATGCTATTTTTTTATTTTTCAACGCGGACGAAATCGCGGGCACCAGCTGGTTATATATAAGAAACATTTTTATTATTAAGTTAATTACTGTTAGATTCTAATATATTAACATTAAACATCACTTTAAGTGAGCGTATTCCTGACATATTGTCATAATGAATTATCATACCTATATTTACAACATTTCGTTATTGTGACTTAACTATAACAGTTATCTTTTATAAATCAGTTATTGATTTCTATACATCTGTGATATTTAATATTCATACCGGTAACTATCATCGGCGCATGATAAATACTTGAGACGGCTTGCAGTAGGACTACTTATTATGTTTATCTATCGCCAACAAGGCTAATATTAATCGAGAAATAAATGCTTTTGTTGTCTGTTTCTATTTTGCATCTACGAGTACGTTTCAATTACTCAATGACAGATTTGTGTAGTCTACGTAGTGTTGAACATTTAATTTTCAATGTTCACTTTATTTTTATAGTCAAAGACTATATTGTTACACATATACGTAAAGATTATATAAAAATGGGGTAAAGAAAAATCATAAGCATAGAATGAATGATGTTTATACGTATTAAAATACACTAACTGGTTACTCGCTCAAAAGCGTGCGCTTAGCCACACATTTAGCAATTCATTTTATTTATATAGACTGGTGACCCGCCGCCCGGTTTTGTACGGATGCAATTTTCTCTTCATAATAACCTTCATGGGACTTCAATGAATATTAAAAAAAATAGCCGAATTGATCCAGTCAAGTCGAATTCCCGAGTTTTGCGCTAAGCAACTTTGGAGATTCTTATTTATATAAATTTACATAATAACTTAGGTAATAAACATTACATGAGGTGAAATTATCAATTACCAATCTTTTTCTAATGTCGGGTATAACCTTTTGTATAATCTGATATTTACCGCGAAGTAGTTGTATGTACATACCTAATTGATATTTTGACGTGGCAAACATATTGAAATTAAATAATATTAAAGATTATGAACTCAAAATTTTTAGAAGTTATATTTTCCCGAAATAGGCGCGACGTTTGTGTATCCTATTAGCAATTCAAATTCTACTAAACCTATTTTGATGAACTATTATACATATCAGAATAACATAACACGTAGTCTATAAAGAAACGCGGACGAGATATTTTCATGGCGTGATGTCACTTATTCACACTCCAGAAGTCACGCACACTAACATAACCTACATACACGTAAACAAGTGAACGCGTTTAGTTGTAAAATGCAAGGATGCAAAGTATTGACGAGCCCATTGGATGAGTGGTTAGGGTGTTTGCCTTAACGCTCTGTTCTAGGGTTCCCGGGTTCGATTCCCGGCAGGGTCAACTTTGAAAAATGAATTTTTCAAATTTGTCTCTGGTCTGGATTTGGAAAGTAGTGGCAGGGCAAACTGCGTTTCGCAGTCATTTGGGCAGCCTGTCTGGCGGCAGTAACCACCACCTTACAGAAGACCACCGTGAAGTAACAGCACGTGTGCTGTTGTGTTTCGGTGAGTGAGTAAGGGTTGCCAGAGCCCATTTCCCTTACCCCTCCTAAACCCTTATCCTTAATCCTACTGTAGTCGGCAGCGCACTTGCAGCAGCTTTGGCGTTGCTTGTGTTATAGGCGACGGTAGCCACCTTCCAAAAAGTGGTATGTACAATATAAAATCAAATACTAAACAGAAATAACTTAATGTTAATCAAAGTTAAGTACACCTACCCAAGTAAACAGAGGCGTGTTTAAATTTAGTTCCGCCTACTGATGTGCGACCCAGTTGGGTTACTCACTTGCGATAACTATCAATTTTTATTTTAGAATGCTTATCGTTTTATGGCGGCATACTTTAGAATGTTTGAATCAATGACGATGAGAAATTATTTACATTAATTCTTGGTGATCCTTGAAGAAGTATGAAGTGCGTGCAGTGAACAGCTATAAAAATGGTTGACACAAGTTTGAATCCCGTTCGCGCCAGAATCTCTCGCGCCGGCTTTGTGTGTGGGTTGTGCGATTTTTTATGAAAGGGCAAGAAGGCCGATAATCCACTAAACTCAATGGCAATATAGAAATACTGTCGTGTAAACAAAAGCAATATCAAATGAAATACAAGTGCGTTGCCGAATTTTGTAGGACAAAAAATCAGAGACAAGGTCGGGATAAGAAATGGGGTTCTGCTCTGGAATATCGTATCCAACACTGATATAAGCGTAGCTCACATGGTGATTTTTCACGGTAGTCTTTTCAATAAGGATGTAGTTACTGCCATCAGTTATTTTGCCAAAATTATAACGAAAAGAAATGTGCGCAACCACTTCAAAATAAGTAGATATTTGGGCGGTCCAACACGGTTTGGACAAACGGTAAAATCGTCAATGTACTCTTTTTCTATTGGGCCTTAAAGAACGCGGTGTAAATACTGGGTCATATCAAGCTGTGGTATGATACGCCTTAATTTCGATTAAGCCTTGCGGACCTCTGTCAAAGGTTTCCATAAGTGAATTCCTTCTTGAAATTTTTTCTGTGCACATTTGTTTTAAACTTTTCCGGACTTCAATTCTTTGCTATTGTCTATGAAAATGTATTAGAGTATATTTCCATCAGCTACCATTTTATGAATGTGTATTTACTCGTATAGTAAGTAGATAATAAAAGACAGACTTTATGAATTAATCAACAAATCGCCAAATTATTTTAACTATGAATTTAGAACGTATTAAATTCATAGTTAACATAAATACCGCGTAAATACGGCGAGGACACTATATATGTATTACAGAAAAGGCCCATTCGTGCCATCTACAAGCTCGGTCCCAGAGTCTCGCTAATAGATAAGTATAGGGAAATAAATGTAAATGTAGCCTCATAGTAAGTTTTTGAAAATCTTTTGTTTGTACACAAAAATATTTGCACTTTCAGTAGAAATAGTGATGTTCATGGTTTAAATACTAGAAACAAGGATGATTCATGGGATGAAGGATGAAGGATTTAAGGACGATTCATATTACACCGTGCCGTCGCCGTGTTTTTCTCAAAGGCGTATAAATTCACCTTAAGCTACAATTGTATAAAACTCGTCTCCACAAAATTAGCAACTCTTTTATGGGACAATGTGTACGCTTTTACAACGGGCTTCCTGCTATTGCGAGTATACAACAGTTATCTATACATAAATTTAAAGTTTATATTAAGAAAAACCGTATGTAAAAAGGGATATTATAAAATATAAAATGATGAACATTCTAGGAATTAAATTTTAATATTACAATGTTGGTACAATGTTATATAAATTGCTGAATAGGGTATTTGGCAGATTTTATGAAAATTACAATCAAAGTTTAAATTATAAATAAGATCGTCAAAACGATGAAGACAAAGCATCGACTGTAAGCAAAGCAAATGCCACCAATCGCGTGCATTTTTAATCACGTGGTCAAACATGAAAATTTAATTATTTTTTAATAATGATTTCTTAAGAAAATCGTACATATTTTTAAATACTTTGTTAGTTAATTTGGTTTAAAAAAATATTTACTAGGGGGTTTCTTGCGGAGTTCTTCCCCTTAGAAACACCATACCGAACCGGTGTCGGTGGTATAAAATTAGAAATATTTGACGAAGATAAATGTGTTGTAAAAAACTTACAATGAATAAATGATTTATTTTTATTATAGAACAAATTAAGTATTTTCAAAATTGTTCGATGGACAACTGACATTTCATACTGTTAACTTTGATATTGTGTAATGGTGGATTACTATAGTTGATATGCTATACATATTATATGATATGACGTTGGCAGTGGCCACTTGACCAGTGCGATATGGTAAGTTGGTTAGCAGTCGAGCGTGATAAATGAATGCTAGCGACTGCTCGCGTGCCTGCACTCTCTTCCTGGGTTTTTTAATAGATTTAAACAGAGAAAATGTTACTTTTAAACATCTTAAGCAGTGCTCGCTAGTAAATGAGCCATATAGCCGCAACTATTTTTAATCGTGTTATTTTTATTTCACGTGTCTCGAATACACCCAATACATCCTACCCAATCTCCAAGCCCGTTGGATGAGTGGTTAGGGTACTTGCATTAACGCTCTGTTCTAGCGTTCCCGGGTTCGATTCCCGATAGGGTCAACTTTGAAAAAGTAACTTTTCAAATTTGGCTCTGGTCTGGATCTGGAAAGTAGTGGACACTGCATTTCGCAGTCATTTGGGGCAGCCCGTCTGGCGGTAGTAACCATCCCCTTACAGAAGACCACCGTGAAATAACAGTACGTGTGGTGATGTGTTTCGGTGAGTGAGTAAGGGATGCTAGAGCCCATTTTCCTATCCAATCCCTTAATCCTACTGTAGTCGGCGGCGCACTTAGAGCAGTTGTGACGTTGCTTGTGTTTTAAACGACGGTAGCCACTTACCATCAAGTAGACCGTCAGCCTGTCTGCCTATCTTAACATAAAAAAAATACATATCACGAAACACGACGGTTTGGACGATTTTATTTTTATTTACCTATATATTTATTTTAATCTCAAGTCCATAATTCAAGACCACGGTGAATAAAAATGGTTCTATTGTGTTATTTATAAAAATTAGATACACTCTGAAAAAAATTAATTTATGAGGAAACAATATATGATATCACAGAGTATCAAGTCTTTTTGAATACGTTAAGCGAGGTAACAAATCTGGTTAACGCATACTTAGTTCATCAAAATCATGCTGACTTTCCCATAGTTGAGTAAATTCATAAACCGCACGCGGTCCACCGCGCATCATGCAAGGGGCAATGTATCGCGGGCTAATATGATGTAATAAGAATGCTCACCGCGTTGTAAATGAGGGTTTTTTAAGTACAGCCGTCGGTCGAGACCCAACAGCCGTGTCGTTCACAGGACGCTGAGATACTCTTATTAATTTAATTTTTATCAAGCCGAAACACATTCCACTATTGTCAGCAGGTAGTTTTTCTTTATCCTCACTGCTGGTAAAGGTAATTGAATAGAATAAATATTAATGTAAGTATATCATTTTATTTCGGGTGTTATGTTAAAGGCTTATGACAAGGACTAACCTCAGACCAAATACAATTTTTAATAAAAATGAGAGCAACCTTAATAACCTATGCATTAAGGTGCAATATTGCACAACAAGTTTTTGCAGCTTCTCGAGATAACCGAACAGATTTAAAATTGGAAGGATTAAAAAATAAAGTAGCAGTAGCAGATTAATACTTTAGTACAGAACTTAATTATTAGCTTTTTTTTTTTAATTACTGTAATGATAAACGTGTTTTTTTGGGCAGTAAATTAATATTTTTTTCTCAGAAAATATAATTTCTGGATAATTCTTCCCGATAACAAATATTTTTAAGTATAGTCTATTATGCTCTGAATTTTTATTTAAGTTTTAATTTTTTTCTAACAAATCAAATAATAAGGCGACGAAATTAACGTTTTTTTGCTAAGTCCTCATCTTAAGACGTTAATGTTAGTTAGTAATAAAAAATATTTTATAAGATAATGACTGTTTTTTAATTGGACAGTCGTACCAACCTCTTATTGCCCTCACAATATTGTTGCCAGACATAAAAACTTAAAATTTTCATTTTTATAATGAGAATACACGAAGAAAAGGCAAAGTGTAAGGTACAAACAGAATCGTCCAATAGAAGACAATTTTGAAATTTGAATTCTAACTTATAATAATAAAAAATAAAATTGTTTATTTGTAATTTTGTATTCTTTTATGTAATTGTAATTTTGATGTATAGTAATTTCAAATACCTATATTTAAAAAAATGGTTAACCCTTTCACAGATACAATAATTTATGATTACAACTCTGGCATCTCCTACGTAAGTTAAGTTAGTCGATCAGTGAAGTGGTGAGTGAAGTCACCGGGTAACCGTAAATGTTAAAGGAATAAATCTAAGCCATTTCTTAAATTGTATTACGTTGTCTAATGAAATGGACATTGTAATAAATGGGTCTAGGAATATCTTTTCTTTTTTTACATTTTTTTAATGTTAAGATCGGCAAACAGGCTGACAATCCACTTAATGGTAGGTGGCTACCGTCGCCTATAACACAAGCAACGGCACAGCTGCTACAATTGAGCTGCCGACTACAATAGAATTTAAGAATAAGGGATTGGATAGGAAAATGGGCTCTGGCATCCCTTACTCACTCACCGAAACACAACAGCACATGTGCTGTTATTTCACGGTGGTCTTCTATAAGAGAGTGGTTATTGCCGCCAGACGGGTTGCAGATGACTGCGAAAAGCAATGTGCCCTGCCACTACAATTAATTAAATATGAGTAATTTTTGTTAGAGTCTTCTTATAAATTAATACTACAAATATTTTAAAATATCTATTTTTTATCTTCCTTTGGATATATACTAGAATAGGATTAAGGTATTTTCACGAGCTTTAAAAGTTGTAATTCTTTTAATGCATATATATTTTTTTATAATAAGCCAAACTAATACAAAATATTCAACATAAAATACAATATAACTCGAATACATCACATCACATTATTGTATCAATAAAACAATTTGTAAGCAAAATTCAGATCACGGAGGAACCAGTAGGTATGCTCGTATTTTCCCAAGCGTTTTATATGCACATCGTAAACTCGACAATTTCGGTTATTTGCAAATTGATGATCACATAACTCTAATAGAGAACAGAGTGATGTCATTATAAAGGAATCTATTTTTTACAGTGCACATGAGGAGTAAAATGAATACAAGCGTTAACTAAAATACGTTACGGTATTTGTCACTGTCACTGTGAAATCTGTGCGACAGCTGATGCATTATGTATTTACTACTTACTGTACCGATACGAATAGCAAGGATCAATTTATGTTTTGATTTTAAAGTTTCCTTTTACTTCAAGCAACACCAGAGGGTTTCTTTGGGCTTATAAAAGAAAACATCAAAATCTTGTATGAAAAGTGAAGTCCGCGTTGAGGAACGAAACGATAGGGAGTTATAACTTGATAGCGACATCTGTCTTCGAAAATAAAACATCTTTATGCCTGGCCCCTGAATATCAGTGTTTTGGCCTGAATTATAGTCCACAACTTAATAATGTACTGCATTTTCTCACATTTTTTAATTCTTACTAACCCCTGGGTTTTTTAAATTTTATTTAGGTATGCATGTAAGGAATAAATGTTTTTTTTTACTTTGTCTTTCTAAAAGATAACCCAGTAAACATTTACTTATTAAGTGTTGAAACACTTCAATAAGTCGTATTTTTTATTTCTAACTAGCGACCCGCCCCCGGCTTCACCCGGGGTGCAATTTTTATATATATGAACATTCCCCGTTTATCCCTCTTTCCATTAGTCAAAACCGAATTAAAATCGGTATACCCGTTCACGCGTGTGCCGTGACCAAGGGAAATGGGGATTCATTTTTATATATAGATTAGGAGTTATTGACGATTAAGATTTAATTATTAAGTAGTTATTTTTATTTCAATTTAAAATTTTTGGCTGTGTATAATATGAATTTAATACTCGTGTTATTCATGTTTTATTTTATTTGTATTATACTATATTGTTATCAAAACTGTATTCACCTATAAGTGGCCTGTAAACCTAAATTTAAGATTAAAAAGTTTTGTATAGTAATTTTTAAGTGTGGAATGTTGTACCTACTTATTAAATAAATAAATTTCAACCGATGAAGAAAACCAAAATTGAAACATTTCCATCATATGTGGTTCAAGTGTCAGTCGTGATGTCTGGCACCCAGTCGCTACAATTAGACCATGTCGTTCTATCACTTTGAATATGAGTCTGCATACTCATGAATATATCAACATAACTGCATTTTTACATGAATTTCGTGATTCATTGCTATTGCTTCATTAATGTTTACAAAACGCAACCTCATAAAAGCATTATTGGAGCTGCATATTAAGGGGACGTACAAAGCAAAACAAATCTATTTGGCCCCATAATTGAATGGACACGATACCAACACAACAGAGTTCCTTTTATAAGCCATATTTATTTATTCAATCTTGTTAAAATAATATTATGAAACAATTTATAAGCAGTCTATACACAACACACTTATAATAATCTACTCACAAAATGTATCATTTTATGTATCATTTTTAAAATATGTATCATTTTTGATATGTATCATTATCACAGTAATATGTATCATTTTTGAAAATAAAACAAAAAACGATAACTTGGTGATTTTGTTCTATAGAGAAAATTTCATTGTATAATATTTTCTGTCCACTTTTATTTATAATGTCCACTTAAATTTATTCTATTTCACTTTTATTTATAATGCATATTAATCTATCATATACTTAGATAAAATTCAAATCTAGGATTAGCTATTTCTATTTATACGCGCTCTTAAAACAGTGGGAAGTCTAGTGAGGACGTATGAGCAGTAAATCATTCTGCCCTGCAACAAACTTTCGCGTGAATCCATTGCCTTAGCACTCTGTCTTAAGGGTCCCGGGTACGATATCCGGCCAGGCCGAATTTGGAAGTGGACTTTTAAAGTTGACTCTGGTCTGAATCTGGAATGTAGTGGCAGAGCATATTGCATTTCGCAGTCATTTTTGGGCAGTATGTCCGGCGGCAGCTCGTAATTACCCCTTACAGATTCCCACCGTGAAATAAAAGCTTGTGTGCTATTGTGTCTCGGTGAGTGCGTATAAGCCTCCTGATCCTTTATCCTTATGCTACTATGGTCGGCAGCAAAACATGGCGTTGCTTGTGTTATAAGGCGACGGTGGCCACTTACTATCAAATAGACCGTCAGCCTGTCTGTCGAAATTAACATAAAAAAAGGTTGCCAGACGTCTTTTTCAGGCTATGGCGGGTCGCTAGTATTAAGTCATTTAATATTTTTAATATTAAAGAAATTCTTCTCTTTCCGTTTTATCTACTCATTAATGAGGACCATGTTATATTTTTAAATTATACGTTATTAAAAAAATATTTTCAGTGATTATATTATCGACTAGCTGAGCAACAACTTTGTACGCGTAGTATTCGGTAGGTATAGCGCGTTACTTTTTTATTGCAAACTGATTAAAATGAAACAAACACTAAATGTTACGGAAAGCTTGCTACAATACGTTAGTGAAAACCGCATTCAAATCGGTTAAGCCGTTTCTGAGATTAGCGTGCACAAACACACAGACAAACAGACAAAAAAATCTAAAAACTATTTTTTGACCTCGGTAATATAAGTACAACGTGTAAAAATTGTTTTTTTTTTAAAAGTCTTTAATGTACAGACACGGCTCGTTTGCGATTTTATTATATGTAAAATAATAAAATGACTCCAAAGGTTAGTTTTTTAAAAAATTCAAAAATTAAAACAAACATTTCTTACTTTTATTTATTTGTAAACATCCACTTTTTATGTAGGTATGTCATCTTACTTTAATACTTATAAGCTTCTTAAGCTCAATTCTTAAAAGGCTCAGTGCTTACAAAAAGCTCATTGTTATTGACGAATATGTAGGAGTGCTCGCCAAAGTACGTGATCTCACATTCGAACGCCCGGTTAAAGCGCAACCCCAACATTTACATAAAAATTACAATTTACAATATGCCTACCTACATATTTTTTGCTTTAATCTAAGAATTATTGTATTGACTCATTTAAAGTAGGTATTAAGTAAGTATTAAGTTTTTATTAGAGTTTATTTAATATTTTAATAACTACTTTAACGTTTTTTATTAAATGTAAATGTCGCCAGATAGTGTGACGGTTCATTTTATGGTAGTCAAGTAATTATTTATTTACCGGAATACTTTATTCAAAAGAATTCCTTTACGAGATGTTTTCTAAAT
Source organism: Bembecia ichneumoniformis (assembly GCA_910589475.2). Classification (NCBI taxonomy): domain Eukaryota; kingdom Metazoa; phylum Arthropoda; class Insecta; order Lepidoptera; family Sesiidae; genus Bembecia; species Bembecia ichneumoniformis. The sequence continues at coordinate 10,514,180 of OU342538.1, read as the reverse complement.
TTCAGTATTGTTCTGCCTACATAATTGTGTACGCCTTATTAGGTCCTTGCCTATGAAACTGCCGATCTATAACTTTCGTTCTACTTAGAATTCCAAATTCAAATTAATTCATAGCTATGTCATTTCTTAAAAATCAGTTGTTCATTAGTTTCCCCGCCGTTCCATTTTTCTTTGATATCGCTGTTTCTGTGACCAAGGAAAAATCGCAATTGCTCGTTATTTTTGAATACAAGTTCCGTCGTGCCACCGACGCAGCACAGACGACACGCAATATCAGCGATATCTATGGACCAGGTACCGCAAGTAAACGCCCAATACGTTTTTGGTGTGATAGTTGAGCCTCGTGGCTGACCGGAGACGAAAGATGATAACGATGAATTGAAAGCCATAGTGGAACTAGATTCGTCTCAAAACCATGTCAGAATTAGCAGCAGCCTTCAAAGTAAGTAATAAAACGATACTGATTCATTTACGTTAAATTGGAAAGATAAAAAAAGCTTGGAAAGTGGGTATCGTATGAAATGAACTCAACAACACAACAAAATCGCGTCAAAAATTTAAAGCCGATGAGGCGGTGAAAAACGCTTTAAAGAGTAAATTGATTTCCATTAAAATAGCAAAAGTGCATTGATAACAAATCGATCGATTGATCCATGCCAATACTTCGATTAATTAAATATATATTTTTATTAAAAAAATTGTTTCAATTTTTTTTCTATATAAAACGGCAATTTCATAGGTTAAGAAGACCTATTATATTATGATACAACATATTTAGAAGGGATCTATACCCAGCAACATACATACCACTTCGGTCTTTAAAATAGAGTTTATCCTTCCGAGGTGAAAATTGTATTTTCATAGGAACATGGGAATATCCCATTAAAATAAAAAGTAAAGATCACATGTAACCGTTTAAGCATACGCACGTAGTTGCTTACAGATAGCAGTCTGTAATTTCTTTTTTGCACAGCTATAGAATTGCATTGTTTCCCATCAGATACATATCGTTATTAAAAGTGTACTGAGAACAGATTTAATTGCAATCAAAATAGCTTGAAGACGAATACAAGGTAAATGTAGCGAGTTGTTCTTTTAAAAATAATAACCCGAAGGACGGTACGGTCGACATCTGTAGAGCATGTCACCGTCCTGGAGATAGACTCAAGCATATTATTTCCGGCTGTGCTCATTTTTCTAACGAGTATTTGCAGAGACATAACCAAGTAGCCAGGACCATTCATGAGAAACTCGCCCTTCAATACGGTCTTATCGAGTCTGAGGTGACGTACTATAAGTAAATACATATGTGCCTACATCCATTCTCGAAAATATTCATGCTACCCTCTACTGAGACTGCTCAATTATCACAAACAAGACTATTGTCGCCAATAAGCCTGATATCGTGGTTATTGACCGGACGATGCTTATTAACTTCGCTGTCCCCCGCATGTGAAAACCTCGTGAAAACCGAAAAAGAAAAGCTTACCAAATACATTGACTTGGCTCACGAGGTGACCGCCATTTTTTGTATTCATTTATTTTTTTAAATGTTACGATCGGCAGACAGACTGACGGTCCACTTGATGGTAGGTGGCTACCGTCACCTATAACACAAGCAACGCCACAGGTGCTGCAAGTGCGCTGTCGACTTCAGTAGGATTAAGGATAAGGGATTGGGAAGGGATAATAGGTAAATGGGCATCCCTTTCTATGTATCCCTTACTCACTCACCGAAACACAAAACGCACATATGCTGTTATTTCACTGTGGTCTTCTGTAAGGGGGTGGTCAAGGCGGGCTGCTCAAATGACTGCGAAACGCACAAAAATAATAACTTTATTAAATATTAATAAGGAATAGTACACACGATAAGGCTGATCAGGCCAGTACTAAAATCATTATTTAAAAGCCAATATTTCACTCTTTTCCTCAAGATTGTTCTAAATTTAAAAATGTGTTAAATGTTTAAATAAATGTACCATTGTGGTCATTAAAAATCACGGCATGCCATTCGCCACCACCATGTTCGTCACCAGTGGTAGAAAATGGGATTATTTCTACCAGTCGTCACCACTACGACCACCAGTTGTGGTAATTGGGATGTATTATTCCCATTCTCCACCACCACTCAGTAATTATACAAAAAAATAATAATAAATATATAAAATATTATACTTATGTTTCATTTCAATTATTATACTATGTTCTTTTGTCGCCTATGTGTAAATAAATTCACAAAACTTCCTATTTTATTGCAATTGTGAAAGCAAACTCAAATCCTTTTTCTGTTCTGTGAAAAAAGTAACAAAAGCTACAATAGAAAAAAGACTTGAGCTTACCTTCACGTATTTAGTTATTTCACAATTGCAATAGAACTTTTTAGATAACATATTTATTTACGCATAAACGACAAAAGAGTATAATGTAATAATTAAAATGAAACATAGTGTTGATTTCATAAGTATAATTTGTATTTCAACATCATTATATTATATAATTATATAATTAGTGACTGGATATATGTGATAAAATTGGTTAATTATCAGAAATAAACATAAACGTGTGGGTGACGATTGGTGACGAATGGGAATAATACAGCCCAATTATCACCACTGGTGGTAACTGGGAAAAATAATCCCATTTGCCACCACTGGTGACAAACATGGTGGTGGCAAATGGGAATATACCAAAATCACCATATACTAGTTTCTATTACCTACTATTACTAGTTGTAACTGTTATTAGTTTAATTTAAAAAAGCACTTTTCTAAATGGAAACAGTAAAGTTACGTGTAACAGTAAGTAAACTGCTGCACATCATATTATGCTCAATCACTTGAACCACATCTTGAAGAGGTTTGCAGATCGCGTGATAATTCACGTCCGTTAATCGCGTTCCGTTACTGAATTGACCATAATACACAAAAAATAACGGGCGACGCGTGCGCGCCGTATGGGATGTAATTAAAACAAAATTTCAATGCCGACAAAGTACTCGAGTTGGAGTGAACGACTTAAAAGTACGACTTGGATATGTCAATAATTAGTCCGAAATATTGGAATTTAGTACAATTGAAGATATCCAAGTAACGAGCGAAAGTCGAAATATTGGAAATTTTGAATTCAGAAACGTTCATTTGTCAATTAAAATTTCCGGCCAGTTCGTTAGTTGCAAGAATTTTAATGCAATGAAATATTATACTTGGTATTTTTTTTTTACCAAATAGGTAGATCTTTCTTCTGCTAAATATTGTAGATTGGCATGATGATTTTTGCTGCTTGCCATGGCGTAAACTGTCTTGCAACAAGTACCTACATGATAATAAAATGCATGCATTTTCATAAAGTTTTCATATTAAATGTTTAAACATTATTATTTAACTAGCTGAGCCCGCATTTTCGTAGGCGTGGTATGCGATATAGCACGTAACTTTTTTGTTTGTGAACCGATTGGAATGAAACAGACACTAAATGTTACGCGAAGCTTGCTACAATACGTCAATGAAAACTGCATTCAAATCGGTTAAGCCGTTTCTGAGATTAGTGAGCACAACAACACGCACAGACATACAGACTAAAAATTTAAAAACTATTTTTTTGACCTCGATAACATAAGTGCTATGTGTACAATTTTTTGTACAGACACGGCTAGTTTACGATTTTATTATATGTATTTGATAATTTTGGAATTTATTTGAATAAAGCCACTTACTTCCCGTAGAAGCTTTACTAACCGCCGTTAGAAGAGTAAAATAATTCCTGGCGTGCAATATATTAATTTACTTCTACATACTTTGTTTGAAGATCTGTATATGTATATGTATATGTATATGTATTGTATATGGAATAATATTACATTTGAAATAAATTTATAACTTAAGTTTTAATTAAATTAATGTAATATTATCTATTATTACATCTATTGTTCCAATATTGGATGTTGGAAATGGTACTTCATTGTATTACTGGCTATCCGAAATAAATATTAATAAAAATATTTATGTAAATATATGTCTAAAAGCTTTTATTCTTTTTTTTATGAATTTTTGTATAATACATTAAAAAGATGGCGATTGGTGTTGAGTTTCGCCAATAGCCATCGTACCGATTAGTAACCCTCTATTTATTATTCTCCTAAAACTATTGTGGCACCACCTGTTTATTTCATATCAATCCTAAGTTTGGCGTTTTTTCTTTCTAACATCTTCTATTTTTCTTCTATTTTTGTTATTCTTTCACACAAGAAACTAGTTTTGATGAAAGTTAATAGTAGTAATGTAATTTATACATCAGAATAATACTTTCGCTATAATTTAATAAGATAAGAGAACGAAGACGTGGTCAAAAGCTAGCCCTAATTTTGAAAATGGAATATTGAGTTTGTTCGTTTATTTTTTTACGCCTTTTTTTTGCATACACATTGTCAGGGATGCAAAAATGTACATAGGGTGCCTTTCATTCAGAAAGAAAGCACTTTTCCTGAGGAAGTAAGTAAATAAATTTGTAGAGCCAATAGAAAGACTAAAACCATATCCATTTCGAGGGGTGTTTTAGTGCGGTAAGAGTCCCACATAACCCTATGCGCACTTGCATTGCATGCGTCACTTGTCATAGGGTATCATTTGAGATTTCTCCCCTCATAAAAAATACACAAAAATAAAAGCATACCAAATTAGTGCCTATGTGTCTGTAAGTTATAAAGCTACAGCTACCAAAAAAACTTATTATTGTATATCGGTTTACGGTTATACAACTCTAATAATTTTGTTGAAATATAGTGTGAATCTTTGGAAGGATATAACCATTTTTTATACTTTTAACAAGGCAAGAGCCGCGCACTAAAGTCAGTAGGTACTTTAATATTTGATCTCTGTTACATTAGTTGCTTCTAGTTGTTTTAAAAACATTCCCATATTTCGTAAAACGCTCGCATTACGATTTCGGACCAAAACTTAAAGGAGATAACGAATTCGGACTTATCTACAGAAGCTAAGAATTGAAGTAGAATTCAGTAGTGGTAGGCGGCAGAGCACACTGCGTTTTGCAGTCATTTGGAGAGCCCGTCTGGCAGCAGTAACCACCGCCTTACAGAAGCAGCAGCAGTGCGCTGTTGGTTCACGGTACGGGATACCAAAGCTTATTTCCTATCCCCCTTCTAATCTCTTATCCTTAATCTTACTATGATCGGCAGCGCACTTGCAGCTTCTGTAGCTTTGTTCTTGCTTATGTTATTGGAGACGGTAGCCACCTACCATCAAGTGGACCGTTAGCCTGTCTGAGTCTGACGATCATTACATTATTGATTACAACCTTTTATAGAAGATTTTACTAGAAATTAGATTATAGATAATTTTTATACTAGAATTAGATTTTTGAGAGAGAGATTTTTGAGGCTTAAACAAATTTGCATCTATGAAAACTTCTTAATCAACTTTAAGTTATAAATTTTTAGAATTTTTAAGATATAAAGTGCCGAGACATTTGTTCCGTAGGTGGGCTAGGTATAAAACTTTGGGGTTGGGGAACAAAATATAATAATTCAGAGGAACTCGAGAAAAATCGAGTAACGTTCCGGTATTAAGTAAAAGTAAGATTTCAAATCGCTGAAAATATTTTAAATTACTGATTTATACGAAATACTTCGTTATTTTATAGTTGACGGCTTCAAAATTTTTCTGCATCTAAAAAATAAATACCTACTTAGAAAATCCAATAAATCTAATAATGGAATATCCAATAAATAATTGGATTTTTCGAGTTTATTTTCTACTTTTATTTATAAAAAACGACGGATCACTGCAATGGTAACACTAGTTAAACATATCTTGTTCCAAATATGCATTTATTTCTATGCCATTATGTTTTCAATAGGATATAATCCACACATCAACAAGAAAATATCAAACAACCCCTCAGATAGCAAACAGATAAGACCATCAATGGCGTTCTTAGACGAAACGAAAGAAAGACATAGTTCATCTATTTTTTTTATGTTAGGACAGGCTGACGGACAACTTGATGGTGGGTGGCTACCGTCGGCTGTAACACAAACAACGCCACGGATGCTGCAAACGCGCTGCCGATCATAGTAGGATAGAAAGGATAGGGAGCGTAAAATTTAAGAATAATATAGATTAAAACCTTTCTGAAATATTAATAAATTGTGAACGACCCGTGTCTGCACATTAAATATATATTAAGAAAAAACTAGTTGTAGACGTTGTACTTTTGTTATTGAGATGAAAAAATAGTTTTAGAAGGTTTGTCTGTTTGTGCGTTTGTGCATGCTAATCTCGGAAACGGCTTAACAGATGCGAATGCGGTTATCACTGATGTATTTTAGCAAGCTTCCCGTAACATTTAACTGTTTGTTTCATTCTAATCGGCTTACAAAAAGTTAAGTTAATTGACCACGCGCACGAAGTTGCGGGCATAGCTGGTACAATATAAAATTTATATTATATTTAAATAAATATGCTTGTGAATCATTAATCTTAAACATACATAGTAAAATATTTAATAAAAACAAACGCGCTCAATTACTTTTACGCGATTTTATACGTGGTAGGTAAGTAGATATTACATTGAGTTAATTGACTGTACTTATTATCTAGCTTTCCTTTTTATGCTGCCAGTCGGTTGTGGGAATACACCGGAACAATATCAAACCTACTATCGGAGAAGGTCTTAAGCGACAAATACTAAATTTTATTGAAAATTACGCTTTCGAAACATTGACAATCTTAAAATAGTAGTGCGGCTTGCTTTTTTGAAAAAGATTCAATAATGAATGAGCACGTTCGTTCGATATTCTAAAGGATAACTGTATTACAAAATTTTATATTTTTATGCTTCGATATTGCACGTTTTTTATGACGTTGTTAATAGACTCGTTTTCTATAATGTTGTGTTTGTTGTATATAAGTTCCAACCACGAATGGGGTTTTTTTTAAATGAAATGAGAATTGATTGTTTTTTTTTGTCATCCCCATTTTTTTATCACGTCCCGTTGAGTCTCTCGTGGACTCCTGGGGGTCCACCTGGACCACTTTGGGAACTAAGGTATTGGAGCAATTACGTGCTTCCAAAAAAAAACCTAAAAAAACCGAATAAGTATTTACAGTGTAAATAATTATGAAAAAATTACATGTAATTTGTAATGCGATGACTGAGAGGTAATTTGTTGAGAAATATTTATACAAATATTATTATTTTTTTAAACTACATACAGGTAGATATGTGTAGATATGGACCGAAAAAAAAAAGTTATCTTAAAACTCATAATTTGCATTGTCTGACTCCCGGGGTATGGTCTACTCCCGGGTAATGGTAGTTACCATACAATGGCTACGATACGTAGCGCTCCAAGAAGCAGTTGTGCTACCAGTAAATGAATAAACAGGAACCACGAAAATTCACTTACACCAAAGATCCCGTCTGTAGCCTTTTATAATGTTTACAAAATATACATTCTATTTTAGCATAACGTATTCAATTTTAATACAAGTTTTTTTTAATATAAAATTGGCATTAATATTACCTATAAAAAAATAAAAAATTAGTCTTACCTATAAGAAGTTTTGGCGGGAACCGTGTGAACTTCTCAAACGCCGGAACAATAAAACCATTTAGGTATACTACAGTCTATATAAATTATATTGCATACACAAATTAATTTAAAAAGAGTCCACTGGCTTTAGATTAAAACCTTTTTTGTAGCACAATCGCATTGAACATAATTTTTAAATGTAGAACATTCTAATTACACCTGATGTTGTTTTAAAATTGAAATTTCGAATTGTTAGTTTGACTTCAGAGTTTGTTGCGTGTTTTTTTTTTAATTTGTTTATCACGAGTGAATTCCGGGGAGCTTCGGCTGGTCGAGTCCGTGGAGTCTCCAACGGCTTGCCAGTACCGCGTGTGTCGGATAAATGGCGATGTTGTACACAGCGAACGCACTACGAACAGAACCTGTGCGATTCATCCGCAAACAATTATGTGTTAGTATCGCACTGCTATTGGTATAATGTCAATTTATTACATTTCAATCTGTCTCGTTTGATCAGTAAATTATTAAACATTATCTTCGATGATTGATGCCTGTCGAGATTGACATTTCTCGAATTTGTTACAAAAGTAAAAAAGTTGTTTCTGGTTTCAATGTATCTTATTATAGACTTTTTTAAAATAGTTATTTAAAGTTTATTCATAACTTAATGCGATCTGTCAAACTTTGAATTCTATAGATCGAATAACATTAAATCAATTATAACATTTGAATAAAACGAATTAATGGTTTGTTCATTTTATTCAACTATACGTCATGTTTCTTTGAACTCGTCGCAATAATTTTATAAGAATATTTTTAATTATAGTATAATATAAATAAAGCATTTTTTATTATAGGAAATATATATTTATAAATAAATGATTTATTTAAAACAATCTGTATTAAATTAAATTATTAAATAATAAAAGAAGGAATGGCAGCGGTGGGATTCGAACCCACGCCTCCGAAGAGACTGGTGCCTTAAACCAGCGCCTTAGACCGCTCGGCCACGCTACCGTGTCCATGTGTTTACGAATTTAAAGTACAGTATGTTTTAGAAAAGATAATCATGTATTTTTCGAATTGATTTTAACCACAGGTTTTAAATACCACGTAACAGTATACAGAAACATTACAAAATAGTCGGTACGGTTAATGTTATAAATATAATATTAATAGTACCACTTATTAAGGTAATATGATTTTGAGTTTTTTTTATAGTCTATTATTATTCCTCTAGAAATAAATATTATTTCCTTTAGGTTCCTTTAGGTAAGAACATCTATAATAATAATATTCTCCGATTTTTTTTACAAAATGTTATTGAACAAAATGATGACGAAATTGTGAAACTACTATTATTTTGAACTAGTTAGTGCCCGCAACTACATCTGCGTTGGAAAATGAAATAACGTCTAACGTTATTTCATACCACGGCAACAGCGGCGCCCAATTTATTATATTTTTATATTTAATTTGATTATAATATTTCAGTTTTTTTTTCTATATATTCAAAGGTCTTGACTTATTATTAACTTAAACTTAAATTATATGAATGATTGAAAAGATTCTGTGTCGTTTTACAATGCTCATTACAATATTATGAATCTCAATGAATTGGAGTTGGAAGGTTGATTTTGATTGATAATTGCGTATGAAGAGTTACAATCCAATCAATATTAAGGTGGTACGAAGTTCACCGGGTCATCTAGTAATAATAAATAAATAAATGGTAATAGATAACAATGGAGAAAATCAGAATTCCAGAAATTTAAAGCTTTATTTTGTATAAGATTAAGTAATTTTCTAGATGAATCAAATAAAATTATGAGTGTGCATTCAGGTGATTAGTCTTTTTCTACAATCTTCAAAAATTCCACGCCCTGGGTGGCTGGCTTAAGGTAAATAAACGGAATAACCCATATAAATCCATTTTTAGCCTAATTTTCTGATGTCGCCAAGGACACAAACAAGACAATGGGGGTGTAGGTATAAGCGCTCTGCCGATCCAGCAGGAATTTTTACGGCACGCGCTAAAAGAAGGCCATATTGTAGCTAGATGGAAACACCTGCAGCCAGTGGCGTAGCTACACTTTCAGCGCCCTGGAGCAAAATTTTTCAAGCGTCCACTCTCATTTTTTGAATTATCGATTGTAACATTGTAACTTTGCGAACTTGTAACTAAACATTGCATGCACATAGCTAATAAAAGTATTATTATTATCAAGAAGAATATGCTGAAATATTACCGATTCATTATCATTATTTATTAAAACTGAAAAAAAAAATCATACACAAAACTCCAGATAATTCATTTCAAGGTTTGTGTATTATAATTCCTCACGTGCCCATATGAGAGAGAGGCGTTTGAAAAATGTTGCTCCAGGGCGCTAAAAGTAAAGCTCATAATACGCTTTTTTGCTTTGAAATTGATTTTAGTTCCGTTTTCCGCTACCTTTTCTGGAGTACATTTAATTACCTGTTTGTTTTGTTCGAAACTAAAATGTTCCGAAAAAGTAAATAAGGAATATTTATAATTAGGTGAGCATTTTCGAATGGCTATTGACAAAAATTTAATAAAAAAAAAATTTGCGCCCCCCCAGGCTCCGGCGTACTGGAGCAACTGCTCCCACACGCTCCCCGACGCTACGCCCCTGCCTGCAGCCCATATTGTAGCTATGTGGAAACACCTCAGAAGGGAGATTGTACCAAAGTTCGAGCGTCCGCGGGATAAAGTTTTTACTCATCCGGACCACTGTCAAGTAATGAGTAAGCACCTTGTCCAAGTAATGCGGATGAACTCCGCATCTATGGCGCGCAGTACGGTGGTAAAAAAATGGGGTAGGCATTAATTGGAGCAACTCATCGGATCACTCGCCATACCATAACTCATGTTTTGAGAGTTAAATTTCTCCGACAATTTTTTTTTATGAAGGACAGCAGACATGCTGAGTCGTTACATTTGATGGAAGGTGCTACTGTCGCTTTGGAACTCAAGCGACACCAGAAAATACGCTAAAAATAACCCTGACAGAAAATAGATGAGGATGGCCACTAACGACGATCCATTGCTCCTCTTGACTCATTTGACGAGCCATTGAATCTTAATCAACCCATTGGTTAATAATTAAGATTTAGCGCTTTGTGTCATTCAAGGCAATATCAACTTTGGAAATGAACTTTTAAAGTTGGCTCTGGTCTGGATCTAGCAATAGTACTAACGTATTGATCTGGCAAATAGTGTCAGGGCACACTGCGTTTCGCAGTCATTTGGACAGCACGTCTGGCAGCAGAACCAACCCCTTATCACCACAGTCTAACCATACTTACGTCATACAGTCGGGCAACGCTCAATGTTCGAGCCTGCAAACTGAAGCGAGTTCACCGAACGTTGCTCTACGAAAGTACATTCGTTGCCTGACTGTATGACGTATAAGTATGGTTAAACTGTGATATCAGTGTGGAATAACAGAACTGTTCTACTGTGTTTCGTTGAGTGGGTAAGAGATGCTAAAGGCAATTTCTTAATCACATATCCTTCATCGTACTAAGATCAGCTACGTACTTGCAGCACTTGTAGCGTGATAATAGGCACCAGCATCTGCCATCAAGTAGACCGTCGGTCTCTCTGAAGACCCTTATGTAAAAAAAGTAACATACTCTATATCTCTGGCATTGCATGTATGAATTGTTACCTACTCTTGGTAAAGATCGTAAAATCTTTGAATTTTAATTTTGAAAGTAGCGCGTTATGCATTTTGTTTAGTCTATTTCAAAGTGACATAAACATTATTATTACAATGTGCGCGATGTTGAGATTTTCCTCAGAAAGCTGTAAAGTGTGCGCGGACGGTATTTGCTTTACGAGGCGAATACGACATAACTAGACGTGACCGCTCTGTGACGCCATTTTATTATTATTTAAATGACAATTTTCTCGAAACAGCGTAAATCTTTAAATAGTAAAGTCGAACACTTACTAAACAAATACAGTTTCAACAGTTTCTTAAAGTAATAAACAATGAGCTAACAATTTATGTTCCAACCGAACTTATTATCAAACAAACATAAAGTTTATTTACTGGTCGAGTAAGTCGATTATACCTAAGCAGATTTTTATACTGCAACACTAATATCTTACTTACTGTATAGGTATTCCTGCAATATAATATCCTATTCCTGCAACAACTTATATACAAATTATATACACAAACCTTCCTCGTTTATCGCATTTTCCATTAGTTAAAACTGTATCAAAATCCTTTGAGCGGTTTAGAAAAATTTAGCAGAGAAACAGACATAAACAGATAGCGACTTTTTTTCAAAATACATACATTACATACGTACAACTTTAAGTAGGTACCTATTTAGAAAAAAAATTCCTTTGTTTTTAATTTTTTAAGAAAAACGATAAATCTAAAATAAAATATTAGACATTTTAGGCATTTTTTGTGATTTAACCCTTATTATCCTTAATGTTTGAAGAATTTAGCTTAATCAAGAAATCAATAGCAACAGTTGCTAGTAAATAAGGTTAACATAAATCTAATTGCGCCGCATTTTCGAAGAGGAAATAAGTACATCCATTCCATCACGAATCTTCAGTGGCGCAGTGGGAAAGATGCGGCCTAGCATGCCCGGAGCTCCGAGTTCGTATCCCTGGTCATGCTATATACCAATGGTTTTTTTTTTCTAAAAATTACTGACTGCTCTCAAACGGTGAAGGAAAACATCGCGAGGAAATCTGCACACGCCAAAGAAGAAATTTTAAGGGCATGTGAAGTCCACGAATCCATACTGGGCCAGCGTGGTGGATCATTTAGCCCGTGCGCCCTTGTTGAGAGGGTGGGTCTGTGCCCCTGCAGTGGGGACATATAATGGGACAAGGATGAGACTCAAAATCATCACGAATCTAAAAATATAGGGAAAGTATACGGATATCTAAAAATATACTTATAGTACCTATTACGATTAAAATATGTTCTAAGTCAACCTCCCATGATATACAGGATGATCAATCTAAATGGGTCAGTGAGAGGAATCTCAAACCATAGGAGATACGAAAATTTGTTCTTAGGAACTAAAGCTTCGATTTTTGAAAAAAAAAAAGTTAAAACTGCATTCAAACTTTTTCAAATTACGCTCATACGCGACCAGAAATCGAACCTGGTCAAATTACTGTAAAAAAATAGCAATTATTTTTATTACTGTACTTAGTTGATAATGTGGGACATAAGAAATAAGTGTTGCTATGGAACCTTGTATAAATAGTAAACAGATATGTCTACTTATTTTCTATTTTAATAATTGGCTGAATAGATATGTTGGGTTTTTAAAACCGTTATAATACTCATTATAATTGTGTTTCGTCTGTGTATCTAGATAGTGAAATGAGTTTAACAAATAAAGAACAGTTAGATTACTTAAAAATGATAAAAATTCAAGGCTGTAATTGATATTAATATTTTTGCCAATTATTAAAATTGTACACATTTCTGTTTATTATTTTTATAAGTTTCCATAGCAAAAATTATTCCTAACGGGTCGTTATCAACTAAGATAATAAAAATGATTGCGATTTTTATAGAGATTCGATTCCTGGTCGCGTATGAGCGTAATTTTAAAAAATTTGAATGCAGTATTTATTTGTTCATAGTTACATAATATAGTTTTATAGTTGTAGTATACATAATATAGTTTTATATTTTTAGTTCGTAAACTTCTTTGCAATGATTATTATTATCGTAAATGCGAAAGTAATTGTGTGTGAGATTTTTAATGTAAAGATTGATGGTCCATTTGATGGATAGGTCATTTGATGGTCACATACAACCCAAGCAACACCATAGGTTCTGTATAAAATAAGAACCCGTTTGGCGGCATTAACCACCACCGTGAAATAACAGCAAGTGTGCTGTTGTGTTCCGGTAAATGAGTAAGCGATGCCAGAACCCTTTGTCCTATCCCTTCCTAATCTCCAATCATTATCCTACTGTGGTCGGCAGCGCACTTGCAGCACCTGTGGTGTTGCTTGTAACTGTGACCCAACTACCATCAAGTGGGCCGTCTCCTATCTGACAAACTTCATAAAAAAAGCATAGTCCTGTTTTAGTAGTCTATCGATGTTACTTTATCTTACAGTATCTTCTCACTGTGTACGATTATATTAAGAAGATAATTTACTCAAAAGTTATATTTATTTAGACAGAATTCTGACTTAATTTTTGACGTGACGTTTTTTTATTATTTAATTATAAATTCGAACAAATAGCAAAAAATTTGTACTCAAAACTTGATGGCCCATGAGGGGATCGAACCCGCGACCTTCGCGTTATTAGCACGACGCTCTAACCAACTGAGCTAATGGGCCTCCGCTAGAACCCAACGAAACATTGATACCTATTTTAACGTTCTCTAAATGTCATGTATTGTGTAATATGTAATTTTACACGTGATATCAAATTTGTAATTAAGGTATGTATTTAAGGAATTCCTAAAAATGGCATGGATAAATTATTTGTTGAAAATATATAAAATGTTCTGTATTAGTTTATATTGCTAAAATTACAAAAAGTATCTAATAATATTCATTATTAGTAATGTGTAATTCTTGCATAATAAATCATGCTATGTGTAATCGAGAGATGTCTTACAGTAGCTACGTATCATCTTTTTATCATCTCTTTTTAGCATCTCTGCTAATTATTTAAAAAAGACTTCAGCAGTTATTGATTACATTACCCATACATTAGACTTTATGATGTCATTGTAAGGAGCAAAAATAGGTATATTTATCATTCTTTAAATCTACTCCATTATTATTATAGAAATGTTTAACCGTCGTATAAACCGTCTTACTGATAGTTTTCTTTCTAAGACAAGTGCGCAATGAATACACACTTATAAGTTTACACAGAAGCTCGCTTGCAGCAGTAACAGCTATGGACTTCGATTCGAACCGCATTCAATTTGAACATGGCGAATTACTTCAGGGGCGGATCCAGGATTTCATTTTGGGGGGGGGCCATTCTGACAAAGTTCGGAGTTAGGGTTAATATCACAAGTAATTTTTTTGTGTATTTTTTTTACTAGTTGAGATGCATTATGGTTGTATTGCAAATACTTTTAACCCGCGTAATCGCGTATTTGAACTGTCTCAAATGTCTGACATGAATTATGAAACTTTCGATAACTTTGATTGATATGGATTATATTATTCTATATTCTGTTCATATATGAATTGAATTGTACTTGAATTGAATTGAAAAGTTAAGTCAAAAATATGGAATTCCTGGGTTTTTTGGGGGGGGGGGGGGGGCATGGCCCCCATGCCCCCCCCTGTATCCGCCAATGAATTACTTACCAACTATCAAAATTGTTCGTGTGATGTGGAAATGCAAAGTAAATTTTTTTGAATTGAGTTGTTAATATTTAATTTAACTTTAATTGCAATAAATAACTTACAAATTCAATTTTAATTGACAAAATAAAGTTAGGTAACAAATTTATGTACGTTATTATATATATTGTTACTTGCGGGGTGAGTCAAACTGCCGTGTAAGGGCGAAATGAACTATTTATTTTCAGAAACCAAGATGACTTCAAAAATCACTAAACTTGCCCGATGAAACCGTTAAACTTGCCAAAAGTCGTCAATGATTTATTTAATGTGTCGCCGGTTCACTATCGCAGATAACTTCGCAAAAGCTCCGAAGATTCGTTTTCGAATCGCTTGTTATCGCACAAACTAACTCATCTCGCCCCCCTGCTCTCTTATTTATACTTGGCGCCAAACTCCTCCATGTATTTCGAGTTTTCCAGAAAATCTAAACAACATCGCAAAGAAGCCATTAAAATTCGGGATGCTATTTCTGTTGACATGTATTTGTAAACTCTATGTTGTAAACATAAGGACCAATTTCCTTTGACACTAGTCGGGAAGGAGCGAGGCTACCATCGATAGGGTATCGATGTTCGAGACTTTCGGCCGGCACGAACGCTTTTTTCAGAACGTTCCATAGTTAGTCGTAACAATATAAATTGTGATATGCCATTAAAAACATTGAATATGGTTGAACAAAAATCCAGTGAAATTAACAGTGATTATATCTATACTACGAGTACAGTCTATGTACTAGTCTATATTAATAAGAGATACGTTCCATTTTTATCTACTTACTATTATCTTCTAGTTACATTGATAATAAAAGCCAATAAAAATTGTTTTACGACACTTTTATCAGGGTGCGCTGTTGTTTGTTTTATCAGACTTTTATATATTATGAGCGGATATTAACATTTGATATTTTAGTCTTCTGAACTAGAAAAACAGACTGATGTTTGCAGGCAACACTTAGCAAAAAAACCACTGTAAAGAATTTGGTTGTTTATGATAAATTGATGAAAATTACTAAGACAAATTAAGAGAGAAGTATTATGGCGATTGATTTTTCGGGTAAATACTCTAAAAAATGCTGCACTTTGCTTTACTTTTTAATAATATTGTATAAATAAAGCATAAAATAATCTCATATTTTATTATATACTTACAGAATGAAATTGTTAGGGAGGATTTTAGGCGGGATGCCTTTGTCCAGCAATGGACGTCCTACGGCGGAGATGATGATGACTTATGTATATTTATCATTGGATGCCTGGATTGTCAAAACTGTGTATACGCCTATAACCTGAATTTTAGATTCAAAAAATTGTGTGCTTAATAATTTTCAAGTGTGTCATGTTGTTGGTGTTCCTATAAATTAATGAATAATCTACACGTTACAATAGTGACATGACCGAATTGACATTTCGAGTAGCACTATATTTAAAATAAAAAGTTCAACTAAAAGGTGTCGACCGGGAGAAAGCTGCCACAATGACATAGACAACATGTTCCTGAGATCAATTTTACAAAAATGTAACTTTTAATTACTAAGGCAAATTATGGACACGAATAGATGGTCTTATCTTGAAATTAAGAGGTAGCGGGCATCGAACGTACCGATCAAAAGTTTAGATGATAAGTAATTATTTATACATTAACTATACACAACTTATTGTTTGATAAAAAAACAAGCTTCAACTACACAGTTCTATCGTTGTTACATATTTTTGTAAAATATATTCATTGAAAATACCAATATTATAAAAAGAGTAAGTTTGTTTATGGTGAACCGCGGTACCTATTTGAATTTTCTTTCACTATTTGAAACGTAAATTATTCTAAATGGACGTGATTTTTACGTATTCTAACTTCTCCAATTGTCCATAAACTAATTAGCAATTTATACTTCTATACTAATATAATGAAGCTGAAGAGTCAGTTTGTTTGTGATGCTTTCATCACTTTTGTGACTCAAAAGTGTATTTTGTGAATTTTGTGATTCAAAAGTGAATTTCGTCGTGAAATTTTGCATACACGATGTCTGGGGTTACAAAAAAGGACATAGAGTACCTCTCATATAAGAAAAAGAGAGCTGACGAATCCTGGTCGAATATTTCATACAAATATTTTAATTAATTAACCATAAATTTTTTTATAAATATGACGGCGCTTTTGATTAACGAGAGTAAACAGCAATGACAACTTTCAGTTGTCAACTGGACAGCGGGATCGGAATTTCATTATCGTGGACTCTGACACAACATCGAGCGCTAGCGCAGAAGCATGGCAGCCGAGCATTACCTTACGAGAAGGCAATCGGCTTACATCAAGTGAATTGTGCTACGTGTTTGGTGGAGTGTTATCTGATTTGGTGTGATTGGCTAGTGGACAATGCGATCGTGGATTTATTTTGTGCCGATTATAGCGTTTGGTTTACAATTACAACGCATGACCTAATATTGAGTTATATTCTCCGCGCCCGACTATTCCCGCCTATATGTCTTGATCAAATAATATGGAGACCAATGATAAAGAGGACCCTAATCATGCCCCTTCAAATATTTCTTTGTCACTATACTTCTTTGTCACTAGCCTTTTTCTGGGGATTCGGACTTTTCTTATGTTAAGATCGACAAGACTTGATGGTAGGTCGCCTGTAACACAAGCAACGCCACAGGTGCCGCAAGAGCTGCTGATCATAGAGGAGTAATGGTAAGGGGATAGATTATAGGGAAATGGGCTTTGGCATCCCTTACTCACTCACCGAAACGCAACAGCACATGCTGTTGCTTCATGGTGGTCTTCTGTAAAGGTGTGGGTACTGCCGCCAGACTGGCTGCCCAAATGACTGTGCCCTGCTACTACTTTCCAAATTCAGATGAGAACCAGCTATGAAAAGTTCATTTCCAAAGTTGACCCTGCCACTCGACCTTAATCGCACCTTAACCACTCGACCAAAGGGCTCATGAAAACTTAGTTTCGTGACAAGTGTACAAACATACGAACCTATGTCATTCAGAGAGTTAAATTCGGGTTTATAAAGTAGGCTTGGGTTATTACGCTACGGTGTAACAGCGAGTCGTTTTCGGAATCTTTTTCCCACACATATCACGGCTTCTAGATCACATTGAAATTTCATCAGTGTAATTTCACCTAGTAATAGTTTAATCTATAGCTTGTAATTATCCAATAAAAATTGTATGGGTCTGTTCTACATTAGATTATGGTTATTTTTCTGTTGATGTTATAATACTGTAAATATATTCGGCCATAAAGCAATAGGGATTTAAATAATGAAATTGTCGTTTTATCACACTGGCGCATCAAAGAAAATTATGACATTCTACTTAAAAAAAAAACATGACATTATCGACTCAATTATTTTACATTCATCTTTTAACGAGGAGATGGATACAGTGAAAATCAGAGTAATTTTCGAATACTAGTTCCGACGCAGGACTAACGCAGCAGAAACTGCTCGTAATATCAATGCTATGTTTGGAGAGGATACAGCTAACGAACGCACCGTACGTTTTTAGTTTAAGGTGGAGACAAACGCTAAATACTAAAAATATCCATTGTTTAATGAAGATGTTACAAGAAATAGACAACACAATTGCTTTGAAAAAAATATATATATTATATTTAAGCATGTGAAGAATCAATTGTATTAATTAGAATTTTCCTTAAAGTAATATAAACTCCACAAAAAAAGTTAGAACACAAGAAGAATTTGACTTTTTTTGAAAATTATCTCGAAAACGGCTTATTGCGCGCATATGAATCCTGTATGTACCTATTAATAAGTTAATGTCAGTTTAAAAAATTGTATAAATATTTTTTTTGTGTATTGTTCTAATGGTAAAAACAAAAAAACACAATTTCTAGGCCTGTTGAATTGTCTCCGCCGCCAGCGAGTTCTAATGTAAATGTCATTTGCCCAAGTGAACCGGGAGGGGCGCATCAAGGAATTAGCGGCACGGTTTGATGTTAACATACCCACAATATTGACGCATTTGCAGCAAATCGGTAGAATTAAAAAAAATCAAAAATGGGTGCCTCATAATTCGATTGATCTGTAGAGAGCAGCGCGCATTGAAGCTTACCTTACCTTATTAAACCGATAGAGAAATGATGTGATTTTGGACCGAATTGTGACTTGTGACGAAAAGTAGTTTCTTTGCGATAATCGAAAGCGAACTACGTAATGGCTGAGATAACGATAATCGAAGCTTATTCATAGAAAGTTGATGGTAACGGTTTGGTGGTCACTTCATGGTGTACCTAATTCACTACAGGTTCCTCAGATCCGGTCGAGCAATAACAGCAGATATCTACTGTGCAGAACAATGAAGGTGAAACTCGCAGCAACAACAGTCCCGACTCGTCAATCAATCTTCACCATTATTGCTCCATCATAACGCAAGACCTGAGAAACAGTTTTGACACTACAAGACCTGCAGTTAGAAACCATCCGCCATCCTCCATACTAGCCGGACCTCGCCGACTATAATTTTTCTGCGATCTAGATATTTTTTTGCAGGAAGCAGTACAAAATGCCTTCACACAATTTGTGGACTCCGGGTCCCTAGAGTTCTATTGCAAAGGTTTAAATGATCTTCCGATTAGGTGGCAGAATAGACAACGAGAGTAAATATTTTGATTAAATAAATATATTTTATCCTAAAAAAAGTGGACCACCAGCCTGTCTGGACCAACAATTAGAAAAAAAAACAATCATCAAACAAGCGTACCAGGGGCCTTAGACAAAGTAACATTTTAAAAACGATAACGAAGTTCGCAAGAATAAAATGTATGGGATGTCTCACGTGATTTAGCGACGGCATATGTCATTCCCATACATTTTATTGTTTTTGAACTTCGTTATCGTTTTTAAAATGTTACTTTGTCTAAGGCCCCAGTTCGTTCAAAGTTTAAAAATGTTAGGCTGGCGGAATAGATTGATTGTATTTTAAAAATGGATCCACTTTAAATACGTACGTTGTAGTTAAGTGTGTTTTGTACTGTGAGTGTGTGTATCTAGATAGTGGAATGGGCTTAACAAATGATTAGTTTGATTAGATTTTTTAGAAAACTTATTATAAAAATGATAAAATTCAATGGGACATGCATATAAGTGACTTTTCAAATATATAAGGTAATTATATATAATATATTATATATATTATAGATATTTCTGTAAACATTTCTATTCATTATTTATACAAGATCCCATAACAAAATTTACTCTTTATGACCCACACTATCCACTGCGGCAATAAAAATAGGTTTTGTTTTTTTTTACAGAGATTTGATCAAGTTCGATTCCTGGTTGCGTATGAACGTAGTTTTAAAAAAGAGTTTGAATACAGTTTATCTTAATTCAAAAATCGAAGGGCCAGTTCCTAAGAACACATTTTAATATTATATCTCTTATGGTTTAAGATTTGGCCTCACCCGATTGCTCATCCTGTATAAAGCTAAAACTCTCTCAAAGTAACAATAAAACCCTTTAATTTTGAAATAAAAAAATATTTGAAAGGTGACAGCCCTGTAAACCTTATATGCCTACCAAGAATTCAACCAGTAAAAAATCTAATAGCTTTGTTATGTGTGTAACAATTACTTTTCGTCTTAATAATAATTATAACATCAAACATGTTATTTTAATGGGTAACGAAATGTGTATGTACAGTTAATTATTAGATTGTTTACGAATGCTGTATAAAAATCAGACGTTTGCATAGATTTATGCAACTGCAAAGTATTAAGTTTGCTTTGCGAGAGATGTTTTTTATATTTTTTAAAGTTAATTAAATTTTAAAAACTGTAAAATGTCACTATAGTATGCTTCCACTACAAAATCACAACCGATTGAACCCGTTGAATTGAAACCTATAAAATGTATTCTTTTATCTCAAGTACAAATGTCTTCATCAAATATAATTATTGAATACTCTTATAATCTTACTTAGATTATAAGTACAATATATTTTTGAAATGAAACTTATTCGCGCGCGATGAGAGTAAAGTTTCAAGTTCGAATTTTTTGTGACGTTTCTGTGTAACGATTACGTGACGCTTCTTGTAACGTTTCTGCATAACATCTTTATGCATGCTTATGCATGCATAAGCTTACTATATACGTATATTTGATCACCAAAGAAGTTTCACTTCTCGTACTCTGTAGATTTTAAATATATTTTTTAAAATATTTACTTACTTATAATTAATTTCCAAAAATAATTAATTAAAACATACCAATATTAAATATTGTTATTGTAGCAGAGAACAAATCGAGTCGATGTGATGATGTGACAAGTATTAAATTATAATTGTTATATCATTAGGTTACGCCCCACGTGTTAAATTCAACGTATGGGAAACTCAGCTTGGAAACTCAGTAATTCATGATTTGGGACTGTAAACAGAGTAATTTACTTAGTAAGTAACACATGCCGCAGTCATAAACTGCGCAGCCAGTTTGCCGGCAGTCAGAAGCTCCTTTAAAGAAAAGCATGTGTGTTCGATAAGGTCTCTCATTGTCTCCTGCTTTACAGAAGAGAAGAGTTGTGTTTCGAAAGTGTGGAAGGGATGCTGAGCTCATTCCATTTACGAGTATAAAGGGTTTTTCATTAAAAGCGCTCGAACTTTGAAATGAAATAAAACAACCTGTTTAAATGATATTGCCACAATTTTCATTTTAAAGGACATTCGATGACATGTACGGAAAATAATTTCAGCGAAATGACCGCCGTGACTCCGCTGTAGGTGGTGTATCCTGGTGGACCAATTTTGGATGACATCTACGCATATATGGGGCACAATTTCAGGAATAACGGTCAACATGGCTTTAAGGGCGGAAATTAATTGTGGTTTGTCTGCACAGACATGAGATTTTACGTAGCCCCACAGAAAGTAGTCGAGGGGTGTTAAGTCACACGACCTCGGTGGCCAGTTGATGTCGCCACCAACCGAGATGACGAAGCCCTCGAACTTTTCATCCAATAAATTTAATGTTTTCCGTGCAGTATGGCAAACGGCGCGCCGCGCCGTCCTCTTGGAACCACATGTTTGTGAGATCCCATCTATCCTAGGTCACAAAAAAAATATTATCATAATCCGATATCGATCGCCGTTGACAGTAAACGCGGCTCCTTGCGCATCTTTGAAGAGATAAGGGCCGATGATACCGCCGGACCAAAATCCACATCAAACAGTGTCTTTTTCCAAGTGAAGAGGCACCTGATGAATCCCCCGTGAACAAGCCGTGAACAGCAACCAGAAATGAGCCTCATCACTAAAGATTATTTTTTCCGAAAGCAGGAACACTACCTTAATTTAGGATATGACCTTAATTCTTTGAAACAAACAGTCGAAATACCTACTTTTTTGTGTCTACTACAATAAAAATAATCATGTGTACACCTAGCTACATGTGCGTTTTTTATTCAACATACAAATCACAATCAATACCAGCCAGTTTGTAGATAACGGATAGATTTACAACTTCAGATACACCTGTGACTGTTTTATCGATTAAAGAGCAATAAAACCAACGCGTTAGTTGTGTCTTGTGATAAAGAGACGGAGTTTGTACAACGATAGCTGTTTGACTTCTAGAATTAGAAAAACAAAATAACCTTTCACGTGTCAAATTTTAATTTAAGATAATATTTGTGAATGAAAGTTACATGAATTGTGTAAATAAATAAAATATTTACCATTTTGAATTCAATCTTTCGATTTTGAGGCCCAAAGCACGTTTCAACGACTGCCGCAATGTCTGCTCGTTGGATGAGTGGTTAGGGTGCTTGCCTTAACGCTCTGTTCTAGGGTTCCCGGGTACCCGGGTTCGATTCCCGGCAGGGTCAACTCAGAAAAATGAACTTTTCAAAATTGGCTCTGGTCTGGATCCGGAAAGTAGTAGCAGGACACACTGCGTTTCGCAGTCATTTGGGCAGCCCGTCTGGCGGCAGTTACAGAAGACCCCCCTTACAGAAGACCAACCGTGAATTAAGAGCACGTGTGCTGTTGTGTTTCGGTGAGTGAGTAAGGGGTGCCAGAGCCAATTTACCTATCCCTTTTCCTTAATCCGACTGTAGTCGGCAGCGCACTTTGGCGTTGTTTGTGTTATGGGCGACGGTAACCACCTACCATCAAGTGGATCGTCAGCCTGTCTGCCGATCTTAACATAAAAAAGCTAACCGTAGAAGATTAAGACAGGCTGTCAACGGTAAATTTTTGATGGCTACAAAAATAAAACCAACCGAAATCGCTTATAAACACAAGAGACTTCAAGGGAATTAGTTAATTAATAAACTTGACATCCCGAAGAAAATTCAAAGAAGTTATAATTAAATAATTTTCATTGCAAAAAATAGAATTCTTTGATTTCTTCTTTTTTTCATACACCTGCAAAATAATACGGTAATTTCAAATACGTCATAATTTACAAGTAATAGTGATTGTCTTTGAATAAATAATTGTGACATTTCAATCTAAAAGTTATTTTCAACTACGAGTAAACTAAAACTTTGTTACAGATAAAGAACGTCAAGTAAGCGTGGGTATATTACAGTAAAATCGTTTGATGCGTTGGCTTAGTGGGTACGCAAAGAGATTCACACAAAAGAACCTTTAGTGTTCAAAAATAAAAGCTAATTTAGAATAGCTTGATGTCGCTTGACGAGTTGCTGACTGTACATTTAACATTACCGATTGTCAGGTACAAGGTATACGTCTTACTTAATGAAGATTAAGTGGTGAAGTGAACATTTAAATTCACACATCAGTATTAGAATATTGCGTATAAAATTACACACTCAACAAAGTCGATACGCAAATTTGTATCGACTTTAAATGTTAGATATTCAGTATTTGACGACTCTGTGTGTTTTTTTTACTATTACGTAAGTTCGTATATTGAGAACGCACATCAAGAAAATTTTAAAATCGTTAAAGTAAAGCCCATATTTTATTATTATTTAGTACTATCATGATACGTAATTACCGAATTATTACAGTATTTCAAAGGCCACGAAGGCCTCGTCAAAACACAAAACTTTTGCACAAAATATGAGTTTTCTTATGAGGCCCGTAGTTAGAGACCACGTTTCAGCGCCATGTATCATCACTGGCAACAGTGGCAACACATTTTTTTCTTTTTCTTTTGTTGCTTTTTTTTTCTTTTATTACAGATGTAAAATCCTTAATTGGTTGTTAGATACGCTTTATTTTTGTTTGTTAATTGTGTACTTATTGAGAGTTGTGGATTTTGAGTGAATGTATAAATAATTAAAATAAATAAATATTGATCGAAAACTTTTGTTTTCGATTGTCTATTTCTCTTTATTTACACATATATTTTTTATGAAGTCTATTTCTTTTAGATAGAACATATTTATAAATAAGTAGGTATATGTACGTACGAATGGATAATTTAATTGTGGCGAAAGTTTTGCTTTGATAATCTCAACAGATAGGTGTGTTACAAATTTGTTAACATAAATTTAAATTACTAAGTTGTAAGCGGTCCGATCAAAGGCGTTACTTCGCCCGATCGATTCGAGCGTGCGTAAGATTTTTTAATCCAAAGTAAAAAAGTCGATGCGCCCATTTGTAACTTAACACCGTGAACGGACGCTGTTATTTTGATATGTTGTTTCGCGGTGCATGCTTAGCCAATCAATCTTTATTAGACTAAGACGCGATCGAACGATTTTTATTTTTGTTCATTTTCACTTTCAAAATAAAATGAACTATGGATATTTGATTAAGATTATGATTTGCAGTTCTTTTATTTTATTTGTAATTAATCTCCTGCCATCATTAAAGTGCAATTCTAGATAGATATCTTTTTAATTGTACTGAAAGGAAATAATAGCAATGGAACTAGATTACCTACTGTTATGGACACGTTTTTATATCCGATATAAACAAGCAGGTAGAATATACAGATTCATAGATTTATAAAATTTGCGTATTTTTGACGAGCCCGTTGGATGAGTGGTTAGGGTTCTTGCTCTGTTCTAGGGTTCTCGGGTTCGATTCCCGGCAGGGTCAACTTTGAAAAATCAACTTTTCAAATTTGGCTCTGGTCTGGATTTGGAAAGTAGAGGCAGGGCACACTCCGTTTTCGCAGTCATTTGGGCAGCCCGTCTGGCGGCAGTAACCACTCCCTTACAGAAGACCACCGTGAAATAACAGCATGTGTGCTGTTGTGTTTCGGTGAGTGAGAAACGGATGCCAGAGCTCATTTCCCTATCCACTCCTAATCCCTTATCCTTAATCCTACTGCAGTCGGCAGCGCACTTGCAGTAGTTTTGGCGTTGCTTGGGTTATAGGCGACGGTAGCCACCTACCATCAAGTGGACCGTCAACCTGTCTGCCGACCTTAACATAAAAAAAAAACTGAAAATAAAAGTTATACGAAGAAGTTCAGGAAACCAAAGGTACTTTTGTGATGCTGTGATACAAGCATTGAATCTATACCAATATGTACTTCTACATATATTTTATATACATATTATAAAACTAGCTGAGTCCGCAACTTCGTACGCGTGTTATTCGACATAGCGCGTAACTTTTTTGCTTTTCAAACGATTGGAATGAACCAAACACTAAATGTTACGGTAAGCTTGCTACAATATATCAGTGAAAACCGCATTCAAGTCGGTTATGCCGTTTCTGTGATGCACAAACGCACAGACAAACAGACAAAAATTCTAAAAACTTTTTTGACCGCAGTAACATAAGTACCTACAACGTGTATTAATTGTTTTTTGAAAAAATATTTAATGTACAGACACGACTCGTTTACGATTTTATAGATAAATTCGCTGTCCACCTTCTCTTCTCTGCTTCTCCGGTAACTTCTTCGAAACAACGCAACGAATTTTTTATACGGTGTTTCGATTTTAATTTAACGATTAATGATTTTAACAAATTTTTTATACTAAATTTTTATTCTTTCATGTATTTAATTTGCATAAAAAAATCGCATTTGTGCGAGGCCGGGGGCGGGTCGCTAGTATACGATAAACAAATGTTGAACCGTAAATCACAAGCCGGTTTCATCAGTCAAATAATTATTACGAGAGCAGTAATAATTCTTACATTAGTATCCTTACATATGTATTATAAAACAAAGTCCTCCGCCGCGGCTGTCTGTCTGTATGTATGTATGTTCGCGATAATCTCAAAAACTTGAAAGAATATTCATGCGGTTTTCACTAATGGAAGAGAGATCAACGAGAAAGGTTTCTGTATATAATTTGCAGAAAAAAATCCCATAGATAACTATTAATAATTATTTTTTGTTTTAGATAATTTTTTTAGAATTATATAAGTAAATGACTTGAATATGGCTTGGGACCTTAATATTAGGGATGCGTAAGTCTTGTTACTTCAAAATGAGAATTCCAAAATTACTCGAAAGCTGATAAATTAATCAACGTATCCATTTAATACTAATTAAAGTATTTTTTTTAATTTCGTTGAATTTTTGCCAAATCTATATATTAACCTTTGACATAACATTTAAACTAATGGAGTGCAAATACAGAGAATATAATTATTATTTGTAAAGTACTAAATTGAATCATATAGGTACTAGTAGGAATAAATGGGTAAACAAGAGTCCTTTTTTATGTTATGATCGTCAGACAGGCTAAAGGTTTACTTGATGGTAGATGGCTACCGTCGTTTATAACACAAGCAAACGCCACAACTGCTGCAAGTGCGCTGCTGACTACAGTAGGATTAAGGATAAGGGATTGGATAGGAAAATGGGTTCTGGCATCCCTCACTCACTCGCCGAAACACAATAGCACACGTGCTGTCATTTCACGGTGGTCTTCTGTAAGGGGGTGGTTACTGCCGCCAGACGGGCTACGAGGCGCAGTGAGCTCTGCCACTACTTTCCAGATCCAGACCAGAGCCAAATTTGAAAAGTTCATTTCTCAAAGTTGACCCTGCCGGGATCGAACCTGGGAACCCTAGAACAGAGCGTTAAGGCAAGCACCCTAACCACTCATCCAATGGGCTAGTCGACAACGGTCTTTGTATGACAAAAATAATTAGATACTGCTTCATTTTATTTAAGAATTCGGCAATTGTTTATTTTAGGTGCGTAAAGTCAATGCAAGAAATCCTGTGCATATTCCCTTGAACATCGTTGTTATCTCTCGAAGTATTTTAATAAATATAAGGCTTAATAGAGGGCATCTCCGACTGAACCATTAAAGTGTATTTGGGCTAAAACCAGATTAACTTAAGCATTTACTTTAGCGCAATCCCATCTTGAATATATGAAGTTGCATTTCTTTCTGTTTCAATATTTGCTTCTTATAAAAATATTTTTAAAGCACCTGCATTTTTATTGCACTTTCAATGATTTTTTAAAAGCCATATGTATGGAATCCTTTGTATACTTACTACACACGTAGAAACGTGCATTTCTACTTCTGTAATATCTACTTTAAATTAAAAAAAACGGGACAATTGCGAGTTGAACTCGCGTGAAGAGGGTTCAGTAGTTTCGGAGATAAGGGGGAGGGATGGTCAATTTTCGTCTATTTTCTTGAGTAACTTGGAAACTATTTATTTTAAAATTACAAAAAAATACATTTAAGATCTTCACTACAAGACCTTCCATAGAGCAGTTTTCAAATTTTTTTTTAATTTTCCACCTTCCCCCCAAAAATAACCTCCCATATACAGATTTCATCTATTCACGTCAGACCTCTGCGTTTGGGTCACAGAAATTGATATGTGTACCAAATTTTAACTTAATCGGTCTAGTAGATTCCGAGATAATTGACTGCGACGGACGGAAGACGGACACACGTGTGATCCTATAAGGGTTCCGTTTTTTATTCGGACGTACGGAACCCTAAAAAATTAAAAATATATCATTTCTATATCTATATCTATTCTATTCCATACATATAATAAAATCGTAAACACATTTCAGCGCCATATGTCATCACTGGCAACACACATTGGTCAAAAACTCTTGTTTTAAGACGAGAAGATGTCACGGAGTTTCCCGAACGCTGCCCACCTGAGTCAGTATATTCATGAAAATTTTATTCAAAATATATATAGTCAATAAAAAAAATGAAAAGTACAAAGATGCTCTATAAGAATAGCAATTCTTTTATGGGTCAATGTACACGATAATTTGTGACCTAACATCTAACTATAAAAAATTTGAAAGTGTAATCAAAACAAAATTATTGGAAAGGTAATTTAAGCGTATCGATGATAATTTTAGCAATAATGAAGTCTGGGTTTAAATTTTTCTGACCTCATACAATGTTAAGTGTTACATATATATATACTATGATCCATGTATATTTCTTGTAATGAATATTATGGTTTATTTTATTTGACCCTTTAAAAGTTTTTTTTTTGGGGTTTCTTCTAAGGATCGTCATCATTTTAGTCAGTTTTTTGCAAAATAGATTGACGATTAAAAGATATGGTTCTTAATTTATGGCTGTAGAACGCAGTGTACCCTGCCACAACAAAATGATTTAATTAAAATAATTGTAATTTATCTGTAAAAATTACCATAGTTAAGATCTATAGTATTTCGTTGATGTTTATGTGTTTTAATTATATTTGGAAAAAGTGAAAAAAAAATCATTTTGTAAGTTCTTTATTTACACGAAAGATTTTAATAAATCTCAATTTATACATAAAGGTTTAAAAAATAATTTTATACAGTTTACCTAGTTATAATAAAATTAAAAACTTACTAATATAACAACGTGACACTGAATAAATTAATTTCAATCTCCCCGAGCCGAACATGAATACCATACACCATAAAATTTAGATACATATTGCCAAACCCAAGAATACTAGGTTACATAGTTGGTAAAATAAAATTTAATTGCACAACCGGCCGGTTTTATTCCTATTTACATTATTTAGGTACACGAATTATACTTTACATACAGGTAGATAGATTTTTACAGAAATAACATTTTAATACCTAACGAACAACATAAAACAACGTAATGGTGGGTTGAAAGTTTCTATTTAAATTTATAACAAATTTTAAATAAACTACTAAAACATTTTAACACTAGGTAATTACTTTAAATATAATATTTATTTTGAGGTAAATTTAGACGACTTATATTTAGTTTATTTAAAATGAATTAATTGAAAGAGCGACATAATTACGATTTACTCAGTTAAATCACAATTAATTAGATTTTTTCTATCCTTTTACATAATATTGTAGATTAAGAGACCGCTGAACGAAATTAGAGTTACAAATTTTGTTGCACCTACAAATTCCCTAAAAAAAAATGTTTTAGGATCTTTATTAAAATACATTTAACCTAAATATGAAGCCATCCTTATTATTCCTTAACCACAACTGAATGAAAATCCCTACTTCAAATTATTAATTTATTACGATTGATTAAACAAATTGAAACATTATTTTTGATGTTATAAGAAAATTTGTGGATATATTTTCGAAAGGGATTGGCTGAAAATTGATTACGTGTTGAAATAATATAAGCGCATCAAATAAATTTATGCTACAAATTCAAATAAAGAATTTTTTTGATAATAAGAAATATTAAAGAATCAACATTCAACAGATTTAATATAGGGCACATCATCTATATTGGCAATAGAGGCCGCAGAGGCTCTTCCATCACGACCTGCTATAATCGATATGACGCTCCTATGTTCCGAGTCACTATCACCGCTCAATATAATATTAGTTTCACCCATAAACCCGGAATCAATTTGTTCTTGGTTCTCATTTATTCTATTTTGACCGTCGATTCCAAATTCTGCGAATATTTGCTTCGGGTCATTGAAATTACCGAAAAACACTGAATCGGTCTCCACACTTTCCCCGCCAGATTCACTGTGACCATCACATAGTGACTCCAAATCGTCTGTATCCGATTCCAAGGGTATCGGTAGAGTTCTGGTTACTGCTGCAACAGGTGGCAAATTCTTATCAGCTAGCAAAGACTTCTGCTTCAATTGCATCAAGTAATTTGCTCTTCGCTTCGAGTCGTTGGAATCCGTACTTAAATAGCCAGAGTCTTCCGTTCTATACAGTTTTCGTAAATCGGTTCTTCTAGATCTTGTTCTCGCCGATCTTCGTCCAGACCGTCGTGCGTTCAGATTATCTCCTCTAGAATAAGTAGTAATCCTATCTCTTTCCTCTGGTAAACGACTTCGTTCTCCCGGAATACAATCACGAACTAGCGTCGGTAAAGGTACCTTTGCATATAGTTCTGCCCCTCGCCGTTGCTTTGGTGCGACTGGTGGTTTAAGATCTTTTTGGTTTTCCACGTGACGCACTAGATCGACACTTTTGATAGATCCCGCAACAGGTGCATACTCTTCACTTCTATGAGGAATATTGCCTCGTCGTTCGTAAAAAGACACTTGTATGTTGTCGTCCTCCTGAGCTCTCGTTTTTGCTTCATAAATTTGTCGTAAACTTCCAATTTTTCTTGTGAAACCAGAATCATCCAGTTCTAGACATCCTTCATTTTCTATTTCAGATAGTTTTAATTTAAAGCTGCCCCCTGATTTTAGAAGGATTTTGTCGACCCGTTTTTTCGCGTCTCTTTTAGGTTTTCTGTCAAGTGTATCGGGATCAAAGTCTTCGTTGACGTTTCGTCTTTTCTCTACTGGAGAGCCTCGTACTTCTATAGTCAATGGGCCGGGCTTTGGTATATTATTGTATGTCGGTTCAATGGCATTAATAAAAACTTCACTGATAGGCAAACTGCGGTTACCATACTCTTGTTCATTGGAGTAAGTCGGAAACTGGTTCTCGTCAAGTGCTTTTCTTACATCGCGCCAACTGCGCGACAATCTATCACGTGCTATGTTTGTGTTTGATAATTGTTGAAAACTGTCACTATGAATTATTTCTGGACCACCTGCCACAGAAAATCTTCGTTTTTTTAACAAATAGTTACGTTCTAAGCTATCAAAATCTATACGATGCTCTCGTTGCATATACATATCTCTTTTTCGTGAATCTGTCAAAAGGTTATCGTCGCTGTAATATTGTGAATCAGCAGCAACTACAGGTATTACAATTTTAGGAGCAATTGGTTCAACTGATTCGATGTTCATTAATTCTAATTCCTTTGGTTCAACTCGTTGGCATTCATTTAATTCGCGTATAACTGCTTCCATTTTTTTCTTAATTTCCAAAGGAATACTTTTGACTTCTTCACACTTTAACGGCTCTGGTAAAAAATCTGGTGGTGGTGGAGGTGGCGGAAGGTTTTTTCTTACTTGTCGGGAAGCAATTGTAGGACTATTCTTTGCTTGTGGTGGAACAGTTACAGTTGGAGCACTTTTTACGTCTTCCTTAGATTTGAAATCTGATTTAATGGTTTTATAATTATTTAGTTTGATGGTTAAATTAGCTTTTAAACACATATCACTTAAGTCTTCTTTAATGATAGATTCTGTTATTTTCAATATTTCTGTTTCCTCGTTTCTAAGAGGTTCCTCTACGCTAAGCACATCATCCTTATCTTTGGGTATGACCGCTCTAGGAGTACCACTTACTTTTGCAATAGACTTCATAGGTCTCTCTGCTGGACGAGGAGATGGTACTTCATCTAACCATTTACGAACTATTCTTTGCTTGTAATCTTCGCTTACACAAGTCTTACACGAATTCGATCTAGCTAAACCTATATTTTTTTGCTCTTTTACGTTGCTATCACAACCTGGACAACCGCCACAATTGATGACTCTACGACTGTTTTCGCGTTTAAGGCTAATAGCGCTAAATCTGCGACCTCTTCTCGCGCAGGGAATGTCCCAACCCAGATCTATAGTATGGTAAAGTTCTTCTTCTGGTATATCAGATAAAATAGGGATAAACCTTTTTGAAGTCATCTTTTCTTTAGCTAATGCCATTACTTCGCGAATTTTTATTAAAAATTCAATAGCAGCAGGTGGTGGATTCTGTAACAAAACATTTTAAATTATATACTTAAGTTGTTTAATTGATTTGACTAAATAAGATTCAAGTTCTCTTTAATATATTTGAGAACGTTTTCTACATAATGTCAACCTCAGGTGACTTCGTTTTATTTAAATATAGTGAACTCCGTAATCTGAGCTGAAAATCAAGGACTTCTAATTGGTTTCCAACGAAATATATTTCGGAGTGAGTGTAGCCTTTTATTTGTTTTTGTAAAAGTAAATATGTACTTTAAATTCACATTGATCTGATATCGACATTTTGAACTGCCATTACCCAAATGAAAATAATTAATAATGTATGTATTTTGTATTGTTATTAAGAGAGTTGTATTATACCTTTAAATGTTCTATTTCGAAAAATACTGGATTGAAATAAAGCTTCCTCCTCAAAACTGGCTCTCCTCCTGAAGATGATTGTGGTTGACTTGATGGTATGTTATTCTCCGTACTGAAGTCCACTATGGAGAGGTCTGAATGTGGTGCTCTTTCAAAGGTGTCAGGAGAAGCTGACCTTCGCTGCAGCCGTTCTACAATTCTTTCAGGAGTCGATGTAGCTCTCGTGGTTGGCCTTGCAGGCTTTTTACGACGAGAATGAACCATTGCTGATGTCACTTTTGCTATTTTCTGTAATTAAAATTAACATGTTAACAATGTTGTAATTTTCGATATTAGCAATTTTGATTTTAATTATAAATTACCTTTTGCGTGTTATTGGGAGAAGAATCAATTGTGTCTTCGGTGCGCTCACTGACATCTGACAGGGCTGTTTCATGCAAGTAATCGTTTCCTATGCTATCAATCTTCAATAGCGGATTTGTCTTCAAACGCTAAAATATTTAAATTTATTAAGTAAGTAATTATAATTAAGTGCTGCGGCAAGGAGTAGATATTAATTATGCAATTATATAAATTTTAATTTTTACAAACGTTGCTAGTCAAAATTAAAATTTTTCTTGATAATAGTTTTTTCTTGATATTATTTAAATTTTCCTTTAGTGTTTATCAAAAACAATTCTGGTAATTAAATTACTATTATTATTTTTGAAAAATAATACGCGTCTCTTACCATACTTTCCATGCCAATCCTTGAGTCAAGTGTTGATTCGTTATCAGTGGATATAGTATTGGAGAGGTTTATTTCCGGGTCTCTCTGCTTTCTTTTTTGCCTTTTTTTGTAATGAATGTAGAAGACGATGCCCGCTGCATATACGAATACAAGCATCAATATGCAAACTCCGACTGCAAGTGACTCAAGCACACTTAGACCTCCACTTTGCGTAGTTGGTTCTACTGTAACTGTTTCACCAGCGTGGAAAGTGATCGAGCGAACATCTGCAAATATATATATTGGAAAAGGAATTAATTCCAATTTCTTGAAACCTTACATCCTGTGATTAGGATATAGGTTTGATAAAAATACTGCACGTTAGAGATAAAATTTAAAATTAAACTCTGGAAAATCCCTGAAATTTAGGACATTGGTCCTTTCCTTATCCTTAATTCTACTGTAGTCGCCAGCGCACTTGCAGCACCTGTGCTTGTGTTATAGGCGATGGTAGTCACCTACCATCAAGTGGACCGTCAGCCTGTCTGCCGATCTTAACATTTAAAAAAATGTGTGTATGAGATCATTTTGCTTAATCCGACATAGTCTCCTTTCGAAGTTTGTGATCAGCACATTTCTATAATTAAACTTCATAGCGCTTCTATCTAGCGTATATAAGAGATTTACCTTTTCATTTAAAATTTCTTTGTCCACAGGCACCAATCTAACTATTTTTAAAACACAAGAAAAAAATACTTCTAATATCTGGCAGGATAAATGACAGGGGATGAACATGAAGTGAGAGAAACTTTGGTATCCCATAGTCACACACCGAAACAAAACACATAGGTATTATTGTTGTTGATTCACTACAAAACAGTTTACGATTTTGGAAAGCACTCAGAAAACAATTTGAATAGATGTAAAAAAAACTCACAACAGAGTGTTCAGTACAACAAACTGGTAACACCAATGTTACCATGTATTTGTTAGATTTTTTTCTTGGCAACAATGGCGGTGTTAGTTCTCTTCCCGTCCATCTTTGTAATAAGCTACTTCCTTTCGTATAATAAATTGCATTAAAGCGACCAAGGGTCTTTTATTCATAAGAACACCACATACAAACACTAAACAAGTGAGTAGATTGAAAAGAAAATGGAACGACCTGTAACTCTTACTGCGCCGAAGATGAGCATGTCACTTTGCCACTACACAAATTATCTCTGCATTAATCTTCCTAGATGGAGCTCATCATACATACATTGGACCCAGTTTAACTCACACTTCAATCATAAGAAATATAAAATGTGTAATGTTTATATTTACCAAATAAAGCATTATTGGTAACACCAGCTATCCTAAACGCAGCACAAGACGCAGCAAGACGTGTTGGCGTAGGAGCTGAACATAGCACATGGGCAGCCACTAACCGTCCTTCCAGGCGAGCGTGGAGTGCCACTGAACCTCGCCACTGTTGAGAAGAAAATCCTTTCAAAACGGATTTTGGGGTTCAAATGTAGTCACTATAGGGATGTCAAATATAAATAACACGTCATCTCCATAGTAAAGTTTCTATCGTCTACACTATGGAGAGTGTGCATCTATGTTGTACGATTTAATCCAACCGGAACCGTTCCACTTGCGGACCACTAGACGTGGGCAGGGGTTTCATCCCTTCGTGGTCGATGTACCTCGATCACGAACAAAGCGTTTCAGTTCCACCTTCCTTGTTCGAACTGCTAAGGAGTGGAACTCATTGCCTGCGTCTGTGTTCCCACAGAACTACAACCTCGGGGTCTTCAAAACTAGGGTAAATGGGCATTTACTAGGTAAGCGTGGTCCACCTTCGGCCACATCTGCACCTCACATCAGGTGAGATAGTGGTCAAGCGCTACCTCGATTTCATAAAAAATAAAAATAAAAAAAAAAAAGTTTTGGAATATTCTACTCAATTCATGCCAAAAGTGAAATTGCATATATTGAAGAAAAAACATCTTTATAAAATTTAAATTACAAAAATATAATAAGAATAAAAAAACTGACGAGCCCGTTGGATGAGTGGTTAGGGTGCTTGCCTTAACGCCCTGTTCTAGGGTTCCCGGGTTCGATTCCCGGCAGGGTCAACTTTGAAAAATAAACTTTTAAAATTTGGCTCTGGTCTGGATCTGGAAAGAAGCGGCAGGGTACACTGCGTATCGCAGTCATTTGGGCAGCCCGTCTGGCGGCTGTAACCACCCCCTTACAGAAGACCATGAATAACAGCATGTGTGCTGTTGTGTTTCGGTGAGTGAGTAAGGGATGCCAGAGCCCCATTTACCTATCCCTTCCCCAATACCTTATCCTTAATCCTAGTCCGGCAGCGCACTTGCAGCACATGTGCCGTTGCTTGTGTTATAGGCGACGGTAGCCACCTACCATCAAGTGGACCGTCAGCTTGTCTGCCGATTTTAACATAAAGAAAAAAAAAAGAGAATACCATTTTATGTATCAAAACAATTAAATATTTGTATTAAAAATTATGATTGGAAAAAGAGCTATAAAGAAATCATTATTTGCCATATTAATATTAATATTATATTTAACGAAAAAAGTAAAAAGAGTAGATATGTAGTTTAAATGTTTTTTTTTTTTTCAAGATGAAAAAACCTTTATTTTTTGATACCATATATACATTTTAGACAATATCTAAATAAAAACATTTCATAAGAAGAATTACCTACACTAGCTATATTGAAATATTAATTTTAATAGGTACCTACTTGTTTAAAAGTATTAATTGATTAATACTTTCAATTAAATCTTTCAACTTATTATTCTTTCTTCGCAACCTTATACCATATGTTGTCTGCCCTAAACAATATATCACATGCTCATGCATTTGTTTAAATTTAGCAACAGGCAACCGTACGAGGTCGTATCCGCCTCAAATAAATACACCGACGTATCACTTGAACACTATCACCGTGAAAGATCTTAATGTGTAGTATTCTGGACAGATGGTACAAATTACTCCTTTGACGCCTTCTCTTTTATCGTCAACTTCATCAAATTTGAGTTGCATTTCAACACTTGCGAAGATATGTTGGAGACAACCTCGACCGACTGACTAATTGTGAATTATTTTTGCGAGTTTTAAAAATATGACCCAACCCAAGTAAGTGACACGTGAATTTCTTAAGAGAAATTATGATCATGGGTTCCTATATAAACTTGCCAGGGATAAAATTCAAAAAGTATATTACTTATGCAATTTCTTTCTTTGTGAAGTTGTTCATAGCAAACATGTGACATTTTATGGTTCACATGATGGAACATCTTTCTCTCTCTTAGAAGATAATGGGGATCAGTTGAGCTTCTTATGTATTCGAAGAATACTAGTTTTGTAGATTTAGTCATAATTATTTGCAATCCACTTACTAAATCGAAAAACATCCTACCGGAATTCGAACCTGCATCTGCCATTTATTAATTATGATTTTTGGCTAAAACTTTTCTTAGATCTTAATATTTAAAAATAAATCTTACATTATTTCCAATCACATTTAAAGTCTCACAAAAAAATATGTAACATCTAAATCCATATCTCATCATCATCATCATTTCAGCCACAAGAAGTCCACTGCTGGGCAAAGGCCTCCAGCCTAATTCACCAAAAAAAAAAGCGATCAGAAGCAGTCTGGATCCACCGTTGACTTGTGGCACTTATCAGGTCGTCTCTCCACCTTCTTGTGGGTGGACTTCCTACGCAACGCTTGCCGGACCGTGGCCCCTACTTGAGAAACTTCCAGCCCCAGTGGCCGTCGACTCTCTGTACCATATGTCCTGTCCACTGCCATTTCAACTTACTAATCCTCTGAGTTATGTCGATAATTTTCGTTCGTCTACGAATCTCTTCATTCCTGATTCGATCCCGCAGCGTAACCCCGAGCATATTAAGCCTCTCCATAGCTTGTTGAACGACGTTGAGCTTTCTTACGAGACCCATAATTAGAAACAACGTTTCAGTGCCTTATGTCATATGTCATCCAAAAGTCATATGTTATATCATAAACTTTATCATGAATTTTGACAGGAATACAGAAAAGGATAAAGGGTACCTTTAATCCAGAAAGTACTGTTCCCGAGGGATCTTTTAAAAATAAAAATTCAAAACCCGGCAAAAATTAACAGCAATAAAGATGCCGGGAGCCGGGAGTTATATGCTCATAACATTTTGTCATGCATTATATTTTTAATTTTTCAACGTAGGCAAAGTCGCGGCCATTAGATAGCATAAACCACCAAACGGATTTTGATACGATTTTCGCTAATTGAAAGAGCGATAAACGAAAAACGTTCGTGTATATAATTGGCAAAAAAAAACCAACCGTGCGAAGCCAGGGTGGGTTGCTATAGTCGGATATAAACTAAAAGGTGTGCATTTGGTAAGTCTCAATTTAAGTTATAGTAAATGTGGCTTCGAAATAACCTCATATTTTTTTTATTTTTTTTCAATAAAAAACGACAAGAGACAGTAATTTCAATTAGCGTTTTATCACTATTGCAAGCTAATTTAGAAGAAACATGGTGGTTTTTATTCAAAAAAATTTTAAAATTGGCTATAATAAATAAACATTTACATTAAATTTACAATTTACAACTAGGGAAAAATATTTTGAAGGTACTTAAACAATAAAAAAACTTTTTTAAGGCGTTTACATAGATATTATTCAAACAATTAGTCCAATAATTTTGTTTATCAAAATCTTCTGAACTCATTTTATTGATGTTATTTTTTTATTGATCTCATTTTTTTATCGTCTTTTAAAGGAGATTAATAAGCTTGAATCGTGGAAGAAACATGTACCTAATATTTCACGGTGGCTAAAGCTGGTACTTCAATAACATAATATTATATATTTACTTGTTACTCCAATTAATTTTCTTTAAAAATATTGTTCGGCGATCAAACTAATGGTTTGACTTGATGGCTACCATCGCTTAGAGATTCAAGTAACACCTTAACAGCTATGTGCTGCCGAAACTGCATGACTTTATTTATATTTATCTTGATGAACTTCATGATCTAGCGAGATCTCAGCAGATCTCTGATCCAAATAACTCCGCATTCAAAGTCAAGAATTTTTGTCAACTGCACAGGTTTTTAATAAATGGGTACAAGAAACGTATAATTATTGTCGAAATTTGGTAAAAGAAAAGTAGTTTCTTCTTGTGATATGGAATTCAGATCAAAAGCTGATAAGAAAATGATATTGTTTTTTCTTTCTTAAATTTTAAGTACGTTGTCATTGAGTGTGTAATTGTGGATGCGTAAGTATTCGTATGGACTTATGGACCGGTCTGTCGCCGCGCTCCCGATCTGCGATAAACGTTTTACGAGTTCGCAAAGATGCAAATGCAACCACATTATGAATTTGGCTTATTCACCTTTGATAACAAACGTGTTGGTTACACGTAACGCTATCGTTTTTTCCTGTATATTATTTAATTTCACATTTTTTTTATTGTGTTTCTTTTTTATTTTATTTTTATTTTAATTAATTTTTTTTTTATTTTACATTCTAGTTTACACACAAATTCACAATTTAGTTTGTATAAAAATTTGGTCAAAACGCAAAACGATTTCAGTTAATCGTTTACATATAATTAATTAATATTTATAAAATCTTTAAAAATAAAAATCTATTTTTGTGTGTATGTTCCCTAAGGACTCCAAATCCAATGAGCATATTCTCCAGAACCTGTTAACGTAGAGGGTGTGACTCTTGAAGTTGTGCAGAATTAGGTACGTCTATTTGGAACAAACGATTTATTTAGGCAGAAACACTTTTGTCAACATAGTTAATGAATTAGCAAGTTGAAGTGGCAATGGGCCGGTCACATCTGTTGCAGAACGGAAAACCGATGAGATAGAATAGTTCTCGAATGGGGCTACGATGTGGAAAGCGCAGCGTGGGACGCTCTGCGGCCAGGTGGACAGACGAGCTGAAAGTCTTCGCGGGAAGCGGCTGGATGCGAAGGACGGAAGACCGTGTATCACCATACACGGCCTTGGCGAGCCTTGGGAGAGGCCTACATCCAACAGTGGAGAGACACAGGTTGATGGTTATAATGATAATGAAACATTTTCCGATTTTCTCGGGGTTAAAATCTATGACGAACATTCATTATATTAGATTCCCATGCTCTTTCTAATGTAATTTTGAAGAAAAGCTATTGATTGTCAAGATTTATGTCTCCATTTTAATGGAAAACGAGCATCAAAACATTCAACTCATCTCATCAATGAAAAATAAAAATGACAGCTCGCGTCGGGTCCGTGCGCACATAATACTAGAACGAACTAACTGTATGTTTATAGAAAACCAAAGTAAATAACTAACGAATTAAAACAATATTCTTGAATTTCTGTAAATTCAAGACACAGAATACTAACAGAATACCGTAACTAGGGCAAGTAACTATTAAAAACTCAGAATACTACTACCGAAAATAAGTCAAAAATATACCTATAAATATGACAAAATATATGTGTGTGGAAGGGGTTGTCTCAATTTTATAAATAAAGTTAGAATTATAACGTGCAGTAATACATATGTCTCGGGAAGTGAATATTTCTGGTAAAGGCTTACTTTTTATATTATAAATGGTGGCAGGTCACTTGATGGTAAGTGGTTACCTTCGCCTAAGGACACAAGCTATTCTAGGGCGCTAGTGCTGCTGTAATAACAGGGTTTTGCTTTTAAACTTCAGTAAAATTAATTAAAAACAAGATAGATGAAAATGGCGGTTTTCTGTACATGCCAAGGAAATAATATTTGATCGCATACAACCGAAAGAATTTTTATTATTTTCTAAGATTTTTTTATTATTATTGTCTTCACAGGCTGAATTTTAGAAATCTTCATAAGGAACTGTATTAACGTCTTAAGGGGACGTAAAAAGCAAAAAATATATATCTAATTTCACGCGCGTGGCCCTAATAATTGAATGGACACGATATCAACACAACAGAGTTCCTTTTATTAGCCATATGTTTACATAATCTTGTTAAAATAATATGAAACAATTTATAAACAGTCTATACACAATACACTTATAATAATCTACTCACAAAAAAGTCTTATTAAAAAAATTACGTCTAAATATTCTTGCGCACATAAACATAGTCTTCCCGTCTCAGTGGAGCAATTGTGACTGATCATGTGAAACAATGCACATTGAAGTATGCATGACATGAGACGGAAGATAGAGTATTTCGCGAAATAAAAATGTTATAATTACTCGTAAACTATAATGTCAAATGAAAAATGAATCCTCAAAGACCTAGATAATCTGTGATGTGATATTACAGATATTTTTTTAGGTTTGTAATATATGTCACAAACAAAAAACGATAAAAATGAGAGGTTACTTGGCGATTTTGTTCTATCGAGAAAATTTCATTGTATAATATTTTCTGTCCACATTTCACTTTTATTTATAATGTATTAATGTATATATAAATATTTTCTTATTTGGACTTTATATACTTAGATAAATTTCAAATCTAGGATTAGCTATTTCTATTTATACGCGCTCTTAAACGAAAAGTATGGAGAGTAATCATCGATAAGAAAATTATAAAGGTAATTTATTGCTTGTACGAGAAGACTTAGTCGATGAATTTCTGAAACATTTTATTCATTAGGTCTATCCAGAAGTTTTTATATCTTTGTCACTAATGAGCACCACAATATATTATTTTACTTAATTATTGATAACTATCTTTATGCATAAGAATCTTATAAGCCACGGAATTTTAAACGTCTCTAATGACTTTTAATTTACGTAGAAAAATCGTTTAATAAATAAGTTTAGTGTGAGGTTAATCGTCACATTTTAAGAAGGTTTTTTTGATAACAAAAAATATATGCATTTCTTGATAAGAATCACGCTCTGCTCGTTATATAAGAGCAACGTATATATTTTTATAACACGGATCACTAAATTAATTTATAAATTAACTCGCAACTTGAAGGTTCTTCTCGCAACTTTTCCCCAAACATTCTTAGACAACGAATGGTGCATACAGTAGAGTTTTTTAAAAGGTTTCTGTTTTGAGATACTCTAAAAATAAATTATTATGCATTAATTCCATAAAATTCGAAAATATCTTTGTTATTACGTTTTTACGTCTGAACGATTCAACAGATTCATATGAAATTTCTTATGAAATTAGCTCGAACCATGGCAATGTCAAATAACTGCTTTTTCTACTAAATGTAAATCACAGTAAGTAAGATACGTTACTTTACCAACAAAAAAAGAAATTATTTTTTATTTTTGTCTGTCTATTTATTCCGACTAATCTCCGAAACGGCTGGACCGATTTTGACGGGACCTTTACTGGCAAATAGCTGATGTTATAAGGAGTAACTTGGGCTTTTATTTTAGAAACATTAAATAAACCTCGCGGGACCCATGACCACACCGCAACGAAGCGTGGCCGGATTTAAATAGTTTGGGTTTTTTTTTTTTTTGAGAACATTATAGGAGACTGACCTGCAAAAATGTGCTGCCCTCGTCTCTGTACAGGCCGAAAGGCACGTCGTTGTCGACCTGGTCTCGGAGTGTCATCCATCCTGATGGTGACAAGTACTGAGCACTGGTCACCGCACATATCGAGTCTTCCACGTCTGAATCAATATTTGTGTTAATTTATTATACGAACTGCTTTTGGTATATACACTCATCATTCATCATC
The DNA here is from genome assembly GCA_910589475.2 of Bembecia ichneumoniformis. NCBI lineage: Eukaryota > Metazoa > Arthropoda > Insecta > Lepidoptera > Sesiidae > Bembecia > Bembecia ichneumoniformis. Next base: position 10,472,446 of record OU342538.1, on the reverse strand, counting down.
ATCATCATCATCGTCATCTCAGCCGTAGGACGCCCACTGCTGGACAAAGGACTCCCTCTAATTTTCCAAAAAGACCGGTCAGAAGCAGCCTGGATCCATCGTCGACCCGCGCCCCTTATCAGTTAGTCTGTCCATCTTGTGGGTGGACGTCCTACGCTGCGCTTGTCGGTCCGTGGCCTTCACTCGAGAACAGTCCGGCCCAAGCGGACTACGTACTACGTGTCCCGCCCATTGCTACTTCATCTTACCGATTCGCTATTTATCCGTCGCCTGATTCGATCTCGCGGTTAACTGCGAGTATAGCCCTAACCACAGCTCGTTGAGCGACGTTTGTTACAAGGCCCATAGTTAAAGGCCATGTTTCAACGCCATATGTCACCACTGGCACTTATAAATATATAAAACTTTGTGGCGCGGCGCTATTTGGATGGTGGAAACCGTTGAACAGATTTAAATGATATTATTATTTAAATCTGTTTATAAAAAAATTAAAAGTATATTATATTTAATTTCGAAAATGAGAAAAGCCACTGTGGATTTGACTATTAAATCAAATCAGTATCTACATGTTTTTCTGTGTCTTGTTTTTGCTTTTATTGAGACTTTTTAAATATTTTTCCTCATATTTCAAAACTCCTAAAATATTTTTAAGAAATAGAAAAAATTCAAAATTTTTAAGACATGACTGCGTCTATACAATCCCATTATCCTTACAACCTTGCGGATAAGCTGTAAGTTTTATTATTTTTTGAAATTCTCGTCCTTTTTCCTTCCGACTATCACAATGTCTACAGAATGTAAACAAAGAAAATATATAAAAGGATTTCCTTTAGCTGGTGTAGACAGTTTACATTGCCCCACAAAATCTTATTCAAATAATCGCCCTGTTGCAGCAGGATTGGCTAGACCGGATTGACACTAGACATGATACTAACAAACAATAAAATCAGTCACACATACCTGTAAACACAATTTCTTTTGAAGGGTAAATAATTTGGCCTTTTAACGGCAAAAAGACGAATGGTATCTGTGGCTTCGTTGCACCACGACCGAAACTTGCCATCGCACATTCTGAAATGTAAATTTTATACTTTTAAAATTTCGAAGGAGAGACAGTTTGCTTTTACTTGAGGTGAAACCAAGTACATTTAATTTAAAATACCGTGAGATAACAGCACGTGTGGTGCTTTGTTTCGGGGAGTGAGTAAGGGATGCCCGAGCCCATTTCCCTAACCCTTCCCAATCCCTTACCCTTAATCCTTTTAAGATCGGTAAAACACCTGTGGTGTTGCTTGCGTTATAGGCGACGGTATCCACCTACCACAAGTAGACCGTCAACCTGTCTGCCGATCTTAACATAATAAAAAAAAGAAAAAAAAATTTAAAATCTTTTGTATCATTATCACCATCTATATATTTTACACACACACACATTTTTATAACGTATTGCTGAATACAGGTACCTAAATCTTCAATGTAATGTATACACTGAAACTAGTCTAATACGTTAGCCCTAGAATTCAAATGTGCTTCTAGGACATCATTTCTGATTCAGACATTAAATTAAAATACCATTAATTTAAATTAATTTAATTAAATTTAACATTTGTCATTTTATATCTAGGTAATGTTATTATATTAAACATAATTATTATGTATACGTATAATTTGTATATGACACAAGTACTGTCAACTGTCACGTACATATATTTAGTATAGTACCTAGTATAAATTTATTAAATCTAATAATGGTCACGTATATCTGTTATCAAAGGGAGAGAAAATTAAAAAATAATACAATGATTTTTTTTTGTTAATCATCTTCACAGTAAATATAAATTGTTGAGAAATTGCAGCTGTTTATGAAATGTCAATGAGTTAGAAAACTCTGTGGTCTTACCAGTGCTGCCAATCCAATGCCAATTAATTAATTTAAATTAGACAGAATTAAAAAAATATGCAAAGATGCAGGCCCAGTTGGGGTCGACCCTGCGTCTGCTATCTTTTAAAAGGCAATTTTTCGATATAATATTTTAATAAATTTAATGACTAATGGGCTCGTGCTTAGTCTAAGCACGTAGTAGGCAAGCATTTGTAATATTTATTAGTGTTTGAATTTCAATTAAATTAATTTAAGAGGAAAAATAGAAGAGATATTAATTTCATTAATTCAGTCTTCAAGTCTTGAAAAGTCAGAAACGAGAATGCATGGATCGAAACAGTTCAAAAATACATTAATATTTATGAAGTCACAACAAAAGAGGGCTTAAGGCCAGGAGTTAAATGCTCAAACTAAGCTTTCATTAGTGACAAGCTTGAATTACAAATTGTAATCTCTATAATACAACAAACAATAATAATCCATGTATAATAGGACAATGTTGTTCTATTTTACGCTTTAAATTTTTAATAACCTTAATATTGACTAAAGATGATATACTAAGCATTCAATTATTATGTTACCATTGTGTTTGTTTGTATCTAAACAAAATTTTGATTTCTCCTTCAGAAAGAGAATGGAAGAAATGTGAATGAGAATTTAATAATTTTCTTCGTCCAACGTACCATCGATATTATTGACACAAATCCGTTGGTCTTCCCTGAAGGCCGGTGTGTCTGGTCGACACTGGCACACGCATCCAGTCCCGGCCATAGCTGCTAGGGCTGTGCCATGAGACACCTCCATACAACGCGTGGGACCGCAGTCTGTACCTAAATTAAAATGACATCACGTTTGACATTCGTGATTGGGTGACCAAATTTGAAGAACAACATGGTCACAGAAAATTGGCTATAATTAAAATTATAAACTAACCCCCGACTTTTTATTAAGCCTAGCTATATCTGTTGTAAGTTGCTGAGGAGTTGACTAAATCAAGGTTACCATGTCATGGAAATGCCACCGAAGTAACAGTATAACAAATTTCATATCAATCGAGCCAGTGGAAGTTAGTGAAATCCCTTCGTCAACTAGGAAATGAGCTGATGATCTTCAAACGTCTGAACAGGTCTTCATAAACATCTCGATCACGTCAGCTTTCAAACAAAAAAAAAACGGATAAAATCGGTAAATCCGTATGGGAGCTACGATTCCACATGCAGAGATATTCAGATACACCCATACACACAGCACACACACGTCAAACTTATAACACCCTGTTTTTGCGTCGGGCGAGTATGATGATCTTTTGATATTATGATGATACAAAATATATTATCTTGTTTTGTCGTATCCAGAGCCAGAGTCCATTGCCCTATCTCTTCGTAATCCTTAATCCTACCACGATTGGTAGCAAAGCACAGGTGCTGCACTTGCAGCACCTGTGCTTTGCTTGTGTTATGGGCGACGGTAACCACCTACCATCAAGGGGCCTTACACCTGTCTGGTGAATATGTTACATCACAAACTTCACAATGTATCCTATGATTTCTCTTTTATCTTTATTACACTTAAACTATTTTATCTTTTTGCCATATGGCTGACCTCTACCGTAAATAAGGTACTATACAATAAACATTTACTATACAATCTTACCAATGAGAGAGAAAAGATCGCCCGTAGTGAGTCTAGTTACATTAGCGAGGGCCATCTCTCCGCCGGTTGTTGAACTGTTTACCGCACAAACTACACTTATTAAGATAAGCCACACCGCCATCTCTTGATATATATTTGAACTCTAACGACGTTATTTTTCTTCTACATGCCGTTTGTAGCCGTTTTGGCGCTTTTTGAGTTTGTCGCTTCGATTGCCTGTTGGCTCCATTGTTTTAAGTTCAGGTTGTTGATCAAACCGCAAAAGCAGGCTCTAAGTCCGCATTCATCTGAAATAGACATGAGTAACAAAATTTAAAAAAAATTAAAGAAACAAAAGAAAGTCGACACGTTGACGGCCCCGTTGGATGAGTGGTTAGGGTGCTTGCCTTAACGCTCTGTTCGAGGGTTCCCGGGTTCGATTTCCGGCAGGGTCAACTTTGAAAAATGAACTTTTCAAATTTGGCTCTGGTCTGGATCTGGAAAGTAGTGGCAGGGCACACTATGTTTCTTTTTAATACTTAAATGTCTTTTTAAGTATTTTTAATTCTTTTTCAGTTGTAAAGAGACGTTACACAGAATTTTTTTTTAAATTTCAGTCACATGCAAAAGCTTGACTGAAGCTTGAATAATAAAACATTTTAATTTTACACGCAATTTTCAATATTGTAAAATTCTTTATTGTAAAACTTAAAATTAATTATACGTTGGCAGCCGGACAGAGTTCAAGCTACTCGTGGTTAGTGCTGCAGAGGAGGAACCTCCTGACAATTCGTGCCGTGTCAAAAAGTACCGCCTTCTGTATCTGTCCCTTGATCCACCCATCTAGTGAGAGCCTCTTGAGGTGTTGGTCGAGGCTCTTCGCTATAAAACCGTTTACCAATACAACTAACGGGACGACGATTGTCAAATTGACATCCCACATGGCGGTCACATCGTGAGCCAAGTGTACATTCTAAGCTTTTCTTTTTCGGTTTTCACGAGGTTTTCGTCATGCGGAACAGCGTTAATAAGCATCGTCCGGCGCTGGGATCGCTCAATAACCACAAAGTCAGGTTTATTGGCGACATTGGATAGAGTTTTAGGTTAGTTAAACAATTTAGGTGGTTATTTAACGTTATTAAATAAAAAAAATTGTAAAAGTTGCGTTACAAATTAAATTTTCTAATAAAACTAAAGCAATGTGCCTAAACATTAATTTCTGAGGCTATTAAACACATGAGAACATTGTCCACGTATTGAAAAAATATGCACCACCAGAATTTTTAAAGAAACCTATCACGGCAGCTATAACTACAATTAACAGTTTATTATCAATTAAATTTTGTTGCTAGCAGACAATTACATAGATAGTAACGTTATCTGAGGAATTCACGTGAGAATTGCGGTAAAATAAAATAAAATTTCCTCAAATGGCTCGATTAGAAACAATATCCCGTGGGTTAGGTATAACCTGTGGGATTCAGTATGTGTTTGCCTTGTAAACCGTTAAAAGTTAAATTCTTCAATAAAGGAAGCTGACAATTATAACTAACGAAAACGAAAATATTGTGAATAACATGATCGTAACAGCGAACTCAATTTAGGTATATGTGATCATATTCAAAGATTTAAACTTCCAGAAGTACATAGTGGCATACCTTGGTCCCACTAGTGGTACACTAGTGGTATTTTTTTTTGTATGGACGTCGGGCCATGGTGTATGGTATTTTCGTTTTAACGGTTGAAACTTGTACCACTTAGGTAAGAAGAAATTATAGATTTTACTAGGAAAATGTCTTGTAATTTGGTAAAAAATTACTGTTCCCGAAGGATCATCTAACGCCTGGCAAAGTTATATCTGCAATAAAGATGTTAGGTGTTACATTGCTATTACATTTAGTTAGGCACCAACTAGTAAACTAAATAAACCCAAATTAAGAGATATCCAACACAAAAAATAACTTTTGTCTAGAGAAACTAAAAGTGATCTATCAAAAATGTAAGATTACCTCTGCACTGTACATTGGAAATCTAAAAAACTGATACACCCAACATGATAAGGCGGCATTAAATGGTAAAATAAATCACTACGCTATTATTTCTGCATAATATTAGCATAATATTAGGTAATTGGAATTTAAAAAATGGGAACTAATAAAAAAAATTATAGTCTCGTGTATGTACAATTCAACATTAATTTTCAACATAAAAAATTTAATGACCATATGTGCCGACGAGACGTATTTGACTAAATTGACTACTTTCCAAGTCGTGCCAACTATTAATTAATTATTCATAATATCACTAAATTAAACCTGTTACCTGACACCAAATGCATATTTTTTCCATTTAAAAATCCATTCGCCTGAGTAGAAAGAAATTAAAGTGTGTCTAATAATATATACTCGTATGTAAATACAAATATATGACCTGAGCTATTGGCCCTAAAACTATTAAATAAATTAAGTTTTTTTTTTAAATCTAAAGTTCGTCAGAAAGGCCTACCATTTGATGGTAGGTGGATACTATAAATACAAGCAACGCCACAGGTGATGCAGGTGCGAGTCGACTATAGTAGGGTTAGGCATTAAGGACTGCAAAGGAATAAGGCAATAGGCTATGGCATCCTTTACTCACTCACCTAAACACAACAGCACATATGCTGATAATAAGTTGGTGCAACAGAAATTTCGATTTTCATATTGTGAACTTTATTCTTTGAATTTTTAATAATAATCACAGTGGTATTCCTTGAGGGTTACTGCCGTCAAACGGACTGCACAGGTTGACTGTGAAAAGTAGTGTGCCAAGTTAAAAAATACATTTAAGAGTGGACACAAAGTTAAGCTAAATTTTTCAAGGTTTTCAAGTTTGGTAATAGTAATTTTTATTAGTCGTAACTTCGAAATTTTTAAATTTAATTTTGATTTTAATTAATTAATTAATTTGATTTTAAATTTTTAAATTAATTGATTAGTATTTTGTTAAATTAATATGGAACAATTTATCTGTAGTACTCACAAACACGACCAATTATGTAAAGTCTTCGCCAACCAAATATGCCTGGTTATGCAAAAGGTGGAGACAAACGCTATATATACTAAAAATATCCATTGTTTAATGAAGATGTTACAATTACAAGACAATTGCTTTGAAAAAAAAAATATATTATACTTAAACATGTGAAGAACCAATTGTATTAATTAGAATTTTCGTTAAAGTAATAGAAACTCCACAAAAAAAGTTAGAACACAAGAAGAATTTGACTTTTATTGAAAATTCTCTCGAAAACGGCTTATTGCGCGCATATGAATCCTGTATGTACCTATTAATAAGTTAATGTCAGTTTAAAAAATTGTATAGATATTTTTTTTGTGTCAATACACAAAAAAACAAAAAATGGTAAAAATGGTAATGGTAAAAACAAAAAAGCACAATTTCTAGGCCTGTTGAATTGTCTCCGCCGCCAGCGAGTTCTAATGTAAATGTCATTTGCCCAAGTGAAGCCCTTAACCTCTTTTGTAGTGGAAACTTTGATTAGAAGAATGAACCATTATCAAAAACGGCGAAAACTTCCTGTACCTATTAATAAGTTAATGTCAGTTTAAAAAATTGTATTAATATTTTTTTTTTTTGCATATTGTTCTAATGGTAAAAACAGAAAAACACCATTTCTAGGCCTGTTGAATTGTCTCCGCCGCCAGCGAGTTCTATTGTAAATTTCATTTGCCTAAGTGAAGCCCTTAAAAAGAGAAAGATAATTTCTCGGTATACTTTTGTTTTTAAAGAAGTCTAATTAGTTTTGTTTCATGTAACCAATGTATACATTGTGAATAATAAATATTCTTATTTCAATAATTGATTCCCTATTTATTATTATTTATTTGCTCATAAATATTCGCTGAAAAAGCTAGTACTTTTTATATTTGAAATAATGATGCTGCTATTAAAGCATTCTTTAAAGTCATCATGTCATGTAAAATATGATAGGTATATAAATTTATTATTGTGAAGATAAGAATTTGTAAAAATTTAAATCGCCTTGAAAAAGTTGCCGTTTTAGACTTTTACAAGATACTTTTCTATGGCTATCTTCTTTAAGGAATTTTATTAAGAGATTTTTGCGTTCGTTACAACAACGAATCCAAGTTTTTGTTCATTAAAATTGTATTCCCAGATTTCAAAATTGCGTGAAAAATTAAAAAATGCGTTAAATACAACGTGACAAATTTAATTTCATTTATATAATTTAATAAAAAAATGTTATTTGGAATTATTGAAATAATTGCCTCAGTAAAACACAATTAGCGATATAAATTAATTCAATATACTTTATTGCCTCCAAAGCTCCTTGTTACAGTATCTACACAACTTGATGTAAAAAAAATAAGAAAAGAAAAACGAAAAATATTTCGTCAAACCCAACTTCCATTTGTCCTTAGACGACGGAAGCATAAGCCTTAATTTAAGCGTCCCTAATAAAATTAACATAAATCACGACTTCTCATGTTTTCTAATTATACAGAGAAGCTTCAAGAATGTGTTATATAAATTTATTACACTTACTGTTTATCTATACTAATATTATAAAGTTGAAGAGTTTGTTTGTTTGAACGCGCTAATCTCAGGAACCACTGATTCGAATTGAAAAATTCTTTTTGTTTTGAATAGTCCATTTATCGAGGAAGGCTATAGGCTATATAACATCACGCTACCATAAATAGTATCATATATAAGCAGTGTCCAGTACCGCGCGCCCCATGCGCACACCGCCGCCGTATGGGCCGCAGCGAAGCGTGGCCGAGTTCAGCTAGTTGTACGATATGATCATAATATTCAAGTTAAACATTTGTCGGATTATCGACAGAATCATATAAAATAATTAACCCATACCTACAATAAAATCCTAATAATATTATAAATACGAAAGTTTGTATGTTTGGATGTTTTTATTCCTTAATAATGCAAAACAACCTAACGGATTTGGATGAAATTTGGCACACAGATAGGTTATTGCCTGGATTAACATATAGAATAACTTTTGATCCTGGAAAAATGTTAGTTTCCCGAGAGATTGTCTAAAAACTTCTTTCTATTTCTTTCTATATGTTTCTAACTAAAACTATTATGCAGAAATAAAATGCATATATATTATTTATTCTAGATTGAATAAATAATATATTTTATTAAACCCCGATAATTAGGGTTTAGTCAGAGTGAAAGCTTAAAAATAGTTTGATCACAAAACATTTCTATTCTAATATTATAAATGCGAAAGTGAGTCTGTTTGCTTGTTTGTTTATTATGTTTTCACGCCTTAACTACTAAACCGAGCCTCGTGACATTTTACAACCACGTTGTCAGAGTTATAGAAAAGGGCATAGGAAAAGAAAAGATATACTGTTCCTGAGGACAAATGTAATACCAACGTCCATGTCTGCGCGGTAGTCCTTCAGCTGTCCACCTGGAGCCTATTCCATAAAATAAAAAATAAAAACTACAGATTATTTCTAATTATTTTTTTTTTTTTATGTTAAGATCGGCAGACAGGCTGACGGTCCACTTGATGGTATGTGGCTACCGTTGCCTATAACACAAGCAACGCCAAAGCTGCTGCAACTGCGCTCCAGACTACAATAGTATTAAGGATAAGTGATCGAGAAGGGATAGGGAAATGGGCTCTGGCATCCCTTACTTCACTCACCGAAACACAACAGCACATGTGCTGTTATTTTACGGTGCATGGTCTTCTATAAGGGGGTGGTTACTGCCGCCAGACGGGCTGCCCAAATTAATGCGAAACGCAGTGTGCCCTCCCTTGTGTTTCGGTGAGTGAGTAGGGGATGTCAGAGCCCATTTCCCTAATCGCTTATCTTTAAATCCTACTGTGGTCGGCAGTGCACTTGCAGCACCTGTGGCGTTGCTTGTGTTATAGGCGACGGTAGCCACCTGCCATCAAGTGGACCGTCAGCCTGTCTGCCGATCTTAACATAAAAAAAATTAACATTTAATTTAAATTTTTGATCATGCTTAGTCACTTTGTGCACTTGTTATCCCTTCTGTTGTGTTTTCTGTTTAACCCAAAGGTTGACTGGTAGAGTATGCTCTTAGTATTAAATCCGCCTTTTGTACCAGAAAGTACATAAAGTTTTTAATAAATAAATAAATAAAATAAGAACTTACTTGAAAAATAAATAGCATGTTTTTTCTATACTCTTTTAGCATAAACTCAACATTAGCATAGTTTACATATAAATAAGAAAAGTCGGAAGCAAATAACAATAAACTCATATATATCAATGCCATAAAGACTTCTAACAAAACCCACCCACGGCCCGATAGAGTTGTCAGCACATATTTTACCGATCAATTTGTTTTATTTTGACCTTACACGCGGGTCAGCGCTTTGCATTGTTACCTATTCAGATAAAAAATATTCAAAGTTACCGAATATCGATAAAGCTTTAATAACTTTTAAAAGTTATGATTGTTTCGTCTGATTGTTCAATCTATCTCATTTATATACGGATTTAATCCTTTTATATTTTTATAATGAAATTATCATAATTTTTTTAATTGATCTATACTGACTTAATATAATAAAGCTGAAGAGATTATTTGTTTGAACGCGTTTAACTCTGGCACTACTAGATGGATTTTAAAAAATCTTTTTACATTTGTTAGCCCAGTTTCTGAGGAAGGTTGTAGACTATTTCTTATCGTGCTATAATTCTTAGAAGCCGAACAAAAATAAAAAGAAGTTAGAAGATATAGCGCGTGCGACCGATGAGATTTAAGAATGATACATACATATTACACCGTGCCTATGTGGCCGCTTGAAACGAACAGGGCCCTAATTTACTAACGCCACTTAGCGATTCCTTACTTTAGCGAAACCACCTCATATCCTCAAATTATTACGATATCTGCTAAAAAGTCATTGTCTTACATATATGTATATATACATAAATGCCATGACAAGACATTAACCGTCTTACTACAAAAGATTAAATAAGCACTGTTTAAACACGTGCTTACGTAGACAATGTATAACTATTTAAACATTGTTAGGCGAGCGCTTAAAATGTCCTTACCACAAAACCTTGTACCTATAGCGCTTGTTTTTGTAAACAGTGTTAAAGTACGTGAATGGTATTCAATTATGGCAACCCTGGCAAACATTCATTCAGTCACTCGCCCTGCATTCATGTCGTTTTCATTTTACGCAGATATGATAGGCGCATAATGATGAATTTTGGTTTTCACAAGTTATTATTACGGACTATAGTAATGATAATATAAGCAAATTATAAAATTGGAATAAGGCATAAATTACAACAAATACGTTAGATTATTTACAAAATTTTGTTATACCAAAAAATATTGCGCTTAATGGAACGTAAATGACACGGGCGTAACGTAATTGTCAAATGTCAAATTTGATTTTCATAAATTCCAATGACTAAAGAACAACATAATTACAATTATCTATCATTATCAATTAATATCAACATGGATAGAAAATGAGCGCGGCGACAATTGGAGTCAGGAAGAAAATGTTTGTAATCTTAGCTTTCATTAAGCAATGAGCATTCATAAAATACTACGAGATCATAACTTCTATGTACTGGACGTGTTGAAATTATTTTAGGACCTCTTCCTGCAAATGAGTCAGTCTGGTGCAATCATAGAAAATAAAAAGACGGAAAAGTCTTGAGTGGATTAATGTGCAAAAAAGTGAGTACATATTTATCCAAAATATCGTGGATAAATATGTACTCACTTTTTGCGTCATCGTAATATTCGAATGGATTAATTCGCTCGCGATGTATCCTATCTCGAAAATTATCCATATAATCTATATCCTCCATGTCGATGTAATCAATTAAATTTAAAATATCTATATTCATTTCAAAAATCAAACGAAATGTTTAATATTATGCAAAACGATTATAAATTTGACAGGACACGTCCAAGGAAGAGAAGCCGCTAATTAGGTAGACACTCGTTAAACAAGCATCTGGCGGTGTTTAAATTTAAATAATGCTCAAGCATTGTCTAACCCCAAACAAGACGGTACGTGTTTTGATAAGATAAGACAAAAGCGTGAAATCATAGTTGCCATACAGAATCAAGGCCCAGAACCGAAATGTGCAATCCTTTATCAAACTACGGGTGATGACGAGCCCGTTGGATGAGTGGTTAGGGTTCTTGCATTAACGCTCTGTTCTAGGGTTCGCGGGTTCGATTCCCGGCAGGGTCAACTTTGAAAAATGAACTTTTCAAATTTGGCTCTGGTCTGGAGCTAGAAAGTAGTGGCAGGACACACTGCATCCAGCAGTCATTTCGGCTGCCCGTCTGGCGGCAGTAACCACCCCCTTACATTAGACCACCGTGAAATAACAGCACGTGTGCTGTTGTGTTTCAGTGAGTGAGTAAGGGATGCCAGAGCCTATTACCCTATTCCCTCCTAATCCCTTATCCTTAATCCTACTGTAGGCGGCAGCGCACTTACAGCAGCTGTGGCGTTGCTTGTGTTATAGGTGACGGTAGCCACCTACCATCAAGTGGACCGTCAGCCTATCTGCCGATCTTAAAATAAAAAAAAGATATGAGTAAATGTTTTCACGGAAACCCCTCAACCTTATTTATTGTGATATCTAAAACTAAAAGAGTTTTAGATTAATTAATGGTTGATTATATTTGAGTTACAATATAACTCGTTTGAAATCACAACTACATTCTCGTGTGTGAATCGTTTTTTAATTTATTTTTTTCCTAAACGCGGTCAAAGGCCGCCACAAAAACATATGGGAATTTAAACACGTGCCACAGAAAAATGTGACTATTCTAAACGGTATTTATATACCGGTTTGTTTCACTTGGAAATGTTTCAAATAAATTCACCTGTGGCCATCACATTATGCACACGCGTTCCGATGAAATTTAATGGAATTTTCTTTAATGGCTAATTGTTATTAATGGCCCTTCGAAACGAAAGCTCATCTGAAACTACTACTAGATTTATTATGTCGTTTGTCACTTATGGCCCTTCGATTTAATGTTTGTTTACAGATTAGCTGTTTACAGATGACATTAAATTAAAAAGTGGCCCACCGTTTTAAATGTGTTTTATATGTAAAGAAAATTATTTATTAGGAGTCTTCTAAATAACAATTTATTTTACTAAACGCATATAAAAAAAATTGCCTATATGAGCCAAAGAATTCTGATGTTTTATGAAAAAAAAATTATGTGACTCTAAACTGAAGTGAAAATGGTGAATAACAAACAGCCAAATAGAAAGGAACCACCCCTATATATTCCAATATAACAAACACGGAGATATCGATATTAATTGAATCCTTAAATTAAATTTAAGGGTCCTTAAATTTTGTTACAATTGTTTAGATAGTATCCTTGGATCGTTTAACAGAACTTTTTGATAATGCTTTAAGAATTACTTAGAATGCTGATAATGCTTTAAGAATTATCTAGAACAAGAACTTTTTGATAGGTAATACTTTAAGAATTTCTTTCTTAATATCAACTTGTCATCAGTGAAATTGCTATGACCACGTTTAAACTCACTGAACCAGTTATATACATATAGTGGCACGGTATGGGCTTTGTTGTTTAAAGACCGCAACGAAAATCATAATAAATCATAGAGCGAAAATTTCCTCTCGTCAATTTCATTTTTTCGCACGACACACACTTTTTTAATGAACACAAATTTGAAAAAACAAATGTCAACTGAATAAATTATATCGTAAATTTCCTAAAGAGTTCTTAATTTGAAATTTATATTTACTTTTCATTTCTGTCTTTAGTTTCTGGCCAGTTCAAAAAACTTTCAGTGCGGCCTATGTATGTAGGTACCGTCTCCTTTAATGTCACGACACTAACAGTTTAATTAATTCTATTTCATTGAATATCAAATCTATTATTTTATTTATACTCGTACATTAGTCGTCTGAAGCTTGTAAACGAATCAATCACATATGCGGATATATATTAAGATAAAACATAATTAAAAACTTTTTAGTCCAGTCCGTTAGTTTCAAGGTATAAAATTAGATATAACACCAATACGTAACCTGTTCTCTATCCGCGAATGACTTATTAATTAACGATCGACTTGGAGAATTAAAAAGGTCTTATACAAAATTAAGTATAATACTCGCTGTATCAAAGGTTAGCCGAAATGTCGATTTCTTCTTTATTTGAAATATGTATTCGCAAAATATTAATTGATAACATATTTCGTAAAACTCATGTATCATATTTGAAACGCAAAATTTAACAACCATTTCAAAGTAAATAATAAAATAATTTCATAATATATTGTCTGAATGACTTTTGAGAGAGAAATTTTTCGCGTTTTATTATTTTAATTATTCTATTACTTACTTTAACATGGTTGTTAAATTTTGCGGTCAGGATTCAATTTTCGTGGCGAAATAAAATTGTAGTCAATGTGGCAATATAAATACCATCACGATGGACAAACATAGGGAGAGTGCGGTTGGAAGGCGCAAGATGGTTTTGAAGTATCAGGTATTAAGGTGGCGCTGTACGAGCGTGGGGACTCAGTAATAGGCATTTGTAAGAATTTGTTGTCTCAACTTACTATAATGCGAATAACCGAAGACAGAATGCGACGCAACACATTCGCGCCACTTATTCAACTCGCGAAAATAATAAAACATATGCCAGCCATTCCAATATTTTAGAAAAACTTTTATAGATGGTAGCTATTGACATCCCAATTTCAAATGTACATTATAGGTAGGATATTTCCATTGAAAAATATTTTTGGATTTTAGTCAGTAATTACAAGAATTCAACCCGCGAAAATGTCACAAATTCTGCACATTTTAGAAATTAACTATACTAAATATAAAATTAATTTCAGTTTTTTGTTGCGATGCAAACCTTCATATTATTTCCCAGAAATGTCATGTTTTTTTATGTATTGCTAGGACCTATAAATAATGAGTAATCATGGAATTACGTAGTATGGAATAAGTAAGCTGTTCGAGTTGGAAAGTGCCCTCTTAAAACTGTTGAACTGTTGTTCAGATTGGCAAGAGACAGGGATAATTTCAAGAAGTTGACTGTCAATCTTTATTCAGAGTAAATGTGAAGAAGCAACAAATATGTGGTTATAATTTTTGTGTCATAGAAATTATTTTTAATTCGCTTATGGATTAATGAAGAAAAAATAGTAGTGGTAGGGCACACTGCGTTTCGCAGTCATTTGGGCAGCCCGCCTGGCGGCAGTGACCACCCCCTTACAGAAGACCACCGTGAAATAACAGCATATACGTGCTGTTGTGTTTCGGTGAGTGAGTAAGGGATGCCAGAGCCCATTTCCTTTTATCCCCTCCTAATCCCTTATCCAATCCTACTGTAGTCGGCAGCGCACTTGCAGCACCTGTAGCGTTGCTTGTGTTATAGGCGACGGTAGCCACCTACCATCAAGTGGACCATCAGCCTGTCTGTCGACATAACATAAAAAAAAAACATACTATTTAATTTCTCTGAAATTGAATAAATTTTAGTGTAAATCTTTTTTCAAACTACGTTAACTATGGTCAACATTAAACTCGGCCTTCTGTTTAAACTTTTTTAAAGGTTCACAAACAATGTCATAAATTAATACATTTTCTTTTTGACTTTATACAGATTTACATTTAGACAAATCTATTCACATAATAAAATCGTAAACGAGCCGTGTCTGTGGATTAAATATTTAAAAAAAAAAATTATACACATTGTACTTATAGCGAGTTTTTAAAATTTTGTCTATTTGTCTGTGCGTTTGTGCATGATAATCTCTGAAACGGCTTAACCCATTTGAATACGGTTTTCACTTATGTATTGTAGCAAGCTTCCCGTAACATTTAGTGTTTGTTTCATTCCAATCGGTTTACAAACAAAAAAGTTATACGCTATACCGAATACTATATGTACGAAGTTGCGGGCTCAGCTAGTTAAATAATAATGATTGCAATAAATCAATACCTGTATTTATTGCTTAAACATGCTTTTCTAATTATTTTTTATAGTACATTTTATGACTTATTTTATAGTCTAGTTTAAAAAAAAAAAACAAAGTTCTCAAGAGCCTTTTCCGCTTAATTATTTCAAAGTAGCTACGGAACATATATTATTATATTGACATACTTTTATATTATAAAAATAGTAGCCGGTGCCCGCGGCTTCCCCGCTTTGAAAAATAAAAAAATAACGCCTGAACATCATTATCGCAGTTATAGCTTTGCCAAGCCTTAGTTGATCCCTCGGGAATAGTACTTTTTTCTGGATGAAAGGTAATCTATGTCCTTTCCTGCATCCCTGAAAACGTGTATGCAAAATTTCATTATGATCGGTTCAGCGGTTTAGGCTTGAAAAGGTAACAGACAGACAGAGTTACGTCACATTTATAATATTAGTATGGATAATATAAAAAGTCAGATAGATGATTCATTAGATCGTTTAGAAGTTTAGGGAGTATTTTGAGAAAGTCTGCAATAAAAATTTAGGTTTTATTTTATGTCGTGAACTGCATTATTAATAAATTATACCTATTTATTTCACACCATTCTTATCAGACCACAAGCCTATGCACCCTACACAAGGATATGGGACTTTTTAATTGATTGATCCATAAGCTGCTCTAGCCGCTCTCTCTTGAGGTTCTCGGTCCAGCGAGCAGATGGCCCTTGGGAATGATTATATATTTTCACTTATTTAACCAACAATCTATCGCCAAAGATAAGAAAGTGCACAAATGATGCCAATTAATATATCTAAACATGTAATAAAATCGTAAACAAGGCGTGTCTGTAACATTAAATATTAAAAAAAAAAAAACAATTTGTGCATGTTGTAATTATGTTACTGAGGTTAAAATTTTTTTTAGAATTTTTGTCTGATTGTCTGCGCGTTTGTGCAGCCTAATTTCAGAAACGGCTTAAACAATTTGAATGTCGTTGTCATTAATCTTAATCATTTAATCTTAGTTTTACAAACAAAAAATTATTAAACATAAAAGATTAAAGATTTTTTCAAAAAAGAAAAAAAAACAATTTCTACACATTGTAGAATGTTCCGTACACATGTTTCCGAAGTCAACATTGTTAAAAATTGTTTTTAAAATTTTTAACTGTTTATCTCTGAAACGGCATAACCGATTTGAATGCGGTTTTCACTGATGTATTGCAGCAAGTTTCCCGTAACATTTAGTGTGTGTGTTTCATTCCAATCGGTTTACAAACAAAAAAGTTACGCGCTATACCAAATACGATGTTGCAGGCTCAGCTAGTCAAGAATATAAATGAATCGCCAAGACTAAACACACCAATAGATGGTCCATACAAAAGACAGGAGGCGAAACTCTGCACACTCAAATTAGAACTTTGGCTCAATTAGTCATCAAACTCAAATTAGTTCAATCAAACTCAAATTAGTTCATTTGCAAAGTTGGCTCAGCTGGTAATCGAACCTGGAACCCCTAAGTCAGAGGGCTAAGGCAAGCACCTTAACCACTAGACCAATGGGCTCGACAAGACGTCATCGAAAGCTCGTTAATGCTTAAAGAAATGAAGTAATTTAGATATTGTTAACTAGAATTTTAAATTACATGGGACATAATCAATTGTTTTTTGTACCCATATAATCGTTGTCTTATGGGGCTTTCTAGATATACGATAAAAAAAGAGTTTTCCTGCTCGCAAAGCCCTAATTCAGTCTTAACGTTGCAGGCTAACTTCTTTAAATTCTTTGTAAGACAATAGAACCATTTCATAAGCAATCAATAGTAACGATTAAATGTATAGCTTTAGTCTACAACTTCGTTCGCGTATCTTTACAAATTATAGCGTGTATATTATTCCAATTTATAAACTATGTTACTGTAGAGTTTCATCAAAATTCATTCATTAATTGAAAGATTAACAAACATATATCCAAAGATTTAAATCATATATCCAATAATTAGAATATCAGATTTCTGCTATAAGATAACTCTTATACCTCTTTTAGATGCTTCTACTAGATATTATATTAGATAGATATTACACACATCATGCAGTAAATCACATGGGTTGCGTAAGCTTTCTTTTTTTAAATAATAAATTGTTAGAAGTCAGTTATTTTGTTTATTTAGAGCGTTACTATATATACTCGTCCGACAAGTTTATTTTTTTCCTGATTACATCTTTATGCAATTACCACATATTCTCGAAGAAAAAAAAACTGGTTAGTTTAGAAAAAAATTCGCTGTGTTATTTATACTGGGACGAGTAGTTCCTGTTTTCTACTAATCGACAATGCCGGTCGTATAAGTAAATACTGTAATTTTCTTTTCTTAAAATCACCTCTGAACTGGTTTCTCTATTTTGTTAAAATTTCCTCTTGTATCTCTTTTATTACATTTATAAAAAAATATCTTTTTTAACACGAATTTTAGTCGACATAAAAAGAAAATATATTATATTATACCTTTATATTATATATTAAAGACAGATATTTAAAAGGCTATATGTAAATAAATAAATGCATACACGTAAATTCCGCATATTAGAGGCAGATTTAGCAGGCATACTGCTAAATAAAACTTAGAGAACTGGAATTTATATATTTTTAAATTAATAAAGTTATAAAATAGTTCTGAAAGGATTCTCGCATGTATGTGTTAAAAGTGAAGACCACCATTAAATAACAGCATATGTGCTGTTGTGTTTCGGCGAGTGAGTAAAACGGCTTTTCCACCCGCTCCAAATTTGTGTTTTCTAAAAAAGCATACATTGATTCCCAAGAGCTCCAAAGCATTTTTTATTTATATAAAATTTGGGTCCCGCCCGCGCCGGCTCGTTTTTGTTGAAATTTTTGATAAGTTTTTGGAGCCCTTGGAAATAATTTAATATTTTTTACTAATATTCAGTTGTACTCTTCGGGCTGCTGGGTACGAAATCGTGGAGCGGGTGGGGAAAAGCCCATAGCCCTATCCCTTCATAATTCCTCGTTTTTACCTACTACGTTCGTCAGCGCACTTGCAGAATGCAGCACCTGTGACATTGCTTGTGTTATAGGTCACAGTAGCCATATTATTATCAAGTGGTCCATCAGCCTTTCTCATGACCTTCTAATAAAAAATAAAAAAAGTTGTACGCGGATTCCGTTTGTGTTCTATTCTGTGTCCAGTTGTCGACCATTATGAATTGATAGAAATTTATTTTATACATGTCTTATCTCTAATGGCAATAGGTAATTACCATTATTAGTAATAAATTCCACGTTCAGATCTCGGCAAGGTCTCCGTGAGATAACGTCAGATGTAGGGGGTACGGAGATAAGGAATTAAAAAAAAAACTTAGCCATGCAAGTTTTATCAAGACAGATGCAACCATCTCAAAGAAATGTTAATTTCCTTTCGATAAATCGAAAATGAATTAATACGAGTATTAACTAAAAACGTCACCTCATTTCTGGTAAAAAATGGCTAAAAATAACATTTTATAAAATCAAAGAAGGCGAAGTTAAAACTCCATAATCCCTCTTGAACAAAGTTCAATATAGAAAAGCGGAACGGTAAAAATTTAGAATTGATTACTAATTCACGAAAACGTATTAATTCGAAAAAGTTAAATTACTTTACATATTCGTGAATTTTAATGAGAATACACAACATTTCACGATGCTTAGTTTAGATAATCTCGAAAAATTCATGTCAGTTACATCTTGGTTATTCGTGAATTATTGATTTCTCGTAAACAGATATTCAAAAAAACTATGTTAAAATTTACATTTACGACAAACTCATTTCTTTCTCTAATTATGAGTTCGATGTCGAAATTTTTTATGTGCACCGCAATAAATATTGGACACCATCCATATTTATGAATCCGTAAAGAAATTCGTAGGCAGAGTAATTATTATTTATACATTCCCATATGGCTGATTGAATATCTACTATTTAATTAAAATAACGGATTACAAAACTGTTTTCTAAACACCACTAAGGACAAGCCTAGTTTATAAAAACAATCTAATAATACATTGAAAGATCCATAGTTAGTCTTAGTGTAAAGTTAACTATAGTCTATGGTGCTTTCTGCTCCACTGAACAGAAACCTAAGTTGCTTGATAACTTTTGAATCTGCAGCGGATTGACTTTGTAGGTAACGGTTATTGTCGGGGTGAAGAATAAAGGGCTCCACATACTTCATTCCGATAAACAGGGAAGAGGCCTGTGATAAGCAGCAATATTTACACAGAGCACATTATATGAACAATATTTAAAAAGTAGGTATTCACAACATTTGAAAATGGAACTCTTTGTTTTTAAATTGTAGCGTCATTTTAAAAATTGCGAGTTCACATCCCCATGGATTTAACTCGTGAAAATTTTCGTAGTATGACTTTCTACGATTTTATCCTCAGCAAAGCTTCGCCCTTCTTCAAATGGTTTGGCGACGAAGCACTATGCAAGATGACTATTTATTGCTAGTTTGTCGAATTCAAACGCAGTCATTACGTAATGGTTGCCGATGAGAGAAACAAAAACATCGATACTGTGCGCCGTATGATCGTAACAGACAGGCACATGACCTACCATGAAATTCGGTCATCCTTAAGCATAGGCATAAGTCAAATACAGTCAATCCTGCACAAATATTTGGGTGTGAACAAGCTGTGCTCACGGTGAATCCCACACAATTTGACTGAGGCTCAAAACGCTATGCTTACCAGATTCAACTGGTTTCAACGAAGCGGTGTCAAATTTGGTGTGTCGATGTATGGATTTAATGCTAAAATACCAAAACAAAGCAGCAATCGAGCATATGGGTCTTTCAAGATGAGACAAAACCAACCAAAGTAGCGCGCGTACAAAGTGCCTCTAATCAGAGTATTGCTTCTTTTTTTAATAAAACTGGACACGTGGCTACTGTTGCTTTGGAGATCATTGTACCGTAAATAGTGATTGGTACACGACCATTTGTTTGCAGGAAACTATTGACGAACTTCGTAAAAATAACCGTAAACGCCATATCATATTGCACCACGATAATGTCAGGTCTCGTACGGCCTGAAGATGAAAAACGTAGAACTTATGAGCCATCCTGCATATAGTCCTGACCTGGCATCTTGCGACTTTCTTTTTTCATCCCAAAAATTAATAACTAGTTCTACAAAACTGTTCCGAGAACTGTCGAAGAGTATGAAAGACATGTTTCCGAGGTCACCAAAATGAAAAAAAAAAATTTTTTTTTTGACTATTCAAAGTAACTGTTTCCCATTCATTCCGGAAACGTTTAGTGCACTCCACGTATTATACAATACAGGCTGATGCAGACTGTATAATGTTATCATATACGACCGTGTATGACCATATAACGTAAACCTACGCAACACACAAACCGGGCCGTTTAAACTAAAAGGTTTTCCAAAGTTAAACTTTCTTAAGACTAGCGGTCCGCCTCCAGATTCGCTCGGATGCAATTAGGTTTTATCATATGGAGGCGGGAAGAGTCGGAGTTGAGGGGGAAATGAGTAGCCTATGTTACTCGCTGATAATGTAGCTTTCTATAAGTTAAAGAATTTTTAAAATCGGTCTAGTAGTTTTTTAATTTAATCATTACAAACATACAAAAATGCATACATACAAATCTTTTCTCTTTATAATATTAGTATAAACTAGTATAGACTAAAGTCTATACTAGTTTTTTTTTTTGGTAAATTTAAATTTAACTGGTAAATCTAAATGACGATCATAAGAGTTTCTTGGAGAAACCTAATTGATAAATAAATATTTTGATTTTGATTCTATAGATAAAGGCAGGGCGTCATAACTAACTGTATCTAGGTACATATATACTTTAAAATTGATCAGATTGATCCTCAGATAAAAAATAATAACCATTCTAACGGGTTTAGTTGTTTATTTGTTTGATCAGTGTACCATTTAACAGAATTTTGATACACATAATATATTTGAAAGAACTGTCACTAAAGTATGACACAGCTGCATTTTTGGGTTTTATTTACATATTTACACACTTTGCTGGAAACGAAAGATGTTAGGAGTTGAATATTCGATTTATGTTAAAAAAATAATGTTTAATAATTCATTAAAATAAATCATCATACGGCCGATAGCTAAGTTAGTACAAATTAAGAGAGTTGAGATAGTAATAGGGTAATAAGTACACTAATATTGTGAACGAATAATTAATGTTTTTTATATAGAAATAAAATAAAAATATAGAAATAAATCATATCTCAAAAATGTGATACAATAAAAAAACAAATGTTAAATAAAACTTATTACAAATCTTATTTTTATTCTTTTCTACAAAAATATTCCATAATACATATTTAGTTTTTTTTTAAATGAAATATGAGAAAATATGGTAGTCAACGTAACGTAAAGAATACTTTTTTAATACAAATTTTGAAATTGTTATGAATTTTGCCACATCTTTAGGGTGGAATTTTAAGCCTCTTTTTATCATTGATTCCATACATAACGATATCAAAATTCTAATTCTAAATTCGGTATAGCGCGTAACTTTTTTCTTTGTAAACCGACTGGAAAAAGCAAAAAGCTTGCTACAATACATCAGTGAAATCCGCATTGAAATCAGTGAAGCCTTTTCTGACATTAGCGTGCTCAAACGCAGTGACAAACAGACAAAAATTCTAAAAACTATTTTCTTGGCCTCGGTAACATAAGTACAACGTGTACAAATTGTTATTTTTTTTTAAATACTAGGGCGGAGTGATAAATCTGGTTAAAATCTATTTTGAATTAAAATTATCGCAACTTGCATGGAACTCCTTGTTCACAACTCTTTTGAAGGACTAAATTAAAATTTTCACCGGTTAGTTTTTTTGCGCCAATAGTAGGCATCTCAGACGAACGTGTGCGCAATATCTTACACCAAAATTTAGACGTGAAGAAGCTCTCCGCTCGATGGGTGCCGCGTTTACTGACTGTTGATCAAAAACGTATGCGTGTGACCAATTCGGAGACGGGTTTGGCGTTGTTTCAACGAGATAAAACTGAATTTTTGCGTCGTTTTATAATAGTAGACGAAACATGGATCCACCACCATACCCCAGAAACCAAACCACAATCGAAACAGTGGATTGCTACCGGCGAACAGTTTTATCGGCCAATAAAGTGATGGCTACAGTTTTTTGGGATGCACGTGGAGTAATCCATATTGACTACCTAGAGAAGGATAAAACGATTAATGGCGAATATTATGCCAATTTATTGAACCAATTTAACACAATTTTACGTGAAAAACGACCACATTTGGCTAAGAAGAAAATCCTCTTCCACCAAGACAACCCACGAGTGCACACCTGCGTGATTGCCATGGCAAAACTTCTTGAGTTGCGCTATGAGATGCTTTCTTATCCACCGTATTCGCCAGATTTAGCCCTTGTGACTATTTTCTGTTTCCGAATTTAAAAAAAATGGCTTGTTGGGAAAAGATTTGACTCCAACAAAGAGGTTATGCACGAAACCAATGCCTATTTTGAAGGGTTGTCTAAGTCTTATTTTATGGAAGGTATCGAAAAGCTAGAGAAACGCTGGGTGAAATGCATTGAGCTACACGGAGACTACGTTGAAAAATAAACAATAATAAAATTTAATAGTTTTGTTTGGAATCTGGAAATGTGGCATAAAATGTCTTCTAATTTAATTAATTTAATTAATATTAATTAATTTAATTAATTTTAATTAATTAAATTAATTTTAATTAATTTAATTAATTTTAATTAATTTTATTAATTTTATTAATTTAATTAATTTTACTCCTTGTTTAATTTTTACCAGACTTATCACTCCGCCCTCGTATTCAGTGTACAGACGCGACTCAATTACGATTTTATTATATGTATAGATGTCCGTTGCCTGTCTGTCTGATATTATTATGTGAAGCGAATGTAGATACAGTAATTAATAATTTATAATTTTATGCAAAAGTAATATAAATAAATATTTTATACACATAATAAGTAATAATAGAAACTGTAAATATAATATTTATTATACAATCAGGTAACCCTATCAAGGGTTTAAGACATTACCCACCATCTTATTATAATGTAACCGTTTGTATATAAATAATAAATAAATAAATGTGTTAAAAAGGTTATTGAAGTAACTAATTTCATTACCGTTTATATTGAACTAAAAAAAATTGTATTAACAAGTGAATCTCATGCAAGAAATTAATTGCGAAGAAGGAACGGGATGGCATAGTTTTTCCTCCGTAAACACGACACTTGCCGCCATAATTCTATTATGATCTTATCCGCATTGTTCTTAGCTTACACCAATTTTGTAGTCATTAAAAGATAACAATATGGTTGGACTCAGCTCTTATAATAAACTTAAGAAAAATGTTGAAAGTCAAAGCTCTAACTGTTTTTTTTTTTATATTTTATACTAGCTTATGTCCGCGTTGAAAAATAAGAAAAATAACGCCTGACAAAAATATATGAGTAATATTCTGTTCCATCTTTTTTAGTGTTTTTTTAGGCTTCCGTCCGAATAAAAAAACGGAACCCTTATAGGATCACTCGTGTGTCCGTCTGTCCGACAATTCCCCCCCCCCCCCCCTTTTTGAAAAAAAATACAGAACTACTTACTTATATATAAAGATTATAGGAAAACCTATAAGAAGTCCATGATATTAAAATAACATGGTAAATCACTCAATATTGTGCGGATAGGTAACATCGTACGGAACCCTCTTCACGCGAGTTCAACTCGCACTTGTCCCGGTTTTTTTAATTATTTTATGACTCCTGAAGAACTGTACTTTTACTTGATGATGTCCTTTTCTGTATTCCTAACAACGTGTGTGTAAAATTTAATGATGATCGGTACAGGTAACAGACAGACAGAGTTACTTTCACATTTGTAATAATTATGTACTTTCACATTCATTAAATTAAATTGGTAATGTAAGTTTTTTGTAAAATAGTTAATTGACTAGATGTTGTTGTTTCACAAATTCAAAAAAGTACTTCTATTGGTTTAGAGTATAATCTTCATAAATTTCTATATCATCACCACCATCATCTCAGCTGTCCCACTTCTGGACATATGCCTTTCCCATAATTTCCCAATAGGTCCGGTCAAATGAAGCTTGGATCCAGCATCGACTCACGAGCAATTTCTATATATTTTAAAGATTTTTTTTATTTTTATTTTTTATTAAAAATGGGATTTGTTTGGGCAGAATCTATCCATGTAGGAAAAATGAGGCCGACGATGGAGCGAGCTCACCCAGAAGATGCATATTCGCTCGAACCTTGAAAAGATTTGGGTTGTATGAGCTCGGAAATACAGACGCCGCGCCGGCAGGAAGTTTCAATCCTTAGCAGTGCGCATTATAAAACATGTTTTAAAGCGCTTGGTACGAATTAGAGGTCTAATTGTGGAAGGTTACACTGCGTTTCCGCTTGGTAAGCGACTCAATCCTTCTGCGAAGATGTCATCTCGCAGAAGGAGGCGGCGGAGAGAGAGCGATGTCCAAGATGAGCCGTGTCCGGGTTGCGGACCCCCGCGGTGGAGCTGCGGAAGAGTGCTTGTCCGACCTCGCAACTTCACCAATAGCGGATGAGGAGGACGCCAAGAGGTTTAGTCGGTAGGTCTACCCCACTACCATCTCGGGGCAGGAGTCCGAAATAACCCACCGGTCTGTCCCCAGACGGGTGGGTATCCATGATGGATTCCTCTTGTAAAAAAAAAGGTTACACTGCGTTTAGCAGTCATTTGGACTGTTCATCTGGCGGCAAGAATCACTCCAATAGAAAAGCACTGTGTAATAACAGCATGTTTATCTTTATTACCATGAGCTCGGAAATACAAAGTTCCAATCCTTAGCAGTGCGCATTATAAAATATGTTTTAAAGCGCTTGGTCCGAATTAGTGGGATTTCGACAAGGTGAGGATGGTGACCAGCCGTACGTCTGCATGTTCGATAGAATAAAGGGGAAGGTGGTATGATCTCATGCAGCTCCCGAGCACACTCTCCGAAATACATCTTATAGAATACACACAATTTTGCATCTATGTGCCAAACTCTGCAGCTTAGTTCTTATTAGTGTACTGTCGCCAATGAGCCTCTAGCTCTGCAATCCACCGCGTCGAGTGCGGCAAGTTGGTATTTTGCTGAGCTATTCCAAGGTGACAGCAATACTCCATGCAAGATCGGACTTGTGCCTTGTACAAAGAGAGGAGCTGTCTCTATGTACATGCTCAGCGTTTTGGCGGCTGTTTGGGCTTGGCTTTTGTGCTCAAATCTCATGCCAAGAAGCTCGAGAGCCACATCCACCTCGGAAAGTTGGAGGTTAAGTTAAATCGCTCAACCATTGCCTCGCTCTCAGAACGAATTTCATCGCGACCGGCCCCCGCGCTGTACAAATATCATGACCGTACTGTCATCTGCGTATGCAACTATTACTTACATTATTAATACTTATTATTATTATACTAATAATAATATGATAATTATTAATAAATTAATAAATTTAATAGTTTGATAAATATTATTAATCAATTATTAAACATTAATAATACTTCAAACTGAAAATAAATATTATGAAGTTATATAAAGAGTACCTACATTCAGTTATTTAAGTTGTTAAATAAAAAAGTTTTCTTTTTATATATAAAAATAGCAATTCGTTTTTTTTCAACAAATAAGGGCAATTTTTAATAACATTTCCCTTAATTTAAAAGTAAACCAATCGCTGATCGAAAATATTCATTAACGGTATTCCTGTGAAATCATAATTATTTAATACTTTTTTTACGAGAGATTTTATAGTTCATTGAAGGAAAACGGTTTATAAATGAATATGATGCTACCATAAAAAGAGAGTAAAACGCAGACAATTAATTCTGACAATAAATGAACAAGAATTAACATTAAAGCCAAGTTAATAAATATACTTTTGACGGAATTGTTGAAGGTTTGAATATTGAGATTCAGAATATTGTTAATGTTTATTTAAGCCATTGTTAGCACGGGTTACGTATGGTGTGTTCCCATGAAACCATACTTGTACTTTGTGAATACTTTGTAAAGAGGTGATAGTCACGTATGGCCGACGGCGCGGCGCCTCACAGTTCAATTGCATGGATTTCATTTCACTATCGTCGTAATGCGTTTAATCATTCTAATCATTTTCATGAGAATACTATTATCGTTTCGCAAAGTTTAAGTTTCCTTAAATAACTTTTTTTATTGCGTTATTCTACAGTCTTTACGTTGGCTCATAAAGTAATTTATGACATATGACCATTATACGTGCATACGTACTCGTATACACTGACATGTAAATATGTAAGTCAGGTGCTTCCCGATTTTTTAGGATATATTTAAGTTTACTTGTTAAGTTTTTGAGATTTCAGCCAGTCACTATTTCGGATTTTATATGCATAGATTAAGATATGCATATTATATTAGGATTACTGTTTGAAAACATTAGAATCTAATGTAAGTTCAGACATTTCGATAGTACAAGTAAAAGACAAAAAAAGCATTAGTCTGTGTTCAATAGAAACAGCTAAAATGAAGATACCAAGCTAATAATATTAATTGAAAACGCGTCTGATTTCAACATTGATATCACCATGCTTTCAAATAAATTAATATGAGGTACCTACCTACTTTAACAGTTTATACATTTACAGAAATTTCAGGTACATAGTTACTTATATATCACATTTATAAATGTGATATATAAGTAATGTGTTATATGTACATTATAAAATGAACATATATCAAATATCACATTACTTATTATATACAATATATAAATGTGATATATGTACATTATATAAAATTTATCCATACTTAACTTACTAATATACTAATATTAAGTATACTAACTAATTGTGAAAGTAACTCTTTTCAAGCTTTAACTATTCAACCGATCAACAGAAAATATTGGATACACATTGTCATAGAGATACCAGAAAGGACATAGGGTAGCTTACATACAGAAAAAATATCGATGGAATATTTAAAATAAAAACCCAACGCCTGGCAAAAGTATAATAGCAATCAATATGTAAGATCTTATATTGCTCACTAGCTGAGAGCGCAACTTCGTACGCGTGGTATTCGGTTTAGCGCGCAACTTTTTTATTTGTAAACCGATTGGAATAAAATAAACACTAAATGTTACGGGAAGCTGCTGCAATACAGAAGTGAAAACCGCATTCAAATTAATTAAGCCGTTTTTGAGATTAGCGGGTACAAACCACAGATAAAAAGACAAAAATTCTAATAAAAATTTTTTTGACCTTGGTAACATAGGTATAACGTGTACAAATAATTTTTTTGTTTTTGTTTTTTTTTTAATATTGAACGGCTCGTTTACGTTTACGATATGTATAGAATAGATAAATTTTGTCAGTTTTATGTTTTATTTTGAAACGCGGACGAAGTCGCGGCCACTAAGTTATAAGTTACTAATAGTAAGTGTTAAGTTACATTAACTATTTATTCAGTCGTTATTCAATAACAGGTATATTTAAGTAGGTACTTCGCGCCCTTGTTAAGTAGATACTCTTGTTGTTTAGATAATTTACAGTTTAGGCATTTACTCAGTCATTAAATTTGACATCGATGACCTCAGTTGATGGGGTTACTCCCGTCATTAGTAAATTTATAACCCTTTTCCATAGCTGTAGAGTCGAAACATCGATTAAAGTCTATGGAAAATAATTAAATTAAAATTTACAACGCTTTTCTAATATAATTTCTCGCGAAGAATTTTTATAACGACGAAAAATTTATAACGTGGTAATAAATCTTTATAAGAATTAAATGCGTCCAAGGAATTAAATGACAGTTCATAGAGCAAAATAAAAAAATCATCTACAGAAAAGTATATTCCTATAATAAATAAGCCATTTCTCTAAATAAAGCATTAATTTTTTTATTTTTATAAAATAACCAAAACAATAATACCTACGACAATTTGTAGTTACACTTGTATTAAACATACCTACTCCTATAACTTTAGGATCAGGATATAACTTTTGAAGTTATTGAATACAAGTAGTCTTGTATACAATAATATAAAATGAAATATTCAAACTCAATTAATATTTCAATTCACGGAAATAACATGAAAATATTTATTTTAATTGAACTTATTTATTTAAGGAGACAATCAGATCCAATACGAAGAGTACCTAGATAGGTAATAGGTACTAGGTAACAACAGGAGTGGGACGGTCTTAATTGAGCCATAAAAAACTAAGAAGACCTAATTAAAATTATAAAACATAGACGCACAGTATTTAAATAAAAAATTAATTGAAATAGAATGAAGAAATAATTAAATAAAAAAAAAAATAAAACAAAAAATACATTTATTGCAAAAAATGTGAAATTTTTAAGTTAGGTTAGGTTTTTCTTTTGAAATTTCTAGTATTATCTATTGATTTTATTTATGGAATTAAAAGAAGTTAATTATCTAAAAATACAACTTACATAACATAAGCCTCAGTGTTTACTCCAATTATTCAAAAATCACAGCATATCCACCAATCACATCTACACACAAAAGCACCAAAATAAATAAAGATGGCGGAGTAGCTAGCCGTCAAAGTTTTCCCGCGCAATTTTCTCTGCAGCAGTGTTCGTCGCGTTGCTAACTCAAAGACGGTTTACGAACAAATAGCGATTCCAAGTTTACTCTGCATACAACATCGATGTGACCTGCCCTCGATGCCATATTGCTCGATTCCGGATCGATTAGATCAAGAATCGAATTAAAAAAAACTGGAGCCCAATGATCCGTTAACATAAAAATGTATATTCGACATTTCTGCATTCTTCGGCAACACTGTTCAACTGTATTTTAATGTTTAATGGCCTACATGCATTTTTTTAAAAATATCTATTCTTAGAATTTTCATTTTTATCTAACCTCCGGTTTCACTCATGCATAATATTTCAAGGTTATAGTTATTTACGGCATAAAAAGTAGCCCACATGCTCTAGTGCTCGAAATGGTCTTTTTTTAAATTAAAGATGGGTTTTCTCTTGACCAGCATCTATCCATTTAGATGGAGCGAGCTCACCCAGAAGATGAATAGGCATCTTCTGGGTCTACTCGAACCTTGAAAAGATTTGGGTTGTATGAGCTCGGAAATACAGATGCCGGCAGGGAGTTCCAATCCTTAGTAGAGCGCATTGTAAAAGATGTTTTAAAGCGCTTGGTCCGAATTTAAAGTCTAATTGTGGCAATTCACACTGCGTTTAGCAGTCATTTGGACTGCGCATCTGGCGGCAATAACCACCCCCACATAGAAGACCACTGTGAAATTACAGCATGTGTTCTGTTGTGTTTCGGTGAGTGAGTAAGGGATGCCAAAGCTCATTGGCCTATCCCTTCCCGACCCCTTAACTTTAATGCTCCTATGGTCAGCAGCTCACTTACAGCACTTGTGTGTGTTACTGACAACGGTAGACACCTACCATCAAGTGGACTGTCGGTCTGTTTGAAAACTTTTATATGAAAAAAAAAAAACAACCAGTGAAAATTCCTTCAAAATTACACAGTTTTGGAGATTAGACAGAGAAACAAAAATTATAAACAAAAATGTGGATTTTGAAACCCATTACTACGAAATTAAATACGTTTATTTTATTATTTATTGATTATTATCAAAAAGGCAAATAAATAAATGAATAATATTTTACTGATGAGTTTGCTGTTTACTGATATTTATTTACCCACATTACTGATGAAAGCTCTAAGACATCTCTTCCAAAATTCTCAGTGTCTTAAAACAAAAGTTTTGGACTATATGGCACTGAAACGTGGTCTCTAACTATGGACCTCGTAAAGCTCAAGTCGTTCAACGAGCTATGGAGAGGGCTATGCTCGTAGTTACAGTGTAAGATTGAATCAGGAATGAGGAGATTAGTAGACGAACGAAAGTTGCCGACATAACCCGAAAAATACATCAGGACATATATGTAGTATGGAGAGCCGACGGCCACTGGGGTCGTAGGTTCTAGAGTGGAGGCTACAGATTGGCAAGCGCAGCGTAAGACGTCCGCCCACATGGTGGACGGACGACCTGATAACGGCCGCGGGTCAAAGGTCGATCCAAGATGCTTCTGATCGTTTTTTTTTTTTTTTTGGAGAATTAAGGGGGAGGTCTTTGTCTAGCAGTGGACGTCCAACGATTGAAATGATGACTTTAAGAATTTGGTGTAAATTAAATAAATATAAAAAATATTTCACAGAAAACAAATGTAACTTAATTTTGAAAATAATTAAAGAAATAAATTGTATTAAAAATATTGTTTTGAGTTAATTAATTATATTGCTTTTTTAAATTGAACGCATTAAAAACGATTTGCTAAACTCAAGCATATATGAAAATCGAACGATAGTCTGACATTTATTTGACATAGCTAAATGGCATAGAAAAACACATATTCAGCCTAAAATATTTAAATTTTATATTATTTACGTGACTTCCTGATGTATTTAAACTAAATGTAACGTTACGTTATAATTAAAATGAATTAACATAAAAACATTTAAAAAATACGCAATAAATGTTATTTACATTTTTATAAAGAACAGAATGTGAAATCTTTGCTGAGTAGTTTATTTTCCTCTTCCTTGTACATACTTACATGTATAAGCAAATTCTCCTTAATGACGACACAAATATCATTTACATGTTTAATGCACTAACAAATTATCTGTGTACAAATAAATCTTGCAAAGAACAAATTATAAACAACTCATCTGTAAATTATTCATAATGTAAATCAGCTTCACAATAACATGAAAATATGTTCTTTAACATACTTGTATTTTCAATAGATCACAATAAAGCACGGGCTTAGTTCAGAGGGCAACATTTAATTAAATGAATTATGATCCTAAAAGAATTATGTATTTAATGTCTAGGAATAATGGATTCATAATTAATATCAGAGGAAACATACATCGGTGAGATTGAGGCAGTGGCGTGGCAGCTACGCACACGGAAAATCCGTACTAGTCCATATTAATATTATAAATATGAAAGTATTTCTGTCTGCCTGTCTGTTACCTTTTTTACGCCCGAGTGATCATCATCAAAATAAAAATCTAACGCCTAGCAAAGCTATAACAGCAATAAAGATGTCAGGCGTTATATTGCTCATATATTTTGTAAGGATTAATATTTTTTAAATTTTAAAACGCGGACGAAGCCGCGCTAGTCAATCATAAACTTATTTGTGTCCTGGA
Source organism: Bembecia ichneumoniformis (assembly GCA_910589475.2). Classification (NCBI taxonomy): domain Eukaryota; kingdom Metazoa; phylum Arthropoda; class Insecta; order Lepidoptera; family Sesiidae; genus Bembecia; species Bembecia ichneumoniformis. The sequence goes on along the minus strand of OU342538.1, from coordinate 10,440,612 downwards.
AAATGATAAGATACAATATGACACTTATAGCACAATGCTCTTCAATAATAGTGATAATTAACGAATACTATGTTATTTAAGTGTTCTAATTAATTGAGTACACAAATTATCACTTTTGACTTAAGAATTCACCATAATGTAGATGAGGTAACAAGTAAGCGATTGAAATGTAGGTACCCAGTTTATAAAAACAAAACTGTTTGTGTCTGCTATTATTTAAGAAGTCTATGAGTTAGTAGGAGGTTTATTTTCATTGAAATCTCACCCGAAGAATGGAAACAATTTTAAAAAGATTCGTCTTTAACTTTTAAAATTATTGTTTCAATTACCTAAAATAACAGACTCAAAGGGAACAGCTTCGTTGTTACGCGGTCTGTTTACATACATGAATGTCAAGTTAAGAAGAGTTTAAAAGCCTTAAATGAATATTTTTTATTTATGTTACTGTTTCAGTTACGCAAACGGTCCACTTGATAGTAGGTGTCTACCGTCGCCTATAACACAAGCAACGCCACAGCTGCTGCAAGTGCACTGCAGACCATAGTAGAATTAAGGATTAAGAATTGGGAAGGGATAAGGAAATGTACTCTGGCATCTTTTACTTACTCTCTGAAACATAACAGCACGCACTGATACTGTTATTTCACGGTGGTCTTCTGTAAGGGGGTGGTTACTGCCGATAGACCGGCTCCCCAAATGACTGCAACACGCAGTGCGCCCTGCCACTACTTTACTTTGAAAGTTTGAAAATTGAAAGCCAATTTTGAAAGTTCATTTCCAAAGTTGACCCTACCTCGTCCGGGTCCGGGACTCTCTGAGAGACAGAGCGTTTAGGCAAGTACACTAACCACTTATTCGATGGACTCATTAAACAACACACGTGTTAATAGCAATATTAAGACAACGACTAACGTCAGACCGAAGAAAATTTTTACAAAAATGAGCGCAACCTAATAACCTATGAATTAAGGTGCAATATTGTACAACAAATTTTTGTAGCTTCTCGGAGTATAACCGAACAGATAAAATTGGAAGATTTTTCTTAAATATTGTGTATTTTTTTTCCTTTTATATACTGCTACTTGGCAATATGCATCCATGTGACAATAGGCCAATAGGTTCTGTGAAGATCTCTAAATCTATGTTTTTAGTCAAGAAACTCGTCCAGTGACACAAGTCTTTGTTCTTATTCTTTGCGGCAATCCCTTAATACTCTGTCGTTCAAGCGAGTTCGTTCACTCCCTGATCCGTGTAGTTGAGCTGCCAGTTTGTTATGTTTTTTTTTCTCATAAAATATATTTTTTGTATAAATATAGTCTATTGTGCTTTGTATTTTTATCTAAGTTTTAATTTTACTTCAACAAGTCAAATTAGGCTACGAAAATAACGCTTTTCTGCCAAGTCCTCACCTTACCACTAAACTAGTACTAATTAATAACGTTAATGTATGTAGAGATAATTTGAAAATTATGTTTGCACACATTTTAGCATTATAATATTATAGATAGTAATAATATTATGATGCTAAAATTTATTTTATTAATTTATTTTAAAATTTATTTGCTTATTTTAGATTTTAGATAGATAGAAGAACTATCTCCATATGTTTGCGAGTATAATGAAACATTTTACTTGCACTTGTCCGACATCTTTTAATCACAACACAATCGACATTCCAAGAAAACGTCCAACGTTCTATTCGCACACAGAATTAAAGTAGAACTAGCCGTAAAAATTTAAATGAAACAGTCCCAACACACTTGATGCTATCTGTGCTCAACCCGTATCATTTTCCTGTTAAGTGTCTTGTTACCCATTAGTAACTGATAACACTATGTCGCGAAGCGCTCGAAACATCTGTTTTCGAGCACAAGTTGTGTTTCGATATAGACAGTGTCCATAAAGGGTCGTTATTAATAAGCGAGGTGTATGTTTACGAGCGAAATTACCGCAATACTCAAGTCGTAAATTAACTACGCAACTGAAATTCAAATGTGGTCTTCGCAGCTTCTCAAGTAAATGACACGGGTGTTAAGAGAAAGTTTACAAGGATTTATAAATATTAAATTACTTTATCTCTCTCTCTTTCTGGTTAATTTATAAAAATTCAAAGTGGATATTCTTAAAATTATGTTGAACATGATTTATGTAGTTTACCGTTCATTTTACGGTAGATACAATATTTTTGGGTCATTCTCGTAAATTATAGATTAGTAAGATGCATTCATTTATCCATAGTGTTTCATAAACACAAACAACGCCAGGAGGATCAAGTACTTTGGCAAAATTCATAGGATAAAGTGACTTGGTGGAGATAAGGAAATGGGGTCCGACATTTCATTACTCACCCACCGTATTGTGATGTTATTTTACCACCCCCTTGCAAAAGACCGGTGACTGCATGAGATATGCCAGAGCCCAATATACTATTCTCTCTAATCACCTACTAAAGTTAGTCATGCTCATACAGCATCAAAGGCGTTGCTTGCGTGAATAGGCGACCACTTTTCTCAAGTGAGCTATCATCCTGCATGTCGTCCATAATTTAAAAAAATCTTATATTTTCATTTACTTATGTTTAAATACTTGTGATAAAAATTCGGATAATAAACGAAACTAAACTAATAAATAAACTTAAATAATAATAAACTTAACTAAATGCGACTAAATCACTCCTATGATTTTGATCCTTTTCTAATGTTAACGTCGGCAGACAAGCTGTCGGTGCACTTGACCGATGGTAGGTAGCTACCTCGCCTATAACACAAGCAACTCCACAGGTGCTGCAAGTGGATTAAGGATAAAGGATTGGTAAGAGTTAGGAAAATGAACTCTGGCATCCCTTACTCACTGACCGAAACACAACAGTACACGTTCTGTTATTTCACGGTGGTCTTTTATAAGGGGATGGTTACTGCCGCCATACGGGCTGCCCAAATGACTGCGAATTGTAATTTTAATCCCTGCCACTACTTTCCACATCCAGACCAGAGCCAACTTTGAAAATTTCATTTCCAAAGTTGCCCTGCCGGGAATCGAACCCGGCAACCCTATAACAGAGCATTAAGGCAAGCACTCTAACCACTCATCCAAGGGGTTTGTCAATTTAAATCTGTCCACTTCAAACAATTTAATGATAACAGAAGATTAAAGAAAGCTATCATAGAGCAATCAATGTTGCATCATCAACATATTCTTATCTCTTTATTTTCAACTTTCATGAACATTTTATAATTTCAATTATCCCGACAGTAGTAAGTAGAAGTAATGACGGTATTGGTATACGATAAAAACCATCAATCATCTAGCTCCATCAGTTGGCACTAAGCAAATGATATTGAGCAAAACCGCACTTACGCCTTTGTTGGAAAAAAATCAATCGACTTTTTGCCCTTCATATTTCAACGGAAGTTTGTGTCCGGCCGGAGGAATGTGCTGTATTCTCAATTATAATAAATAGATATTTAAGGTAAGCGCGAAAATCTAAATTAGTTGAAAAATAAATACTTGTAAAGTACCTTGTTTATGAAACAAAAAAAAATCGATGGGACATAAATATGAGGGGAGTGACAGGATCTCCATTGGAAGGCCAGCCACACAAACTAACTGCTAATGGCTCCAGGAGCCGATCGCATGATATTTTAAAAAAAATGTCGTCCAGAGGGACAAATTCCTTTCACAAACAACTAACCAATGGGCTCATCATTTACACAAATATTAGCTTTTACCCGCACTTCTTTGTCTAAACATGTATTCAATTTTTATTATAGCTTATTTGCATTTTGATTAAACGATGATTTCTTTATTTTTATTTTTAAGTGAACCTTCGGGAACAGTATTTCTTTTCTAGATGAATGGTCCCTATATCCCTATGCCCTGTGTACCTGACAACATATACGTAAAATTTCATGATGATCGGTGGAGTAGTTACGGCGTGAAAGCCTATAAACAAATAAAACTCACTTTCGCATTTATATTAGTTAAGATATTATTATGTCCGTGCTAAAAGGGATACAATAATTTGACGCTGGTTAGGGTGTTTGCCTCAACGCTCTGTTCGATTTCCGGCAGGGTCAACTTTGAAGAATGAACATTTCAAATTTGGCTCTGGTTTGGATCTGGAAAGTAGTGGCAGGGCACACTGCGTTTCGCAGTCATTAGGTGCAGCCAGTCTGGCGGCTGTAACCACCCCCTTACAGAAGACCACCGTGAAATAACAGTGACCACCGTAAAACTTGCAGCAGCTTTGGCGTTGCTTGTGTTATAGGCGACGGTAGCCACCTACCATCAAGTGGACCGTCAGCCTGTCTGCCGATCTTAACATAAAAAAAAGATAATGAGATTTTGCTCTGTATAACAACATAGATATTATTAAGCAATTATAGCATTTTTCAAGCAGTGACAGTGATCAAGTTCGAAACATATATAAATTATGGTTTAATGAACAATAAACCCGTGAACAGAAAGTGTCCTAAATCACAGGTAGGTTAAATGGAGGAAATATTAGCCTTTCGTTGATGTTTTGACGTCCCTCGAGAACAATGAAGTAATTCTATTGATTGCTATGACAGACGCTCACTTCCCGGATAAGTAACTTGTTTTTCTCATAACACAAATACGGTCACTTCCTTACAACGCGCAAGTGTTATTTCATTTTTTCAGTGTTATTACGATTTTCTATTTCTATTTGTTCGACACTGACCGGTCCTCATTAAAACAAGTCTTGAAACTTTATACCTTCACAGAGCATAATACATATTATCACAGTCTAACGATAACGTCATACAATCGGGCAACGCTCAATGTTCGAACCTGCAAACTGAAGCGAGTTCGCCGAATGTTGCTCCACGCAAGTACATTCGTTGCCTGACTGTATGACGTAAATATGGTTAGACTGTGACATTATTAAGGCAAGTATTTGGAATAAAAGTGGGTTTCTTCTTGGGCAATAGAATCTTCGTCACGTGCTGCTTTTCCCAGAACTGATAGTTTACTAGGCCACTCCTTATTGATAATATCTTCTAGACTTCCTTACGTTGTATTTCCTTCGCCATGGCAGCCCGACACGAATATACCGTGTCGCCCCTGCATATATGAACTCAGATAAATTGACTGGGTACATTTCTGAAGTCATGTCTTTAAAGGAGTTTTATTGGAATATACAAATTTTTGAAATAGCTTGGACTAAATTAAATACCTACATTTTTTGTGACAAAGTGAGGCAGTCCGTCTGATAGCAAAAAGTAGGTACCGAGCCTTTTAATAATAACAAGTAAAAAATAGTAGACACTGACCTAGATTGAATTATAAGTTGAAGGACATTAGGAGGATAATATCATAAGGTGATGGTATTTTAATTACTTACGAACCGAAGCAAATTGTACACGTGTTCATAGTAGACTGTAGTTTTCTGTAAGGGGATGGTGACTGCCGCCAGACGGACTACCCAGTTTATGACCGCGGAACACAATACCCTGACACTACTAAAATTACTGTTGACAATGTATTGTAAGGGTCAGTTCACACCAGTTACCACTTGGTTACCACCGCGACGCGACGCAATATTGCATGAAGAGGCCAGTTGTTTCACGCTGCAAATCGCAACACCGCAAAACGCATCTCGACGCCAAGAGGAGCATCATGAAGCTTTCTAAAGTATCGTCCACGCTGGGTCGCAGCGTTGCGTCTTGGGATGCCGCTCCGCGCCGGGAGACACAAGAATAAGAACAAATCAAGAAACGCAGCGTGAAGTCGCTAACACAACTTTCGCGTAATCACTGAATTGTGTATCTTTTTCTATAGCTAATAAGTTCTATATTGTACTGCTACCTTAATGCACATTTCACCAACAGACACCTAGAGTTAGGGAACACTTAACTATTTTAAGCCAGCCATTCACGGCATTCCGCCTTGCAGTTTGGCGATTCGTGCAGGATTGTATAAGTGACTGCCGTGAGTGGCCGGCTTAAGTAGCAGTTATGTGTTCCCGGGCATAAAACGTACAGGCTGCGTCGTGTTTTGGTGTGATTAGACTTCTAATATTAAAAGTGCGTTCTGCAGTCAAAAACTGGGAATCTTGTCTTGAAGCAATGACCTAATGAGCTAGTAATTCATAGCTTTTATCTACGTACTTACAGAAGATCACGTGAAAAACGTGAAAAAAGCAACGATTGTTGTGTTTCGGTGCATGACTAATTTAGGCCATAGTTGGTGATGACAAATGGATATGCTGTTCAATATACGACTGCAAAAAGCAGGTGTATATCGAACATTAATTTATTATTTTCCATTTCAATAAATATATTGTTAACAAATAAAATATCAAACCATTAAACTCATTATAACAAGTTCCTAGGCATCTTCGCGTTTTCATTCGAGACCATAAAAGTGAATTGTAAAAGTAATTGGATTTTAATTAAATAGAAAACGGCAAACAATCTTATAGGAATTTTAAACGAGTGGAAAGTATTAGTGAAATAGTTGTTTCTGCAACATTTCAATATATTACGTTTAAGAATGAAGCGAGTTTATGTCAAAGGCATTTAGCGTCATTAGAGGCATACTAGGAAAACACTGAGAGCGCCTTTGTATTGCACTTATAAATTTCATAAATGAATTGCACATTTGGATAGACTTTGTAGTATTAATATTTCTATCAGTAGTGGAATATGTAATATTAACTATAATATTCGTATCAATATTTATATATCTACTTTGTGTTCACTTATAATATTGGTACTAACAGTATAATAGGTTGATAATCCACCTTCTTCTTCTCTTTCCGTTGTTATTGATCTTTGAGTTTTTCATTAACATTTTCTCTGACCTTCATTATGTCATAATTCTTTGAAAATTGACCCTTCTATGCTTTCGTAGGAAAGCTTATTCCTATAAGAAGTTATTGTATTAGTTACAGGATTAGTATTTATTATTTTCTGGTTTTTCTTTGAGTTTTTCGTTTGTATGGCTCACCTTCAATTACATTTTCTATTGTAAATATACGTATTAGACATAGGGGTACCACGTGAGTACATGCCCTTTTTCATTTTCTATAAATTACTAATTACATTTAGTTATATTTCCAAGCACATTGTTAAATATTCACAAAAATGTATTTTTGTGACATTTCTTTTATGTTTATTTACATCGTTGCCGTAGTAACTTTGCACCCGTTTTCAGACCATGACGTCAGATTTTCGGGTATAAACTCCTTAGAAGAGGTCTAATACCTGGCCGCTTGAATATAAAAATTCAAAATTCCAAATTTTATTTTAAAAGAACGGATTCATTCTACAGAGGTTTCTTAATAGATATCGGCGATGAGTAGGTCATTGGAGAATCAGCCTCTAAGCTGAAAGCATATATTTATTTATTACGGTGTCTGCTCCTCTCCTACGGTGTCTGACCTCGAGTACCTCTGTACTCTCATTCATCGGGTGCTGCTGTTGCTTCTGGGCTGCTGCCGGCCGACCACCGTACCGGCTGCTGTCCTTACTAGGACCGCTGCCGGCTTACCACCGCTCCGGCTGCAGTTCCTCCAGGGCCGCTGCCGGCCTACCACAGCTGCAGTCACTGTTCCTCCAGGGCCGCTGCCGGCCTACCACAGCTGCAGTCACTGTTCCTTCAGGGCCGCTGCCGGCCTATCACAGCTGCAGTCACTGTTCCTCCGGGGCCGCTGCCGGCCTATCACCGCTCCGGCTACCGTTTCTACAGGCCGCTGCCGGCCTACTTCCTCTTCGGCTACTGTTCCTACCGGGCCGCTGCCGGCCTACCACCGTTCCAGGCTGCTGTTCCTGCCGGCCTACCACCGTTCCTGGCTGCTGTTCCTGCCGGTCTACCTCCGTTCCGGCTGCTATCCTACGGGGCCGCTACGGAATAGAGCATCCAGCAGGAGACCCTCTTGGGGTAGCATAGCTTAATTTACTTATTTCATCCACTGTAGTCCCTAACTCTCCACACCACCTACACCTACACCCCCGTTCACCAACTCCACCCTTCCTTTTTTTTAATAAATTTGTTAATTTCTTTTCCCAGTCTTTTATTTTATATATTTTTTTTAGTCTGGCAGGCTGTTCTGTAACAAATTGGCGCCCAACGTGGGGCAAATGGCATATTAAAGACTTTAAAGTATAAAATATTAATGTATTATAAGTTATCTTAAATATATTATTTAGCATATTTTGTTTAAACATATTGTAGCTAGTACTTTATTTTATTATCTTGTCTTCATATGTCGTATCTATTTCTTACTTAGTTCGTAATTTCAACTGTTACCCTCTTTCTTAGTCTTCATAGTAATATTTACTACATTTTTCGTACCTGAAATGAAAAATATTTTTTAGAATTTTTTTTAACTTCTGAACACTACAAGATCAGTGTTCTTTAGCCTTGTGCTCTACCGCACTAAGCTTACTTTGATCTCTACAAGATCAGTGTTCTTTAGCCTTGTGCTCTGCAGCACTAAGCTTACTTTGATCTCTACAAGATCAGTGTTCTTTAGCCTTGTGCTCTACCGCACTAAGCTTACTTTGATCTCTACAAGATCAGTGTTCTTTAGCCTTGTGCTCTACCGCACTAAGCTTACTTTGATCTCTACAAGATCGCTTCAGTCTCGTGACTAGGGACTTTACTTACTATTTATATATATGTATATTATCTCTTAATCTAATAGGAGCGGTTGATAACTCCTCAAAAAAAGCCATACTATCAATTCTAATATACATATATATAGATATAATGCTTTTATAGATTAATTTTTCCATATAAGAGCGGATGATAACTCTTTATAAATAAGCCCTATAATCATTTTTAAGTCCAACCTATAGAGTGGCAGTCATTGAATGTGAACTCCACCCTTATAGTATGAAAGTAGTATGTATATGAGATTAGCATGAATTTGAAGTATGTGAGAAGTGTTAGTGATGAATGATAGGCTAGGTTGAGTCTTTACGGACCTATTAAAAAAAAAAAAAATTAAATCTTATTAGTAATATTCTTCATTTTTTTTTCTTTGGAACGTGGGGAAAAATAATTTGTTACAGAACAGCCTGCCAGACTAAAAAAAATATATAAAATAAAAGACTGGGAAAAGAAATTAACAAATTTATTAAAAAAAAGGAAGGGTGGAGTTGGTGAACGGGGGTGTAGGTGTAGGTGGTGTGGAGAGTTAGGGACTACAGTGGATGAAATAAGTAAATTAAGCTATGCTACCCCAAGAGGGTCTCCTGCTGGATGCTCTATTCCGTAGCGGCCCCGTAGGATAGCAGCCGGAACGGAGGTAGACCGGCAGGAACAGCAGCCAGGAACGGTGGTAGGCCGGCAGGAACAGCAGCCTGGAACGGTGGTAGGCCGGCAGCGGCCCGGTAGGAACAGTAGCCGAAGAGGAAGTAGGCCGGCAGCGGCCTGTAGAAACGGTAGCCGGAGCGGTGATAGGCCGGCAGCGGCCCCGGAGGAACAGTGACTGCAGCTGTGATAGGCCGGCAGCGGCCCTGAAGGAACAGTGACTGCAGCTGTGGTAGGCCGGCAGCGGCCCTGGAGGAACAGTGACTGCAGCTGTGGTAGGCCGGCAGCGGCCCTGGAGGAACTGCAGCCGGAGCGGTGGTAAGCCGGCAGCGGTCCTAGTAGGGACAGCAGCCGGTACGGTGGTCGGCCGGCAGCAGCCCAGAAGCAACAGCAGCACCCGATGAATGGGAGTACAGAGGTACTCGAGGTCAGACACCGTAGGAGAGGAGCAGACACCGTAATAAATAAATATATGCTTTCAGCTTAGAGGCTGATTCTCCAATGACCTACTCATCGCCGATATCTATTAAGAAACCTCTGTAGAATGAATCCGTTCTTTTAAAATAAAATTTGGAATTTTGAATTTTTATATTCAAGCGGCCAGGTATTAGACCTCTTCTAAGGAGTTTATACCCGAAAATCTGACGTCATGGTCTGAAAACGGGTGCAAAGTTACTACGGCAACGATGTAAATAAACATAAAAGAAATGTCACAAAAATACATTTTTGTGAATATTTAACAATGTGCTTGGAAATATAACTAAATGTAATTAGTAATTTATAGAAAATGAAAAAGGGCATGTACTCACGTGGTACCCCTATGTCTAATACGTATATTTACAATAGAAAATGTAATTGAAGGTGAGCCATACAAACGAAAAACTCAAAGAAAAACCAGAAAATAATAAATACTAATCCTGTAACTAATACAATAACTTCTTATAGGAATAAGCTTTCCTACGAAAGCATAGAAGGGTCAATTTTCAAAGAATTATGACATAATGAAGGTCAGAGAAAATGTTAATGAAAAACTCAAAGATCAATAACAACGGAAAGAGAAGAAGAAGGTGGATTATCAACCTATTATACTGTTAGTACCAATATTATAAGTGAACACAAAGTAGATATATAAATATTGATACGAATATTATAGTTAATATTACATATTCCACTACTGATAGAAATATTAATACTACAACTTGTGTAACAGCATAACATGGAAATAGTAGAATAGAACGTGTTTTTATAAATATCTATCTATGTATATCCATACACAAGTAATATATAAAATAAATATAACCATTCTGTCTGTTTCTCCGCTAACTTCTAAACCATCCGACGAATTTTGATACAGCTTTCCGTCTGCGCGAAGCCGGAAGGGGGTCGCTAGTTTTTTATAATTCAACAAATCTAAAATATAAAATTCTCGCGTCACAGTGTTTGTAGCAAAACTCATCCGAAACGGCTTGATCGATATTCATATGAAATATTATGTGTAGGTAGTAGGTATGAGAATAGTCACCCTCCTACTCCCCCCCTTTTTTTTAATCGCGATTTTAGTATTTTTGTATGAACAATATCCAAAAAAAATAACCGTCGTTCATTGACGTGAAGTGTCGCGTCATTTTGACACATGGTTTGAAAATAAAATTGGACCCGATAGGTGGCGCCACAATCGGGTTAGAGAATTATTTTCTGGTTCGGTCAGGACAACGTCTGCTGGGTCAGCTAGTATTCCATATAAAAGTATTGACTGCAAATTCACCCTGTCATTATCATCTGAACAGTAGACGTACAAAGCTGGACATAGGCCTCCACATTTTTTTTTGACATTATTCGAATTCTAAATTATTTCGAAATCCTGCGACAGCATGACCTCAAAATAATAACGCTATAATAGTCTTATTGAATGTGTAAATCCTTGATACAGCAGAAAAATTAAATTAAAACGAACATTACGATATTAAACTGTGACGAAAGGGATAAAGGTCAACGCAGGATTTTAAGTATAAACTGTTTAAAATGTTGCGTAAATCGGATAAAATTCTGAACGTAAATTCAGTGTCTACTTACTTTTACGAAAACGGATATTATTAATGTTTTTAAAATGTTAAGGTTTTGGGTTTGTATAGTTATTATGCATTTAAAGACTCCTGCTTCTTGTAATAACAGGGTCTGTAGCAAACTTAGTGCCCTGCGGACCATGTGGAAGAAGTGTGTACCTACCCTGTGGAAGACCCTGGTCAGAAGCTGAAACAGCCCAGTAAGTTTAAAAAAATAGCAAGCTAATTCGAGAATATGGGAATCTGGCCTAATTTACTCACGTACCGAAATATTTCTTCGGTTATTTTTCACAATGGTTTTCGTTCTATAGGGGCATAGATTAAAATTACAACTACTAATGCATAAAGACGTGGTTGTTACTGTTGTCTGACAGGGTGCTCAGTTCTTTACTGGAGAATTTTCTCGCAAGCGTCACGTCTTATCTTAATGACCTTAGAGGACAGACGCACGGCTTCTGATGCGTCATTTCTCTGAATGCTCTGAATCTCTACTGAATGCTGTCTGAAATGCGAACCCAAGCCTGGAAGAAGGTTAAAACTGTTCCACTTTCCCCTATCATGAACCAATTGCGATTTTAACTCTATATAGTGTATACCACAGATTACCCAAAACTTACAAAGTTCACACACTTGGACATTTTACACCAGTCGAAAATATCTTTCAAGTGCAGTGTCGTGAGTGCGCTGAAGAACAAATTCTGTATTGCTTGAGGGTTTTTGTTCAAAATAAAATATATAAATAAATAAGGAAAATTCACTTTTTGAACTTGGTATAATATGTAGGTAAGTACAATATATTATTGTGAACAGTATTTTTAAGCAATGCATATTTTCTTGATGTTGCTTGTATAAGCGACAGAGCAACTTATAACGACAAGTGTTTTATTTTTTTATTTAATTTTATTAAAGATGGGTTTGCTCTTGGCCAGCATCTTCGTGTAGGAAAAATGAGGCCGACGATGGATTGAGCTCACGCAGAAGGTGCATTCACTCGAAGACTGTATGAGCTCGGGAATACAGACGCCGGCAGGGAGTTCCAAAATCCTTAGCAGTGCGCATTATAAAAGATGGTCCTTCGGCCTTCTTCACGAGCATTACATAAAAATGTATTTTATTTATTTTATTTATCCTCACAGAAAATAGTTACCATTTGTTGAAATAATTAATACTATTGAACTAAAAATATCAAGGGAACGACTTACAAAGTGCAATTCACTAATTTATTATTGGTTAAAACACGCGTGATTACATTCCATAACATGATCGTTAGACATGAAAGCGTTAGATAACCTTTTAGTCACGTAACATCAACAGTTCGGCGTCTTCCTATGTGAATTCATATATTTGCCGGAACAGTGACGATTAGTTTCGATGAATAATGTCGATGTTAATGGTTATGAACTTTATTTTATTTTGTAACAAATATATATGTAACAAGAACTAGACTGTAAATTTATTTGAATTCAACATTAATTTTACATTAAACAAAAATAAATTTGATGGTTATTTTGTGTGGCTTAAGTAGGCACAAATAATACCTTATGCCTCAATTAAAGGATCAATAATAAAATAATAAATACCTAATTATTACAGAAAGAATTTCAATGAGCAGAATCAATCAGGTATAACACCTTCCTGCTAAACGTTTAATAATAAAATCTTAACGGATATCCGTTGGTATATCCGTCGGTTGAAGTGATGAACTCTGATATCTTTGACCAAACACGACGAAATTTCGGTTTTTTTTATTTATGTAAAGATCGACAAGTCTGAAGGCTCACTTGATAGTTGGTCTACCGTCACCTATAAACACAAGCAGTGCCATAGAGAACCCTTGATAGGTGGTATCAAGGGTTCTCTAAGGGTAGGTGAATGGGCCCATCGTCTATCCCCCCTTATTGTGTAAGGAATATCTTACCGAACACAACAGCGTATGCACAGTAATTCACACTGGAGTAAAAGAGTAGTTACTGTCGCCAGACGGGCTGCCCAGTGCCCAGCTTACGAATGCGAAACGCAGTCAAATCAAATCTAATTAAATCGTGTATTTCTCAAAAGTAGGATGACAATATCACTTTTCTGAAGTCGATTAAATTACTCAAGCTACGAAACACAGATTATATAGCAAGAATATACTGTTAATTCATAATAGGTCTATGAAAATGGCTATGCTTTTAATTAGTATTAAAATCCTTTTTATTCAACTCTCTTAATCTCCAGATCGGCAAAGTTCTCTTAATCTCCATAAAACTCTCATAAAAGCTCTAACAAATAGACATATTTATTATTAAGACACTTGCAGAAGATCACAGTGCAATAAAAGCATGTGTGCTGTTATGTTTCGGCAAGTGAGTAAGGGATGCCTGAGCCCATTCCCTATCCCTTCCTAATTCCTTATCCTTAATCCTACTATGGTCGGCATAGACTATGGCACCACAGGGGCGGATCCAGGATTTCATTTTGGGGGGGGGGGGGGGCATTCTGACAAAGTTCGGAGTTAGGGTTAATATCACAAGTAATTTTTTTGTGTGTTTTTTTTACTAGTTGAGATGCATTACAATTGCAAATACTTTTAACCCGCGTAATCGCGTATTTGAACTGTCTCAAATGTCTGACATGAATTATGAAACTTTCGATAACTTTGATTGATATGAATTATATTATTCTATATTCAGTTCATATATGAATTGAATTGTACTTGAATTGAATTGAAAAGTTAAGTCAAAAATATGGAATTCCTGGGTCTTTGGGGGGGGGGGGGGCATGGCCCCCATGCCCCCCCCCCCCGTATCCGCCAATGACAGGTACTTGCAGTATCTGTGGTGTTATAGGCGACGGTAGCTGCCTACCATCAAGTGGACCGTCAGCCTGATAGTACATATAGTTTTATAATTTATATATGGTAATTAAGGCCTAATTAAGCCTCTCTGACGTCTTTAACATAAGAATAAAAAACCGTCTCTTCTTTTCTCTTCTTTTAATTCGGAAAGAAATCTAAACGTTTCTGAGTGCATCTAGCCCAGTAAATAAATGCTTCATATTAGATACCTCTATTTCCGACAATCACCCTGCCAGATTCAAGATACATGATTTTTATAGTTCTATGATCTTTCTAAGTAACTGGAGCTAGACTAACTTTATTTAATCCGCTTTCGTATTAAACATATATGTACAATATATATATATAAATGGTTTCAAAACTACAAAATAATCTAAACAAATTTTTCTAAATACAATACGGTAGGTACTGGTTACTTAGAAATGATTTCAGACCAGTCTTCGGTCTACTTCCTCCAACTTTGAATTAACCAGTATTAGCCTCGCAGCTAACCATTTACTAGCAAAGTAAGCTATTTTATTATCAATTTACGACTGCTAATAATATCATCCTACTTATCATCAACTATTATCTGTTTAGCAAAATATTCTCCTTGGGCGAAGCTGACCATTACAAACTTCTTTTGAATCTCTTTGTAAAAGATATTGCGGAAAATTCATTCCAGTTTTATATTTAAGAAGAAAATTTAGAGTGAAATTTTAATCTAATATCAGAATCGGAATATAAAAATTATGTTTATTTAAATGTTAATATTTATGTAACACTAAATCCCAGTTATATTATAAATAAGATTTTTTTAATGATGTTTTCATCTTTAAAAAGAAAAATGTTAAAAAAAAATCTATAATTTATAAAAAGCCGCGGACTAACACTAAGTAGTGCATAGTTACATAAAGCAATAATTATTAGACCAATGAGTCGAAAGCTCGGTAGCTTTCAAAGCAATCAGTAAATAAAAATTAAGCTTTTTGTACACCATGATTCCACATTGTAAATTTAAAATTTTATATTTTGAGTGTGTATATTATGGAGCTTGGTATCTGACCGTACCTGTCCTTTATAAATATCTTTAAAAATACATTAAAATAACTGTCAGTGCAGCTAACAAGATCGAACGCAAACCACGTAACCGACTATAGACGAGAGTTCACACAACTGGGGAAGTTGATATTCAAACAACATTCTTTTGAGGAACACAAGGCGCGAATGCCTTCCTAACTATGGGAAAACACGACAAGTGTTTTGCTTGGAAGTGAGATACACGACACCATAATCGTATCGAAATCTGTAACCGACTATTAATCTGTGTATTCTGAAAACATTCATTCTTTGCCAATAAAGAAGAAGTGTGTTGTTTGGAAATTATGTACATCCTCTTTGTTTATCGCTCTTTCCATTAGTAAAAATCGTATCAAAATCCGTTGGGCGGTTTAGAAGTTAGCAGAAAAAGTGAAAGAAGCGGACAGCGATTTAATTTTATAATAATTGTTATTACGTGAATATTTATTAAATTAAACTCACTATACACAATAAAGACACAATTAATACAATATTTCTATAATAATAGCTATGATTTTTAATAGGGTTTGACAGACAGGCAGAAAATGAAGGTTTTGGAACAAAAATTTGGAATCTGGCATTCTATACTCATGCTACGAAACACAGATTATAGCAAGCACATGTGCTGTTATTTGACAATGTTGTGTATGAAAGTGGCTACATTACATGGCCTACATTCCAAACAATTTATTTAAATCATCTTTTGTGTCATTGTATCGATATTGTATTGTAATTTGCAAAAGTCGCCAGGGGTGACGGTTCATTTGATGGTAGGTGGCTACTGTCTGTCGTGGCATACGGCTACACAAGTGCTGAAAATTAAGGATAGGGAAATGGACTTTGACATCCATTTCCCTATCCTTATATTATAATAGAGTTTATATGGTATTTACTACTTTTAACGCCGCAAAGATTACAATTGATAAAGAACACACATTGAATAATTCACCCGTTCCACCTATGCCTACTAAGGTATTCCCACTGGTAGGGATCTAATCATTTCAAAAATTAAATTGAACTGCTCTTGGTTTAGTTTTTAAAATTATCGGAGTTAACGTTAAATATTTCAAAGTCCACTTTGAGCAGATACAACCGATACCTCTCATGTCAAATGAATTTTCTTCTTCTTCTTCTCTTTAAAAAAATGGCAATTCGGCTCATCTTGAAGATGGCCATTATCTGCCAATGTCAGGTTTGAAAAAAAGGCTATTGGGCTCCGCCACGAGCTCCGTTTAACGGAGCCCGCTCGGAGCCCACGTCGTGTGGGCCTTCTTTGTCCCCAAAACCAATCCGATCGGTCGAGCAAAGGCCGGTGAGGAAAAAAGCACCGACCCCTGCAACCGCCCGGATTGCTAAGGGTAAGCCCCCCCACCACGACGAGATCATGCCCACCTAGGGGGGGCAAATGAATTTTCAATCATTTGCACATTTTTTAAGTAAAAAAAAGTGACAGCCAAGCTGACGATCTGCTTTATGGTTAGATGGCTACCGCCGTCTGTAAACATAAGCCGTCTGTAACAAAACTTTTTTTTTTTTTTAATCTTTATTGCTCATGCGTTTATATGAGACGTTGAATTTTTTATTTTTATATTTATACTAGCTGGTGGCCGCGACTTCGTCCGCGTTGAAAAATGAAAAATATGTGTGTAACATAACGCTTGCGTCTGGATCCAGCGAGTCCCGTCATTCCCGTCGCGTTGTTGATGCGAGATCGCTTCAATTTATTTTCTCCTGCGTACTTTTTGATTTAAGATATCTCCTAAACCTAAGATATTCATTGAAATCAAATGATGTCAAGGGCAATATTGTTAATTAATTAAATACTTGTGATGAATAACGTATTTATTTGCATTAGGTTTAATATCATGTTTATAAAAACACCTTCGCAAATAATGCAGTATTTTAGAACAAATTTGATTACCATAAAATAGGTTATAGTGACTCAACCTTAAAAGATAGACATATGCTGTCGCGGTTTTTTTTTTAGAATTTTTAAAGGGGAACAATTCCGTCATACATTAACACCGTTTACGCAGCGCACGCAACGGAAGTTCTCAAAAGGGATAAATTTTCCCGATTTTGCAATGTTTTTCATTGAAGCTCCGCTCCTATTGGCCTTAGCGTGATATTATATAGCCTACAGCTATCCTCGATAAATGGTCTATACAACACAAAAAGAATTTTTCAATTCGAACCAATAGTTCCTGAGATTAGCGCGTTCAACCAAACATAAAAACAAACAAACAAACTCTTCAGCTTTATAATATTAGTATAGATGATCCCTCGGGAACAGTACTTTGTATTTTTCTGTAAACCAGACATAGTGTATGCAAAACCAGACAAAGTATATGCAGGAGATTGTAAATGCTCCTTTACTGTTGCAAAAATCTAATCAATGCATATGGCGCATATGGCAAACCTGTGCATATGGTGCGACCCAAGGTTCACTGGACCCATATATGAGTTTGTTTTTTAGCCCAAGCTTAGTCAACCAATTCCAATTATTTTTATGTGGAAAGCAAGCAATTATAATAATATATTCAGCAATATTTTTACCGCATGGTTACCTATTGCTTTATTACATTCAATGATAAGTGAAGTAAGCGATGTAGAAAATTTACGTTTTTCTAAATATTTGAAACATTGTTTTCTATGTAAATATTTAATTTTATGATATTCTTTTTTTTTAATATTCTTATGGATCTCGCAAAATTTTGA
The DNA here is from genome assembly GCA_910589475.2 of Bembecia ichneumoniformis. NCBI lineage: Eukaryota > Metazoa > Arthropoda > Insecta > Lepidoptera > Sesiidae > Bembecia > Bembecia ichneumoniformis. Next base: position 10,422,651 of record OU342538.1, on the reverse strand, counting down.
TCAGTATTTAAAATCGAACGCATAGTAAGTAACTGATTTTCGATAATTATTTTGTAAACTTATTTATTGTAGATATATAACAAACAAATAAAGGTAATGACGCCATCGTCCATTTGCTCTATGATAGCTTAATTAATTTATACGTATTTAAGTATAATAAGATATTATCTCTTCTTTTCAATAAGGAATGTACGTTGTACGCTTCATACTATTTTATGAAACAAAGTCCCCGCCCTTTCTGTCTATATGTATGTATGTATGTTCGCGATAATCTTAAAAACTACAGAACTAATGGAACTAACGGTTTTCACTAATGGAAAGAGCGTTGTTTCACGAGGAAAGTTTTTATATTTGACCCATGGGAAGCCGGGAGCGATGCTTACCTATATATATTTGCTTACTGTAGCTTATATATTATATTTTATACACCAACCTCTAATTATTATTTTTATGGTATTAACATTTTTTATAATAAATAATAACCGTCGTACTAGTACCATAGATAAAATACTACTTAAGTATTTTATCTATGCTAGTACATAAGGAGAAAAAAATATTATTCTTTATAGTCCGGGCAAAATAAATTTTTTAACACATTATGTCCTATGGTTTTTTTTCTCGTTTTGATTGAAGTTTAGGTTTATTAGAAACCCGCGTTGGATGGTTAGGGTGCTTGCCTTAACACTCTGTTCTAGGGTTCCAGGGTTCGATTCCCGGTAGGGTCAACTTTGAAAAATGAACTTTTTAAATTTGGCTCTGGTCTGGAGCTGGAAAGTGGTGGCAGAGCATACTGCGTTTTACAGTTATTTGGGCAGCCCGTTTGGCGGCAGTAACCACCCACTTACAGAAGACCACCATGAAATAACAGCACGTGTGCTGTTGTGTTTCGGTGAGTGAGTAAGGGATGCCACAGTCCATTTTCCTATCCAATCCCTTATCCTTAATCCTACTGTAGTCGGCAACGCACTTGCAGCAGCTGTGGCGTTGCTTGTGTTATAGGCGACGGTATCCAACTACCATTAAGTGGACCGTCTCAGCCAGTCTGCTGATCTTAACATAAAAAAAGAGTAATATTATTAATTAAATTCTTTACGAGAGTCACATTGTATAGAACAACAAATAGTTATCTACCAATTTGAAATACTTTCAAAGAATAAGTAATACATAAAACCGTTTAAAATTCATCTGGCAACTAAACGGCGAGTTGATTTGACCGAAAACTTTATAAAACTTTATAATGACAGACAGCGATGAACGTGTGAGAATGATGCATGCATTAACTTTTTCTTCATTAACCATCTTATTTACGGCATTGACCGTCGTACGTCGACCCACTGAATGTAATTGTTCCTTTGTCTCATCTAGAATTGAAATAACAATTCCTATATGAGTAACCTTATTCGTCTCTCATTAAACATAATGTTTTTCACACACTTATATTTTCGAGATAATTGTTTTCTGTGAACGTTTAAAAGTACTGTAAAATGAACTGTAGTTTGGTAAAAGTTGAAAAGTTGAGGGAAAAGCTGTTTTAACGAATCGATGTGTGGCATTTTGGTGGATGGTAGCGGAAACAGTTCTGCGCACGCAAGATTGCAATTCTCAAAAAATGGACAGGAGAGAGTTGGACTCGCGACCTTTGAGGCGATTTATAGCTCCACGCGTTAGAGGTCTATAAATTGTTAGGAAATTAGTTCGTTTAAAAAAGGTACAATTCTATGATCACAATAATTACCAAATAAGTAAAATCTTGCAAAGCAATTTATTTTTTTTGTTTACAGAGACACCTTCGTTGATAAAAAAGTTACATGTTTATATTTTTATTTATTGAAAATATATAAATAAGTAAATTATTACATAGTAAACTCGATTATACAATTGAAGACATTAGCTACTACTCTCAAAAAAAAAAAAAAAACGTTGTATTCGGTATAGCGTGTAACTTTTTTGTTTATAAACCGATTGGAATAAAACAAACGATGAATGTTACGAAAAGCTTGCAGTGAAAACCACAGTTAAATCGGTTAAGCCGTTTCTGAGACTAGCGTGCACAAACACACACATAAACAGATAAACTGGCAAAAATTCTAAAAACTATACGTATTTTTTGACCTGGGTAAAATAAGTACAACGTGTACAAATTGCTTTTTAAAAATCTTTAATGTAAAGAAACGGCTCGTTTACGATTTTAGGATATTCTATTTATTTTAATGTGATCAGTAAAAATATTTTAACATTTACCTAATTTGAAAAAAGAAAAAAAAACTATCATAAGGGCGAGCTGTAAACAATATATACAATATATTACATCTGCACCCAGGAATATATACAATATATTACTTGATAGTAGATATACCTACCTACTATCAAGTAGACCTTTGGCTTGCCTGCTACCCTTTATAATAAAAAATAAAAAAAATTAAGTTAATAAATAAAACAGAGAAACTTTGTAGTCTACAGTTGATTCATGTATTTGACAATTGGCATAAATCTCAGGACAAATATAACTCACAGCCAGAAGCCTTCACACCTCAGCTACAAGAAGTTGTATGCATTTTTTTAGGTTAATTAACTACAATTAAAGGATTTATTTCTGTACTTGTTTTGGGAGACCCTATTCCGTCATAGATTTACCAAATCATTAAAATTAAAACATTTAATGATTTGATTTCAATGTTTTGGTAAATCTATGAAACATATTGTAAATTTAATTAATTTTTAGATCTAAATATATATAGAACATAGCTGAGTATTTTCACTCAATAACTATAGGTACGTTTATTCAGACAGACAGACGGAAGGACAATAACGTGAAAGGGTTTCTTTTTCCCTGAATACGGAACCCTAAAAAACGTAGTGTTTAAAAGTCAGCTCAATTGTTTTGGGATTGATAATCAGATCAAATTTGGAATATAGCTTTTTGGAGTTGTGAATGACACTGGTTTTCGTTCCAAGACAGGCACTTGATTATAGCATTCACGATCTGTAAATGGGCGTAGGTGATTTATTAGCAATAATATCTGTTATTGTTACAATTTTGAGATATTTGTTTTAATTTCCGATTGCAATAATTGATTTACAGAAATAATTTTCCGGCTTACACAAAAATTACTCTACTTCAAATTGGTTTTAACATTTATGATTTGTACGAGTTTTATTAACTAGCTGATTCACGCGACTTCGTCCGCGTGACTTTATAAAATATAAAGGGTGGGAGATGGGGGGTGTGAATATCCTATCTTACTCGTTGATAATGTAGCTTTCTATAGGTAAAAAAATAATTAAAATCGGTCCAATAGTCTTTGAGTTTATTCATTACAAACATACATTTGTATGGAGGGAGGTAAAGGGGGGCGATGGGTGAGGGTGAGTAGTCTATGTTACGCGCTAATAATTTCTATAAGTGAAAGAATTTTTAAAATCGGTCCAGTAGTTTTTGAGTTAATTCTTACAAACATACCTACAAATTTTTCTCTTTATAATATCAGTAGCTTAAAATAACAATTATAGTTTAATTTCCTAATCTTAGAACATATGAGTTGTTCTTTATACGTCTTGTCAAAATTAGTATAACATAAACATTAGCTAAGTATTCTCAGATTTATAGGTTTGCCCATGATAAATTTTCCTTCGCAGTTGGTTAGTGGTTTTTGATACATGGGAATACCTTACATAATATGATTGTAAATTACATTTTCTTTTCTTATTAAATATATTTAACTAGCTGCACTCGACTACGCTTTGCTGCGGCCCATAGGGCGGAGCAGTGCACATGGGGGGTACGGATGTTATATAGCCTATAGCCTTCCTGTGCCTTCCTCGATAAAATGGACCATTCAACACAAAAATATTTTTTCAATTGAACCAGTAGTTCTTGAGATTAGCGCATTCAACCAAACAAACAAACAAACTCTTCAGCTTTATATATTAGTATATAGAATAATTATATTGCCAGTGTAACAACTGAATTATTTAAATTATGAAAAAACTAAAACATATTTCAACTAATACATATTTAATACAAAATCTAAATAAATGTTTATATTAGTTTTTTCATCGATTAGGTACCTACGTGATTTTACATTCAATACCTAATCTATTCTACAATTCCATATTCATTTAGCTGTGACTTCGTAACACCAGACTGTACCAATTAGACCGGGTCATATGTTACGAAACATTACAAATATACACTAGTGAAAGTTGTGATTTACCGCTTTTAAACAACGAATGAAGCACAAAATTACCCTAGCAATCACACAAAATGACTTTTTAATAACTAAGTTTAGATTACGTCACTTATATCATAAATCTTTAAATGTTATGTCGCTATTTCTTTAATAGTTTGTAACGAATTATATAAACTTTTGCTTTGTTTAAGTGAGATGTTATGTTGATACAAAAAATAATAATAATAGGACCCAAGTGTATCTAAGCACTCAATTCTCCTTGAATTTATAAGTCTATGGTACCTAAGTTACATAAGTAAAAAAAAATGTCGTTCCACCGCGATACTGTTTTGAATATCTACAGCTAGTAATAAATTATATTAGAAATTAAATGTGACAAAAATTTTGTTTCGAGCATGTTTGAATTTAGTTGTCATATGGAAGAATACCTGAGCCCGCAACTTCGTACGCGTGGTATTCGGTATAGCGCGTAACTTTTGTGTTTGTAAACCGATTGGAATGAAACAAACGTTATGGGAAGCTTGCTATAATACACCAGGGAAAATCGCATTCAAATCGGTTAAGCCGTTTCTGAGATTCGCGTACACAAACGCACAGACAAACAGACAAATTCTAAAAACTATTTTTTTTTATTTATTATTATTTATTTATTTTAGTAAAGTACACAAACAGAATGCAATTAATAATACAAAAAAAAAAGTGCATGTGTAAAAATCTATTGCTAAATTGCACTCCTAACTAGTGTACATAGAATAGTTAAATGTAATTTATGCTAACTTAAGATAGTACGATAACAAAACTAAATACTAAATACAGAATATAGTTATTAAATATTACTGCAATACAATTTTTTTTTTAAACATTACCTAAACACACCCAATCAATGAACCTAATCTCTGTTTCAAAATGGAAAACCTACTATCAAATATATCTATTTCGGCCTCATGTCCAACAACCAGGTCATTATAGGCTCGACACATCCTGATCAGAGGATTGTAGTAAGAGGTGTTATTCTTATATGCTTGAATGGAAAAGGGACCTGAGTGGGGAGAACGTGATCTATATTTTATTTTAATCTGAATCGCGGAGAGAAGATTCGGAGTATCCCAAGAAGAATGCAATATTTTATGAAGACAAAGAATATCATACCTCTTTCGTCTATCCTCCAAAGATAATAATCCAAAATTCCGGAGGCGATCAGTATAATTATTAAGTGTACGACCGAGTCCATTTCTATATGAAATTATTTTTAGAAGTCTTTTCAGCAGAGACTCAATCCTATCAATGTGAACAGCATAGAAGGGAGACCAAACGGGGCAGCAATACTCGAGAACACTTCTCACCAAAGCACAAAACAAGGAAAGTGTGGAAGCAGGCTTTTTAAATTGCTTGGTGGATCTTATGACAAAGCCTAGTAATTTGTTACATCTACTGATAATATAATCATAATGATCCCTAAAAGTTAGTTTCTCATCAAAGAGAACGCCTAAATCTCTAATTACGGATACACGTCTCAGTGCAACTTCCTGAATATAATAACCACGGTAACATAAGTACAATGTGTAAAAACTGTGTTTTTTTTTTGTTTTGAAAAATATTTAATGTACAGACACGGTACTGGAGTATTATACGATATAAGGCTAAAAAAATTGACGTGTTGAAAAAGGCAAAGCGATATTTCACACCGAAGCAGCAGCGCCTTCCAGAGGTTTTATTGTGCCTACAAATAAAACCTATGTAATAATTTTTAAATTGAAGGTTTTTAATATCCAGATTATAAAACATTTAGGATTAAACACCTAAATTTGAAATAATAACAACTTATGCAACCATGAAGGATTCTCGTCTTTTTCGTTTTAAATCCATTGAATGTATTTGAATATGTATAGCTACAAAACTTTATATAGCTTTTAAACACACTTCAAAATATTTTTTCAAATATAAAATGCCTGTATTGAACTATCCATAGCAGCGAGCGTGATTGGTGAGTACAAATCTTAGACCTATAATTGACAACAAAATGCATTTCAACAAAGATTAAGCAATGAAAAAGACTTCTCATTCGATACGTGAATAGGTAGTTAAATAGGTTCTTAGTTATATTGCAAAGTAAGTTACTTTGAGAATTGAATGTAGGTAAATGAATTGAATATTTTCTCATGTAGGTATAAGCTAATATTACCTACGGTGACGTTTCCATCAAAACCGGTTCAATGTGCCTGAACGAGTAACAAACATCCTATACATCCATACTTTCGCATTAATAATTATAGTAACTAGCTGTGTCCGCGGCTTCGCCCGCGTGGAATTCAGATTGTTATTTGGTATCGGGTACCTACCCTGCAGTCGTAGCGTACGCATCTCGACCTACTTGCACTGCCTCTGTGGCTTCACGGCGCGGTCGCGCTTTACATATTATATCGTATTATCTCTTTAATCATATCTCCAAAAAATATACAGCAAAAAGCAAAATCACGTATATTAATTACTTGTGACGATAAAGTTGCTGATTTTGATAAGGATTCATAATTATTGATAATATGGCCAATAAACACCAACTTAACGATTATAATTATTTCTTTAATACAAAAAAGTAGTATTTATGACTTAAATATAAAAGTTAGACATAAGCTGTCGCTGGCTTTTTTGTAGGAATCATCAACCTCCACAACTTTTCTGTGGAAATCAATCATGTCTCTCTCACCGTTAATGCAGCGTTCGAAAGAAACATTTTCGATTTACTTTGCAAATTCGATTATCACGAAGAAGCCTTTTCATTTTACGGGATAATATATACCCTATGTCCATCCTGAAATTCTGCTCTAACTGAAAGATTTTTTTAAATCGGATGAGTAGTTTTGAATATTACCCCCTACATATAAACAAACATAAATACTTTACCTCTTTATTGTATTAGCATATGCGTAGTCCAAAATACAAATAATTGTTGATTTATTTATGTTTATTAACAATTGTGATATGTCCGTTCTACACGCTAACAATTCTTTAGTTAGAGCAGCGATGTCTCTTGCGCTCAATCACGTCTGCCGTCATTAGGCGCCGCGGGACGCTCTGATAACTATCCGGAACGCTGGTTCAGCGGAATCAAGTGTGCATTATGGTGTTTAAGTACACCGAAACTCGCGGTTTGACAATCATTCTAAAAGGGTTTGTAGGTTAGTACTTTAATTCATGACAGAATTTCTACGAGATCCGATTGTGATCGAGTTTCCACTCGCCTAAGAACAGTTTACTTGCAGTGTGAGTTATGTACGCCTAGTATACGCCATCTCGTCTCGTTATTTGTACTACCTCGCCATTTTTTTATCAGAAGTCTCAAAATGTCTACAGCAACGGGATCATGCACTAGCTACAAGATGGCAAAAAGTACGTCGAACAAAATGGCACATATTAAATACTGTAATTAAATGTAAATAAACTTTGAAAAAAAAAAAATGAGTTTTCATATAAAATGCGAATAAACTTTTTCCCCAACCTATTATAATGGCTTCTAAGGCTCCTACACACAGTGCCGCAGAAACTTGCACAAAGCCGCCGAGCATCATTTCAGTTGTGACAGTCTGGTAGAACGCTAGGAGCGATCTGACCTTGCAAGCCCGTGCGGCACGCCGGCATACCCGGGCGGCCATGCCGGCGGCTCCTTTGTGCGGCAAAGCCGGCGGCCTCATAAGCCGCCGGGCGCACAGCGGCTTGCCCGACGGCAGTGCCGGCGGCAGTCTAATATATTTGTGTGTAGGAGCCTTTACAGTCTAATATATTTATAAAAGAATATCCTACTTTTATTAAAGGTATTGTATTTAGTTCTAAATTTCAATATTTATCTGCCTTTAGATTAATAAGTCTAGACTGAGGTAAAAACTCTGTTCTCATATTCTTTTTTTAATAATATTTAAACAATAAACGTTCTATTTTTACAGTTCATGCATTCTTTCTTTTATTCCATGGCAGATTCACATTTCACAGTTCTCTATCGAGCTCTTCATTAACAGTGATGATATTTAAAATTGAGTTGTTATATATAATTATTAGAACGTTCGTATACAAATACTTGTTGTCGAAAATGCTTGTTCATTGAACACATAACATTTAAAGTGTGGATAATTAAATCAATCAATACAGTAATTGCAATTATTGTATTATGAGTGGATTCTTTTAATTAACAAACGGATATCGTATCTTTGTTAAGCAAAAAATCCTTACATATTATAAAACAAATTCCCCCGACGCATGGATGTTTGTTATGGATGTTTGTTCACCATTATCTCAAAAACTCAAACGGTTTTCATCCTGAAGGAGGTATCCATACTAATAAATGTGAAAGTAACTCTGCCTGTCTGTCTGTTACCTTTTCACACCTAAACCGCTTAAATGATCATCATTACATTTTGCATACACCTTAAGCATTTCATAATAGCCCTTTACACCATACAAAATCGCACCAATGCAATGCGACGTCTAAGTGTTAGTAATACCACTAACATGTACCATTGATGGTACAAGTGACACAACTTTGTATCTCTAGTACCATTAAAGAAAACTACGACGGGACTCGCTTGTTGCAAACGCAGGCGTTATATTACTCATATGTTTTCTCATTTTTCAACACTGACGAAGTATGCGGGCACCAGCTAAGTAGTATTTGTATAAAATCAAACTACTGATTCTTTTTTAAGGTAGCGGGTTCAAAATATAACTTGATAGTTCTTTGAGAAACTTTATAGGATAAAGGATAAGATAAGGGTCTGGTATCCCTTAGGTACTCACTCATCTAAACACAAAAGTGCATGTGCTATAATTTCAGGGTAATCTTCTGTAAGACTGTCGTAAGACGAAACTATGACAGTGGAACGCCCTACTATCATTACTTTTTGAATTAAATTAAAAATTCTAGTTCTTTCAATTGGCCACAGTTCCAGAAAAATTTCTCCGCGAAACGGCTACGTACGTGACGCAAAAAATAATAAAATTATGTATAATATAAGCCCCTTAATTTGCATTTGATTCAAGTAATTCGATTAGTTTCAACGACATCAACATTTTACTGCCTGTTCTGATTATTGTCGCATTAAACACATAGAGAGTTCTGCCACGAATTATTATATTTGAATTCGCTAATGTTTTTAAATTCAAATCTTCTCTTCGTCTGTTGTTAGGCTCTAAACTTGTTCGTCTGTTAAATGTATACATATATTTGTGTGTGAAAAATAATATAATAAGAAATGATAGCAGTGGTCATATAACCGACGTAGGTTTGGACCTTGCACCTCTCAGTTAATCGATTTAATTTAAACCAGTCATCACTATCATCTCAGCTTAGGACCTCCACTGCTTGACAAAGGCCTGCCCCTTAATTCTCCAAAAGGACCGATCAGAAGCAGCCTGGATCCACCGTCGACCCGCGGCCCTTATCAGGTAGTCTCTCCACCTTGTACTTAGGTGGAAGTCCTACGCTGCGCTTGCCGGTCCCTGGCCTCCACTCGAAAACCTTCCGGCCCCAGCGGTTTCCGGCTTTCCGTACTGTGTCCTACCCACTACGTGTCCTCCGTACTATGTGACAATAACTTTCGTTCGTCTAGGAAACTCCTCATTCCTGATTCGATCTTGCAGTGTAACCCCGAGCATAACTCTCTCCATAGCTCATTGGCGACGTTGAGCTTTCTAATGAGGACCATAGTTATAGGCCACGTTTCGCCGCCATATGTCATCGCTGGCAATTTGACACTGAGGAATTTTGGATGAGAAGATGTCTCGGAGCTTCCCGAACGCTGCTCATCCGAGCTGGATTCGACGATTAACCTCCTTCTCGAAGTTGGCTCTACCTAATTGGACTGTTTGCCCCAAGTAGATGTACTCGTCAACAACTTCAATAGTTGAATTTCTGTCCCTGGGGTGGGCAAGACATGGACATTAGACCCCCTTTGGGCACTCTTTGGGAAACTCGGTTGAGGCCATCGAGCAAAAACTGTACGAATCTCGATTGAAATGTAAAATAAGCTGTAATTTGTAAAGACACGCGTAAGAAGTCTCAAAAAAAGTTAATTATATATGAGGGCAAACTCAGACATAAAAAACTGACACCAGATAATTATGACAATAGAAAAACCACTAAAATACACACTCCTTAACAATTTTATTTATGGACAAGTAGTTCTAATGCTATCTTTATTTTTCTGTTTAAACTTATCTTCCAAACATCGCTCTATAACATACTTTATGGGAAGTATTAAAATCAAAATCAAATCAAAATATTTATTTATAAATTAGGTTTCTCCAAGAAACTCTTATGATTGTCATTTAAAATTACCAGTTAAATTTACCAGGGTTTCGGAAAAAAGCCAAGATGACGATCCTGAGAAGAAACCCCGAAAGGAACTCAGGATACTTCTTAAAAGTATCTTTTTGTCATCTTTAAAAATTACAACAATTATATACACTTAATACTTAAATCAAAGTACATAATTATACAATACTAAACATAGTATGAGCTCCGAATCCAGGCTTTAATTCCAGGCTTCATTGTCGCTTAAATAATCAGTAACCTTATAATAGCCTTTCGAGAGGAGTTTGGTTTTAATGGCACCTTTGAATTTATTTATAGATAAGGTTCTGATCATCTCAGGCAGTTTATTATAAAACCGTATACACTGACCCATAAAAGAATTACTTATCTTGTGGATTAGGTTTTTATCCGAAAAATACTTATATTTTTCCATATATAAATAGGTAAGTTATGCATATACCTAAAGCATTTAGATAAGTATGTCTTTGAATATTACAAATCATAAGTAAAGATCATATGTTTGTGCTACATGTACTTGTACCTTATTATTGTTACGACTATGGAACGTTCTGGAAAAAGCGTTGGCGCCGGCCGGCCGAAAGTCTCGAACGTGCCACCCTATCGATTGTAGCCACTCCCTTTTCCGATTAGTGTTGGTTCCTGTGTTTACAACATAGAGTTTACATTTCAACAGAAATAGCATTACCGAACTTTCAAGGGTTTGTTTACAATCTTATTTATATTTCTAGTAAAGTCGAAATACATCGAGGCGTTTGGCGCCAAGTATAAATAAGAGGCGGTCGGTGAAGTTTTCAGTTTAGTGGTGCGACAACCAGCGATACGAAAGCTACTCTTCGCAGCTTTTGCTAAGTTATCTGCGACCGTGAACTGGCAACACATTAAGGGAATCATTGACGACTTTTGACAAGTTTAGCAGTTTCATCGGACAAGTTTAGTGATTTTGGAAGTTATCTTGGTTTATGAAAATAAATCGTTCACCCCGCACGTAACAATATTAATGTATGTATATATGTGTTCTAACCTATGTTATGTAACCAGTGAACGATAAAACTCCGTTTACTAAAGTTAACCCCATACGATTAAAGAACGTATTATTTAACCGCTGTTAGAAGCACGGATTTTTTAAACTTCCAAAATACCGGAACAGGCTGATAGAAGAACAAAAAAGTTATCCTAGATACCTTAAGAAACTGCATTAATCACTTTCTTATTTCTAAGTTCCTAGCAGAAATATAATTTATTCCTCCATGTGTAACACACATCATTGCGTTTCGTTGTTTCAATATAGGAAAGTATTAGCTAGTTACAATGCAAACACCGCTTCCGCTTTATGGTGAAAAAGAAATGAGGAGTCGTTAATATGTTAATACAAAAGCTATCGTTGACAGTGAAAAATAATTAATTTCTCTTATTAAATATTAGCTAAATCTTACTAAATTATTTTTCAGGATTGAGATTTAAGGCTTCTGTATCTGCCAACGGCCTTGAGGTTCTGGACAGAGATAGATAGATACAAAGATAGATAGATAGAAGCGAGATGTTTCCCCGCGCCAACCGCGCTAATGTGTACAGAAAACAAATAATAGTTATTTTTAGCCTAATAAATCATTATTTTGACTCGCCAATCGTACACTTTGTGAAAAACATCTTGTCAAAAATTTATGCGAAAGAAAAATGCTGAAATTCAATGCCGTTTAGAAGTAGTTAAAAAAATTCAAACAAAAAAGGCTTTACTTTGGGATTTTTTTTCAACTATTAATAATATTATAAGAATTATTTCCAACGTTCAAATTAAAATTTAATGTCCAATAAATAACATATATTTTTTTTGTACATTTAGATCCACTCAGTAAAGTATAGTTACACGGAGAAAACCTCTTGTTGGCATATACAGGAGCCTTAAGACGGATTCCCCTATAGAGCGTAGGAATCATTTATGCCTATTTAACACAAACATTGTAAAAAAGTAGTGACAGTATTATACTGCCAGTCTAAAAATTTAAATTCGAAAGTGAGCTCGTTTGTTTTACGCCCAACCGATGTTAAATATACGATATTTTCGTGTATCACTAGTCAGATTGATACTGTTCTATGGCTCACCTGTACTTGTCACTGTCAGTGACGTTGCAGCTGAAACGCTTTCAGTAATCCAACGAGATCAAGCATAGGCCTCCCCCATAATTTTCCAATAGGACCGATCAGAAGCAATCATCATGAATCATCACCAATCATCATTAAATTTTAAATACCCGTTGTCAGGGATATAGTAAACTACATAGGCTCAGAAAAAAGTACTATTTCTAAGGGATCATTAAAAAATGTTGTGTTCCATAGTCATAAACTGGGCAGCTCATCTAGCATCAGTAACTACCCTCTTATATAATGCTGTTTATGTGATATGGTTTATCTGTTTATAATATGTAGGTATATGGTGCGCGAATATGGGATGTCAAAATGTATTACAACCATGAAAATCCTATAATCAAATGGACAGTTACCCCGCCTACCGTTCTTTTTCATAAAAAATTAAATGAACTGCTACATATAAAACGAAAATACGTCCTGTCTGATTTCATATTGTGATTTTTAAAATATAGTCATTGTAATTAAGATAATTCATAATAAAACTTAATCCACATTATAAAATTATAAGTTTGCGAATTTATATAATAGCGCGTTTATACTCTCGTCTCGTGGTTTGTGTCGCGGCTCGTGTTGTGTCTCGTGGAACTCACGAGATTTTGCTTGCACTCTCACGCCTCATTCAGTTATGTTAGCGGACGTCGAAATATTAGCGGCTGAACTTTATGTTTACAGATAGTACAGGATCCGAAAAGAGGTCGTTCTTTTCAATTGTTATATATGAGAAAATAAATCGCGATTGTGTTGCTTATTATAATATGCTCATGGATATCCTTAATTTAAAAAAAAGCTGCAATGCGGCGTCCTTCGCTATTACACAGCACAGTAGTCGCACATGTGTGCTTGCTCCGATTTTCAAATTATAAAATTATAGCTTCTATAGCATATACATGGGCATAGTTCGTTGCGAAAAACCGTTACCCTCTCGTCTCGTGGCTCGCTCTCGTGTAAACGCACAGTAAGAGTTTTTATTACGTAGGTAAAGTTCGGCACACAGGCGGACGGTCCTCTTGATGGTAGGAACTGCTGTCACCTAGGTACTAAAACGCTAAATATAGGTTGCAAGTACGCTGTCACCCTTGTTTGGTTACAGAATAAGGGATGTGGAGAGGATAGGGGAATTTGTCCTGTCGTATTTGACTTATAAACAAAACAAAACCGTACACAAAATCACGACCTTAATAAATGAAATAAATTTTATTAGAGCATATAAAATAAAATACATATACTTATAATACTTATATGTACATATTTTAATAATAATATTAATAATTATTTTGATAATAATAATAATTATTATTTTAATAATAATATAATAATAATACTAAACGTTTATTCCAGACTATGTCCATATGTTTTTTTTCTTACTTTACAACATATTAAGGTTTTATTTTACATTATTAAGTTCTATGGCTATTCTCATACAGTGGATGGGGCTATTTTTGGATAGGACAGTCAAATCTAATGGATATTGATCTCAAGATGCTGTTACTGCTACCCCGTAAGCGCTTTAGCAAGGAGGCAGTTCTTTTGCGCATTATCGCGTGAAAACCATCTGTACGTGCCTCTGCAAACATAGCAGGAGCACTGCAACGTCGAGGCAGCCTATCATTATATTTCAACGCGCAAGGCGTTGAAAGCCCGTAACATATATCTAACCCGCAATCCACTATAGTAAAACATTTGACCGTGAGCTTTAAAAAGTGTAATTTTTACTGGGTTTGTACATCTAGTGAACCTGCGAGTGAGCATGTTGGCTCGTACTGACAACGCCCTGCGCTCTCTCTCTCTATATCCTTACCGTCTCAGAGGTCTTCCGTCAAAACATGACCTAAATATTTAAATTCATTAACTTGTTGTAACGGAATTACAGGAGGCACATGAGACGGTGGACATTTGCCTGATTTAAAGACAAATTAGTTTGCTCTTAGCAGCATTATTATTTACACTAAACGTTTCTAAAAATATCTTTAGTAAATTCTTACATAGTAGATATAAATTGAAGTCGCTGCCCGCGTCTATCTGTCGCTGTAATTGATTTTGATGCCGTTTTCACCAATGGAAAGAGCGTTAAACGAGGAAAGTATTTTATATATACGAGTAATTTGCAGAAAAAAATTGCATCAGTGCGAAGCCAGGAGCGCGGGTCGCTAGTAAAAATGTAGGTACCTAATGGAGGATATACATAGAAAATTTAACTTTTTAAGAAAGATTAAGAAGGTATTCCAAGCACGATTTGTTTAAAAAAATCTACATATATTTCATAAAAGAACGTCACGTTTGTTTATATTAATTTCGTAAATATAAAAACTAAAATTATCTAATCTAAAAATAAATTAATATTAAATTGATTAAAAACTAATAATATAAAAATGGACCCTGCGGCATTGTACCAAGTACGCTGGCAGCATTTCGTAAATTATATTACCTTTAAATATTTAAATATTACACGTTTCAATGAAAATAATTAAACAGGTTATTGTATAAATATACTGTTTAATATACACTGAATCATATATTATAATAAATACTTAAACAATGAAGTGTTCAATGATTTACTTGGTTCCACTTGATATAATTGTGTGAGTTGCATTGCATGCATATGCCATTTGAAACATCTCTCGACTAGTAACTGAGTGGAACGATCAAATTCAAAGATAACTAAGTGTCCGTCGCAACTTTCTGATAGATTAAAAATATCGATACCTATACTATACTAATTTAAATGTGTAAAAATATTGGAAAGAGATAAGATGCAGTTGGAAAAGTAACGGGTGCCAATCGAGTAAGAAACCTTAATGGGGGTTGCAAATACAAGATCTGCGTAAATATATTAAATATTTGAGCTTTATTTTTAAATTTTACTAAAAAAGTATGTAAATTTTATTTAGATAGACTCATAATTAAATAAGATTATGCCTATTGTTACATTTAAATTTTAAAATGGTGAAATGGATAAATAAAAAAAATAAAAAAAATGCCTGACTAAATATATCAGCAATGTAACGCCTTCATATGGGATCTGTTTATTCTACATAAATAAAATACTGTGATCTTTCCATGATACATGTGTTTAAGTATATTCTCTTCAATAACAAACCATAATAACTAATATAAATAACAATACATATATATTAAAATAAAATTCATTCTCACAATTCATTCTCTTATTTATTTTTTTACGTCAAATCAAAATCAAGTTATTTTTTTTCTAATTCGATATTTTTGAAAATCAAACCTATTTAATTGCAGCCAGTATTTAAGTTCAAAAATTCATTAACACGCCTAACATCTTTATTGCAGTTATAGCTTTGCCAGACGTTAGATGATCCCTCGGAAACAGTACTTTTTTCTGGATGAAAGGTACCCCATGTCCTTTCCTGCATGCCTGGCAACGTGTCTGCAAAATTTCATGATGATCGGTTTAGGGGTTTAGGAGTGAAAAGATAACAGACGTACAGAGTTACTTTTACATTTATAATTTTAGTAAGGATTTAAAATTATGAAGAGGACGATCTTGTTTTCTGCTATTTATTAAAAAACATTTTTTTTAAATAATAATAATACTTTATTTCTTAAGCCAGTATACATTCGAACAAGAACTGTGAGAATAACAAAAACCTGTGAGAAATTATCTTATTTCAATTTATCGTTTTAGACCAGTTTGAGAAAACTAATTAGGTGTTAATGGCTCACATAACATATAATTATTAGTTGGAACTATTTTCTATATCTATACCTAAATTTCCCTATTCCTTCACTAATATTGCCACCGCCCTTGCAGCACATGGGGCGCTGCTTATGTTAGTGCCGTAATAGGCAACGGTAGCCATTTACTGTCGAATGGAGCGTCATCAACTCGTCTGGCCATCTTAAAATTGCGTCAATTTGCGAAAACTGTCAATTAAAGACGTCAAACGCGTCAATCGCGGGGTTTTAAAATCAACGAAGATAATATCAGTCAATTTAAACACAGTGTTTAAATATGAATATCTGCAATAAATAAACAATATGTATTTTTCGTTTTTATCTTCGACAAGTAGCAAACAGGTTATGTACAGATTATGGCAGATCCAGAAACAAATTATCTTTTAAGCTGTAGCAGGGCACACTGCGTTTCGCACTAATGTGGGTAGCCCGTTTGGCGGCAGTAACCAAAGGGTATGGGTGCCCTTACAGAAGATCAGCGTGAAATGACAGCACCGTGAAATATACTCACGACTGCACGTGTGCTGTGGCGTTGCTTGCATTATAGGCGACGGTGGCCATTTACCATCAATTGGACAGTCAGCCTGTCTGGCTATCTTAATATAAAAAAACGGGACAAGTGCGAGTTGAACTCGCGTGAAGAGGGTTCCGTACGATGTTACCTATCATGTTTTTTAAATCTACGCACAATATTGAGTGATTTACCATGTTATTTTAATATCATGGACTTCTTATAGATTCAAAATTTTAGGTTCAGTAGTTTCGGAGATGGGGGGGGGGGGGGGGAATGGTCGGACAGACGGACCCACGAGTGATCCTATAAGGATTCCGTTTTTTTATTCTGACGTACGGAACCCTAAAAAGAATTTTTTTTGTGAATAATTAACAATTATATATTCTTCATATTTAATAATCATATATTGAATAATTAGAAAACAATCAATACATTTTTGTGTCAGACATTAAACATGTTTGGATCTAATGTAAGGTTCATTTTTAAAAATAATTTATTATATATATCCATTCTATGCATTTGAGAACGTCTGTGAAATGTGTATCTCACCTAACATTAGATACTTCAATAAATTTCGGAAGCAAAGAGACATTATATGTACCTAAAAATCTGGACTCGAGACCGGTCTGATTTAAATATTTTAAGCGGTATTAATGATAATTTACTTTCTAACTCGATATTCGTGACCGACCGATACTCGCAGCCAATATATTATCGACTTGTTTACTTGTTAAGTAGAAAATTTTACATTTATTTTAACTGCATTAATATATAAATGATGCTTTTAGAAACTTATAGGCAAAATGGTCGTTTTCATGTTAGAAGATAACTGAAAATATGTAAGACTAGCTGAGCCCGCAACTTCGTACGCGTGGTACTCGGTATAGCGCGTAACTTTTTGTTTGTAAACCGATTGGAATGAAACAAACACTAAATGTTACGGGACGCTTGCTGCATCAGTTAAAAAATGCATTTAAATCGGTTAAGCCGTTTCAGAGATTAGCGTGCACAAACGTACAGACAAACAAACAAAAATTCTAAAAACTATTTTTTTGACCTCGGTAACATAAGTAGGTACCTACAACGTGTACAATTTTTTTTTAAATATTTAATGTACAGACACGGCTTGATTACGATTTTTTTATATGTACCTATAGATTAGCTGAACCCGGACACGCTTTGCTGCGGCGAACAAGAGTCAAATAGACTAAAAAATTTAAAAATTGTATTTTGACATTACAAACAGATACTATTATTTATTAGTAGTAGATAGATATTAGCCGCTCTGATTCGCACTATAAACTTTGTCCTGTCTACACGATCGCCTCAGTGTAGTTAATACATGCATTGTGGTTTTGCGCTTTGGAGATATATTTTAAACAATATTTATCGAATTATGCAGGTTCACTTACTGTGTATTAGATACGTGTACAAAATAAGGACCGTTACCTATTAATTCAGAATTCAAAATTTCATTCAAAATTCAAAATTCAGAATTCAGACCATTCAAAATTAAAATTTTGTCGAATTTATTTGAAAGGATTAGAATAACAGAACATCGTCAAATTCAAATTAATTTATTTGCTGAATATGGTATGGTTGAAAATTTTAATAAGTAAAATACATTTTTTTGAAATTAAGATCTGATAATACAATCAAATAATTTAGAAATCAATATTAATCATTACTTTGCAGTGTGTATAGTGAAAGCATTCAGATATTTACCTACTGATTAATCATTAAGGTCACATAAGTATTAAGACTACTTCGCAAGTTTCTTGACTGCAACTGACACTCGTCTTTTAGTATAAATTTAAATATATATATTGAAATATCCAGTAATTATATTATTTTCTTTGATTCTTTGATGATTTGTGTTAAGTTATGGTGTGGTTTGCCACGTAAAATACCAACTGCCTACCATCCCAATACAAAAACCATTGAATATAATTGTTTTTCTTCTTTATAAATATAATACCTACCACGATTTATTTTCGGTTTTTTTTTACGAATTATCCATTAATTAATAATTATTGGATAATTCGTAAAAAAACCGGATAATTAAGAATTTAATTAAGATAATGAAATCCTTATAGACTACAGATACGCTAGTACTCTTTATTATACTGTGCTACAGATATAAAATGTTTTTTTTGCAATGTATCTAATTGCTAAACATTTTTTGTACATATTAAATCGATATTAGGGCGTGCTCCCGATTGAACGGTTAATTAGGGATCACAAAGAAATACTTTTATATTGTTATTGTTTTGGTAGCACAGGTATTCGATAAATTTCGCTCCCTAAGTGGGCGTCATGGACGAGACCACTCTTTAATCCTCTTGTCCATATTAGTTTCTTGCGACAAGTAAATATTTAGAAACATTTTAGAACACAGCATACGTAGGTTACAATAAAACAGAATTAGGAATTCTAAGTACTCACCCACAAAGCTTACACCAATTTAGCACTTCTGCTATCGTTCCTTCTTATGTACTGTAACAGTATCTTTTTGAAGAAGATACACACATACACTTTTTTTCAAGCACTTCCGACGGAAACGCATTCAATATACTTACTTAGTTCCTGACAAACACTATCACTTCCGAGTTCAGTAATAAGGTTCTATTTACTTGCAAATTTGAGTTTCAGTTGAATTTCAGTATCGAAACGACAATGTGTCCCGGCTTTCAGCGTTTTATGAAAATCGAGGACGTCTTTTTGTAGCGGATGGTAATTTGTTAATTTATAATGAAACCGGTGTTTACAATGTCGCTTATAGTCGGAAGAAATGTCAGTAGAGCAATTGAATATTTCGCGTGCGCCAGGTATGATGCGCATGCGGCGTGTGAAGCGATGCACGCTTGCCCTCATATCGCATGTCTCCGTTACATGCTATTACGAATATTGTTATTTATGAAAGTTGCCGATTTTGGGCAATGGGATTTAATTGTTCGATACGCTCCTTCGATAACGGTTGCCAAACTCGTGGGTATTCTGAATTCGATCGATTATATACATACAATACACAGGTATATCGCAGAGCGTCGGAGCATTATCCCCGGTCATGCCATGTACCAATGGATTTTTTCTAAAAAAACTTAAGTTTTGACGAGCCCATTGGATTAGGGTGCCTGCCCTAACGCTCTGTTCTAGGGTTCCCGGGTTCGATTCCGGGCGGGGTCAACTTTGAAAAAATGAACTTTTCAAATTTGTCTCTGTAGTGGCAGGGCACACTGCGTTTCGCAGTCATTTGGACAGCCCGTCTGGCGGCAGTAACCACCCCCTTACAGAAGACCACCGTGAAATAACAGCACGTGTGCTGTTGTATTTCGGTGACTGAAGTAAGGGATGCCAGAGCCCATTTCCCTATATTTATTTTTTATTTTATTTATATTAGGGAAACATACATAATATTTTGATACACATTATATACCGACATACATACAAGAAAAACATAAATCAGCAAAGTTTCCACTGAGTTACTAAAACATATTATATCTCTTCCTAATCCCTTATCCTTAATCCTATTGTAGTCGGCAGGGCACTTGTAGCAGCTTTGGCGTTGCTGGTGTTATAGGCGACGGTAGCCACCTACCATCAAGTGGACCGTCAGCTTGTCTGCCGATGTTAACATAAAAAAGTGCATTTTACTGATTGCTCTGAAACGGCGATGGAAAACATCGTGAGGGAACTCCAAAAGAAGAAATTTTAAGGCGCATGTGAAGTCCACCATTCCGCACTGGGCCTTTGTTGAGAGGGTAGGCCTGTGTCTCTGCAGTGGGGACATATAATAGGCTGAATGAATGATGATGGCATAGGTATAGTATGGGTGGTAGCGTTGCAAATCATAATAATAGTAGTTTTCCCCTAATGTATAAGCAGTCTGAGCGTCATTTACTCCAGGAGTGAAAGTGACAGCAGGTAAAAAATGCGCCTAAAAGTATTTTCATACTCTGTCAAAATTTAAGGGATGGTTTTTGAGATTATAAATTAAAAATAATCGTCAGCTGTATTAAAGAGAGTGGATTATGCGTCAGTCACCTTTCGCTCCTCCGCGGTTGCGTGAGCTTTATATGTTGCCAGTGATGGCATAATGACGCTGAACCATGGTCTCTAATATGGGTCCCTTGAGAAAGCTCAACGTTGCTCAACGAGCTATTGAGAGTTGAAAGGGCTTTGCTCGGGATTACTCTGCGAGACCTTTTTGTCCTATTTTATGAAAATTTATTTTAGGCTGATCCAAAATATTAGACAATTTAATAAAAATATAAATTGTCGCACGTAAAAAGACAAGTACTGCTTTAATGGGTCAAAGTAAGTATTAAAGTAAGATTTTGTAATAAACTTTCAGGTATATCTAATTAAAGATATACACACACAGTAAAGTAGTATAGATAAGGTAATTAAATGTAGCAGAACAAACTCTGTTCCAAAGGTTATTATGGAATCAGTGATTATTTATTTTAAGCGCTTAAATAATATTTAAGCGGTGATGCAGCCTGTGTCCTTATCCATCAATTGTGGCAATGATTATTTTTAATCAAAAAAAAAGGGGCAACACAATATTGTCCCATTACATACCTGTACCAAGTGTGATGGTATCACCAATAGCCACAAATTCATATGAATATTGGATTATTTTTAAAACTATATTTAGATATGTACTTAGGTTCACGTCTAGTTCAACTAAAACGTTGGTGCAAATAAAGTTAAATTTCCGTTTTTAGCAACATTATTTTGATTTTTTTATTAACAACATATCAAATTGTACCTACTAGAATTAATTCCTTAGCCTAGATATTTATTATTGTAAACTAGCGACCCGCCTCCGGCTTCGCCCGGGGTGCAATTTTTATATATATGAACATTCCCCGTTTATCCCTTCTTTCCATTAGTGAAAATCGAATTAAAATCGGTCCACCCGTACACGCGTGATGCCGTGACCAAGGAAAATGGGGATTCATTTTTATATATAGAAAAAGATGCAGCCTGTGTCCTTATCCATCAATTGTGGCAATGATTATTTTTAATCAAAAAAAAAGGGGCAACACAATATTGTCCCATTACATACCTGTACCAAGTGTGATGGTATCACCAATAGCCACAAATTCATATGAATATTGGATTATTTTTAAAACTATATTTAGATATGTACTTAGGTTCACGTCTAGTTCAACTAAAACGTTGGTGCAAATAAAGTTAAATTTCCGTTTTTAACAACATTATTTTGATTTTTTTATTAACAACATATCAAATTGTACTAGAATTAATTCCTTAGCCTAGATATTTATTATTGTAAACTAGCGACCCGCCTCCGGCTTCGCCCGGGGTGCAATTTTTATATATATGAACATTCCCCGTTTATCCCTTCTTTCCATTAGTGAAAATCGAATTAAAATCGGTCCACCCGTACACGCGTGATGCCGTGACCAAGGAAAATGGGGATTCATTTTTATATATAGAAAAAGATGCAGCCTGTGTCCTTATCCATCAATTGTGGCAATGATTATTTTTAATCAAAAAAAAAGGGGCAACACAATATTGTCCCATTACATACCTGTACCAAGTGTGATGGTATCACCAATAGCCACAAATTCATATGAATATTGGATTATTTTTAAAACTATATTTAGATATGTACTTAGGTTCACGTCTAGTTCAACTAAAACGTTGGTGCAAATAAAGTTAAATTTCCGTTTTTAACAACATTATTTTGATTTTTTTATTAACAACATATCAAATTGTACTAGAATTAATTCCTTAGCCTAGATATTTATTATTGTAAACTAGCGACCCGCCTCCGGCTTCGCCCGGGGTGCAATTTTTATATATATGAACATTCCCCGTTTATCCCTTCTTTCCATTAGTGAAAATCGAATTAAAATCGGTCCACCCGTACACGCGTGATGCCGTGACCAAGGAAAATGGGGATTCATTTTTATATATAGAAAAAGATTTCGTTTACGAAATCGTTCCTAAATTTCATTTAAGTGCTGTTGTAAATAAGTGGCAGTGGCAACAATCTCAAAAGGTTATAAACAGGTAATAAATAATACGATATATAAAAAGGTATTTTATTCAGAACTTAATTCTAGTAATTTAACAGACTAATCTATAGGAAATATATCTTCCAGCAGTTTCCGAAGATCGTATAATTTTGACCACCTGAAAGAAAAGAACCACGTCATAAAATCTAATTATGTTAAAAAAAAGTATTGTATTTATGCGCAAAAAATAAATATAACCTAAGGATTTTCTTAATCTGTTATTTGTAATGGACAGGCAGAAATATACTATAAAATAGATCTGTACATCTCCAAGGAAACACAGATGGCAGTGTAGAGATTAGAACAGAGGTCAAATGAAATAATTAAACTTGTTATAAATAGCTTTAAACACTTGAGACTTTTTTTTATAAATCAACCACCTAGGATGGTTGAGTAATAAGGTTCCCAAATGGTCCTTCGTTTTAATGGGTTTCTAAAGAATAACCGAAGATTAGGGGTTTTGGTGTGATACATTGCAACTTATTATGTAAACGTTTTACAGACAATTATATTGAAAGGAAATGGTTTATACTGGTAACATTGAATAGGCATTGCGAGGCAGATATACGTTGTTGGTGTGAGTTTTAGATTGTAATGTCTATTAAAGAAATAACTTGTGAATGCACACAGATGGAGATTTTATTGAGGGTATTACTGAAGAGTGTAGTGTGACTATAGAATGGGAAAGATAGTTACACAGATTTCCCAGAATAGTAAAAGACTCGCAATGATATCTTTTTTTTTCAGACACAGAGAGAAATGAACGCAGATGGTGATATTACATATTATTATATGTATATTCGGTGTTGAGTGCAGACCTCTTCAATTGATGAAGAGCAATTTAAAAAAAAACTCGATTGAGCTGAACTCGTTATTTTTTTTACGTGGACTTAAGATCGTCACAATAATTACATTGTTACTATCGGATGTAAGCCGAAAAAAAAATACGAGATGGCCTTTTAATAAATAGTTACAAAAAATCTTTTTTGTGTATGTAGAATTTTTATAAAATACAACTATATAGGTTAAAAACAAAAAAAAATCATCCAAATCGTGAGCCATTTACGAGATACGTAAAATAAATTTATATACAAGAATTGCTCGTTTAGATACAAGCTATAATACTGTGCATCATGGTAGGACTTCACATGTCTTCAAAGATTACTAGTTTCTGGGGCACACACCAAGTGCTCTACCAACCAGAACTCGAGAGTCTGCCAAGCGGTAGCTCAACTAGTATTTGCCCAATGTGAAGAAGAGTATTTCACCAGACTGTCGATGGGGGTCTGGTCAATGAAGAGTTATTGTTAATTTAAAAAAAAAAATACCTGTCCTCTCTTCAATCCAAAGTATCTCGCGACGGGATCACCGGCTTGAATTCTCATCAGCATATTCTCCTTCAATTTACTGTTCAAATCTTAAGGCCTATTATTTTACAATAAAACTTTTTAGTCAAAACTGGCTCTTGTACGAGCGTGGGAACTCAGTAATAGGTATTTGGGAGAATTTGTTGTCTCAACAGAATGCGACGCAACACATTGGCGAAAATAATATAGCATACGCCAGCAATTCCAATATTTTAGAAAAACCTTTATTGGTAGCTATTGACATCCCAATTTCAAATGTACATTATAGGTAAGATGTTTCCATAGAAAAACATTTTTGGATTTTAGTCAATAATTACAAGAATTCAATCCGCGAAAATGTCACAAATTCTGCACATTTTATAAATTAATTATACTCTATATAAAATTAATTTCAGTTTTTTGTTGCGATGCAAACCTTCATATTATGTCCCAGAAATGTCATGTTTTTTTATGTATTGCTAGGACCTATAAATTAATGAGTAATCATGGAATTAGTTGGAAAGTGCCCCCTTAAACAGTTTTCCATACCCCTGTTTTTTGGTCTTGATCCTTACAATTATCAAATCATAATGGAAATTATCCAATGCTTTTCATTAAAAAAAAAAAAGTGTGATCTGTATCCAATACACATTTTCATAAGCACGGGTTCTATCTGTAAAAAGTAAATTGCATGTAAGTTCATGTAAGAGACCCATGTTTTATGTACAGGTTTTAAGTAACAAACGTGTCCATTTTGTCCAAATATTTTTAGACGATATTTCAAATTCTAGCTTTAAAAATCTGATTAAAATAAACCTAATTAAAAGAATTAGGAAGTATTTTGACAATACATTTTTATAAACACAGGTTCATGTAAGAAACCTGCGTTTTTGGACATGTTTTGTTTTAAATAAGAGATATGTATATCCTCTCCTCAGATCATAGAAGCAAGGGAGATGTTGTGTGTGATGCTTCAATATGAACAAAATGATCATATAGGGAGAGGGAATGCTTATAACACTTCACAAACTATATTCAACTGCTGTCTGCGAAAGAGCTCCATAAAAGATTAAAATTCCAGTGTGGAGTGTAATCGCAAAAACAAAAGTACACATAAAGACATTAAGAATGACATATAAGACACAAAGACAGACTAATTCAGGCCAAGCGCTTTAAACATCTTTTGTGATGCGCTCTGCTAAGGATTGGAACTCCCTGCCGGCGTCTGTATTTCCTAGCTCATTTAACCCAAATCTTTTCAAGGTTCAAGTGAATAGGCATCTTCTGGGTGAGCTCGCTCCATCGTCGGCCTCATCCTTCCTACATGGATAGATGCTGGTCAAGAGCAAACCCATCTTAAATTAAAAAAAAGACAAGTAAAATAACCTAAAATAAGCCTTTTTTAATTTCTATTTGTAAATATTTTTTTACAGTGCCCCTCATCACAATATGTAGCTGTAGTGAGAGCCAAATGACATTTAGATTGACTGTGTGCATGATTAAAGAGAGTTTGTGGTAACACACAGTTATAAGTGGCGAAAGTAGGCAATATCATATCTCCCTTGTTTCTATGATCTGGCAGGGCACACTGCATTTCGCAGTAACTACAGCCCGTCTGGTAACAGTAATCATCCCCTTACAAAAAACCACAGTGAAACACACACATGTGTGCTGTTGTGTTTCCGTGAGAGAGTAAGGGATGCTGTGGCCATTGTTCTATCCCTTCCTAATCCCTAATCTTTAATCCTTCTATGGTCGGCAGCAGACTTGCAGTACCTGTGTTATAAGTTACGATATTCACCTATTCAACTAAAGTTGATATTTCAAACTAAAGCTTTGAAAATCTGATTAAGATACTTGCTAATTAAAAGGATACTATCTTGACAATAGTTCATGTTTTTCATCAGGTGTTAATACTATGTGCTCTGGTACGAGTTCATGCTCTGTAATGTTGATAAGCAGCTCAGACTCTAAGAACTGTTCGAGAATGTATTTGGGTGCCATGTCCACCAGTGACTGTTTAGCTGATGGTGTCATACCTAAAACAAAAAGGAAAAAACTCATTGCTTTCTCTGAAGTAACAAAAGGAATTAATAAACCAAAATCTCTTTACCTGCTTGGACTACAACAATCGCTCTGTGAATATTTTCTTCTTGCATTCTAGTACAGTAAGTTTTTATTGTTTTGATACCAATCTTTGCTTCGTCTGGGAAAAAAACGAACATCTGGTCTGTAGGATCATCATTATGGGCAACCAACACTATTAAGTCACTTCTTGCTGGCCGCTTCTCACTGTAAATGAAGTTTAAAATATTAGGGTATTTTTTTTTATATAAAACTAGCTGACCCAGCAGACGTTGTCCTGCCCGAACCCGGAAATAATTCTGTAACCCGATCGTGGCGCCACCTATCGGGTCCAATTTTATTTTCAAACCATTACATCAAAGTGACGAGACACTTCCCGCCAATCAACGACGGTTAAATTATTTGGATATTGTTCATACAAAAATACTAAAATTGCGATTAAAAAATGGGGGGTGGGGCTAGAAGGGTAAAAAATACTTTACGACTTATTCTCATACCTACCAAATATACAAAAAAAAAAAAAAAACATAAAAATCGGTCCAGCCGTTTCAGAGGAGTTTTGTTACAAACCCTGTGACACGAGATTTGTATATATTAAATTTATTCTACATTACACAAATAAAGAACCATCTACTGTGACTTTCAATAATGAAAACATTAATGAATTATTCAATTTATAATAAATTTTGAAATAAATTACATGAAACCTACATTAATTAGAGGCTTGACAAATTTAATATCTTTTTCGCTGTCATATATATTATGACATTTTAATAAAATAAATATTTCAAATTAAATGTATTTTACACTGCAAAATTAAGTAATAAAATATATATATATATATATTTAACGCAACATTTACAAAAACAGATATGCAAATGTTAGAGGCGAAAATTAAGAAAAATCTCCTGGAGAAAACAATTTCGGAGACAGCTCGTTTGCATATAGGTAACATTTTCAAACTTACCTCGGTTTATCACCAAATTGCTCCTTAAATTGATCTAATGTTTGATCCAATTCATCTTGAGTTACCAAGTAGCCCCGATCATGACACAACTATTAGACACAAAAAAAAACCATTATTATCTTCTCATAGATTAGACATTAGATTGAATGATCATAAAGGTATTGATATATTTTTTTATTCTATTAATAACCAGGTGATATAGCAGAATAAAAATTTTAGCTTTATATTAAATAACTCTGCTTTTAACAACCATATACCATTTTATTATGTAAGTATTTTAATTTATTATGTATGTAGTGTCCATTGTCAGGGACAAATAATTACATTTGCCAGCAGGGCCTAAATCGGCATGGGCCCCAAAAGTCTTAAGACCTAAATAATTAAACTTATAGTGTGTCAGTATTTTTTTTATCAAAAATAGCTTCAGGATTGGGTTATCCCCCAACTGTGTTTCATCTGCTAAGTGAAATGTGAACATTTCAAAATAATTCAAAATAACAAAAATTAAAATCATAAATAATACCACCCACTCTCAAGTCAACCAGAGAAATGATATATTTGGAACTGCAGTCTATTTTTACAAAATCTCTACACAATTTCATTTTAAGAATATTACAGTACATTTATAAATTTTAAAACCTTCATTTTACTCTCCACCCAGAATGATGTACTTACTAGTGATGTTCCAAGGGAGAAAAAAGTTAAGTTAAATGTTAAATATTTTTTAAACATTTATTGTAGAGAGTTACTAATATAGTACCTTAAAATATCTTTATTATGAAAACAATCCTCAAATCTTTGTGATGTTTATTAAAAAAAAATTTTATATAATTATATTAACATTTATTATAGAAATTACTTAGTCATAGCGACTGAGTAAAAAAATTAGTTGATGTTATATGTGTATATGTGAATCTCGACATTAATAATCTGCAATTGTATCCATAACTACAGATCTAAATAGATTTTTAAATATCCAGTACATCACTAGTAGGTACTAACATTTATCATTAAATACTATTTATATTTTTTTATCGTTTTTGGCACTCAAGCCGAGAAACTCATAATTTTAATATCTTTATGTGCCTTTGGTATTAACATTTTCATCCAGATTTTCCGTTATTATAAAATATGTTAAGTTTTCTTCAAAATGTCATATTTTCATCAAAACTCTGTTAAAACTTTTTGTAATAAAAAAAGCTTAGTTTAGCATATATATTTTATATATGTGTGTATGTGTGTGTGTATATATATATTAGTAAATAAATGTTCATGTCTCATTGTACTGTACCAAATTCTTAGTCTTAATTTATAAACTAAGATGTCGATATTAAAAATTTGCATCGTACTAATATTAATTACATTATTATGTAGTAATAGTGCTTGTGACTATTTAATAACAAAATAATAAAAATAAAAGCTTACAAGTAAACATAACCTATAATTTACCTGCATAACAGTTTTGCGAATACGCCATAGTTTATAGGTTTCCGCGTCATCATCCATGTTAATTATATTAACGAATCAATTCGTGGTGTTATGTTTAAAACTCTAATTACACTTAGCTAGAATATTTTAGTTATATGACTTTCAAAATATCACAAAATATAATAACACAAACTGACGTGACGAGTGACGAGTGATGAAGAATCATGGAAGTAATAAGTACTATATAAGTGAAGAATGGATAACATCAACATAACACAGAACACTGAATAACACAGAACATATATAATATACTCTCTATGGATAATATTGATAACCATGAATATAATGATCTATTTTTTAATTGTCTATGGTCCATAGGTCTGTGTCTGTGGCATAAACAATAGAAACCAAAGAGAATGGAGCTCATCAATTTTCGTTATCTTTGTGAAAGTGGATGGATTTTGAACTTATTTTGAAAGGGACTTTTATCCTAAAAGTCCCTTTCAAAATAAGTTCAAAATCCATTCAAAAAAGTTTTATGAAAGTGAGCGACACATTTTACTGACAAATAATGTTATTTTAACAGGCCTATCCTACTATGTAACTACATAATAACCCAGCATCAATATATCATATCCCCACAGCAATTTTCCAATTTTTCTTCACTCATTTTTCAACATCATTTACCTTTTGTTGACAATTTTGTGTTATTTTATTTTTTGGTTCATATTTGAATTTGTATCTTCTATCTGTTAACACCTTTATTACTTACAGACAATTAATTAATTGCTCTGTGTAATTACCATGTAAATACGCTATATTTTCCATTGTCAACTTTTGACTTTTTGACTTTTTTTTTTGTATTGTTTGTATGTGTACTTGTGGTTTGTCTGATGGACTTGTCGATCGAATTAGATTGATTTATATTTTTGTGTATAATTTAACATCCGCTTTAATTGAATCAACGTAGGAATGGCTGGAATCAAAGGTACGTCATTTATTTGCGTTACAAACTTAGCTGAAATGAAATCGTTTATTATGAAAGTCATCCACCTCTTATGTGACTCATTTGAAAATATCTTCCAAATGTAATAATTTAACTATTTGTTATTGTAATGATCACATTTTTCTTTTTCATGCCATCATCGTATCATGCGATAAACAGGGTAAGTTTTTTTTAATGATAATATGTACTAAATCGCAATAGTAATATAATAAAGTAAAAATTATTAGAAAAGCCTGATGTCTTTATTAGGCACAATTTTCTTTATAGACTTGTTATCTCTTGATACCTAATTCGCTTTTCCATAATTAGACTCAGTTTTATTAATTTTCTCTCGTATATGTACTGACCATGAAATTTCTAATAGAATATTTTGCTACATTTCAGACTTGTATCCCTGGCATTTGCTGGTTCAATTGGAATGACATTTGTCATATTAGCATGTGCCTTACCACAATACAAGTAAGTTATATGTACATTATGTCTTATAATTATTTATATTAGTGAGAAAAACTTCAAATAAGTGTGACATTCAGTATTGTTTTATGTCAACAAAGACTGCTAGCATTATTTGTAGCCATTGATGCTTTGGTATATATACAAAAACAATATATAAATAACAAACAAAATGTAGCTGCGCAAATAGAAAATGATTATGACGAATAATTAAGACGAATAATTAATTAAATTACAATAATTTTGATCTCCATAAAGTATTAAGATCTCCATAAACATATTAACGGTATATTTTAAGATTTTTTATTGATGTGAAATGCCTTTTGCAAGTGTTCTAGAAATGTATATCATAAATTTGGTAGTCCCAGGGCACACTGCATGCTAAAGTCAAACTAGTTATCAACCTCCACTAACTATTCCGAGCTCATATAACCCAAATCTTTTCAAGGTTCGAGTGAATAGGCATCTTCTGGATGAGCTCGCAACATCTTCGGCCTCATCCTTCCTACATGGATAGATGCTGGTCAAGAGCAAACCCATCTATAATAATATTTATCTTCTAACTTGAGGCTTTTTCAGCAATTAGTCTTGCAACCCTTGTATGTAATTGTTGCCTGGTTATGGATCTAGGGTTAGTTTAATTACCCTAACTCTGATCATCACACTAAACCATGTTCTTATTTTGCTACAAACTTTGAGCAAAGTTTTTTAAAGGTCTCAAAATCTTCTGTCATTGCTGTTTCCAGTTATGCATTTAGGCATAATGTGTGCTAGTGCTTCTGCATTTCCAAACAGCCCATTCATGAGGCAGTTGATTTACAAGACACCCTACTTTAAAAATATAATAATACATACAAGTCAATAAAGATTGTAAACAACAATAATGTATGCTAGAGTGAGTGATCTACAAGTGATCTTGATACTTTTTAATATTTTTAATCAAAAAAAAACCTATTCACTTTTAACATTTTTTTTATTCTTTTTTATAAACATATAGTACAAATAAAGAGTTTAATAAGAATAATAATAATCGACTTATTTTCTTCTAACTAAACCAAATATTCTATTATAAATAGAAATAAGTATCAAAACCGTTCCTAAATGTTATGACAACAATAGTATTTTTAACAATGCCTGAACATTTACACTGTACATTTTTAACAATGTACAGTGGTTATACTGGGCATGCATTCAGGCAGGAAATCACCCAATCTTGTTTATAACACACTGTTGAAGTGTTTTCATTATTTTTAAATTGTTAGAAACTACACATGTAACTTGTTACTTACTTAGCTTTTAAGATCAGTTGACAAGCTGAACAAGCAATGCCACAGCTGCTGCAAGTGCGCTGCCAACTACAGTAGGATTAAGAATAAGGGATTGAATAGGAAAATAAGCTCTGGCATCCCTTATACTCACTCACCGAAACACAACAGCACACATGTTGTTATTTCACTGTGGTCTTCTGTTAGGAGATGGTTTCTGCCGCCAGACGTGCTGCCCAAATGACTACGGGATGCAGTGTGTCCTGTCACTACTAAGTCCAAGTGCGATGATTGACTGCCAATCCAATACCTCTCATATTTTAAATTGTCTGTGTAAATTCTACCTTCATGTTATCTTTCGAGTGATCACATAATAGTACTGCTAAAGCTTTTTTGTTGTAATAGCTATCATCTTCGAGTTTTCCTTGATTAAGATTTTCAATGATTTTTCATGATTACTTGAAATTTATTTTAGCTACTATATTGTCTTAAAATTTGCTATTGTTTGTGCTCTGTAGTTTATACATGTATAGTAACTCTATATAATCTTTATACTTAACCTGTCACATTTCTAATGTTACTCTTTCATTAAATTTTATTTTCTCAGTTCTTATGTTTTGATTTTTGCTTTCAGTGCAATAGGAACTAAAAATCAGTTCATTGTTGCTTAAAACATTTTTTTCTTTTTGTACAACTCACACTTATCAAAAAATTAATATAAAAAATAACAAAATTACTGTCACCAAAAAACAAATTATAGATCCCCTTTATTACATTTTCACCTAATTAAATAATTAAAAACCATACATTTCAGATTATGGTGGCCATTTTTCGTAGTACTGTTTTATTTGATGTGTCCAATCCCAACAATGATTGCACGACGGAATATGGATAGTGCAGGTGGCAGCAACTCACCTTGTATGGAAACGGCCATCTTTATTACAATGGGAATACTTGTTAGCTCATTCGGTTTACCCATCGTACTAGCACATGCATCTGTGGTATGTATTTTTATAGCTCAAAGTTTTGTATACTAAACTCTTTCACTTTTCTTAGCTTCAATCGTAGGGTTAGAAAAGTTAAAAAGTAGCCTGTATTCTTTCAGCTGGTTCAACTTTATTTATATTAAAATTCTAATGAAATTTGTTCAGTGTAAACATCTGACAGTTTGTCAGATTCAGTAACACTGAATCAAAGAAATAAATAGTAGACTGGCTGGGCATTGAGGCCTCTCAATGTGCCTCCTGTGACAAGTTTGTTTGTTTGTTAACGCCATAACTACTCAACCAATCATCATGAAATTTTGCTTACACTTAGAGTACCTTTGCAGAATAAAGTAATGTTCCCGAGGGATCATTTAAAAATTAAATGGCTGTGGATTATTTAAAAAAGCACTATTCGCTTTTTAAATTCACTTGCGTTTTTCTTGAGGGCTATAAAACGAGTTTACATCCTAATTTTCAAATTAAATAATATATACTTTCAGAGCATGAGCGATAAAAATATTTTATGTATCCTTTACACTTGCCGCTATATGTTTTCAGATCGCACCAGGTGCATGTTACTTGACAGTGGCTGGCAATGTCATAATATATTTGACAATCCTTGGATTCTTCACAATTTTTGATATGGAAGATTCAGACTATGCAATGTGGTGAGAGATCTAATTCACGTCCATCCTGTTTTAACATAATTTTTAAAGGGACTTGAGCAGTAAATATCCATCGTGAATTAATATTATTGACTGTATTTTTGTTATTTTTTTATTATAAAACTAAATAAGAAAATACTACCATAAGATTAAATAATAGTACCCCATAAAAAAAGCTGTTGTCAGTCTCAGAATTGTGTATAGTTTCGATTGGTTTATCTTGTCAAAATAACAACTGTAACTTGTTGAAAATGTGTCATTATTATTTTTTTCATTTTTTTTTCATTATAATTATCCTAACAAAGCAAAACAATTGTAGAGACTCAGTTAAAAATTAATTGATAAGTAGATGATCATATTGAAAATTGAAATATTAATTTGTGTAAAACAACATAATTTAATGAGACTTGTCCTATTCCATTGAAAATTGTTTGGTTGCAATCAATGGTCATGTCATCCCAGAATTACCTTTAAGTCTAACTTGAATGTAAAATTTTAAAAAATAATTGCAGTAATATTCTTTGTAATTTATATATGTTTTGGTGTGTTATTGCATTTTTACATAGAGTTGTAATATATAAGAAAATTTTAGTGTAAGAGATTTAGTAAGAGTATTTTTTTAATGTATTATACCTTATTTAAAAGAGTCAATGCAACGTAAAAAAATATTGATCCGCTAAAGATATTTTGTGTTCTTTATGAAAGGTTCACCAAAGCTCCTAACTTTTATTCTAATTAATTTATTATTTCACGCTAATTCAATGAGAGAACTTAAATTTTAAGTATATTCGTTCAACTCTTCCAATTTATGTGTGTACTTCAATAAAAGTTAAAATAACAAGCAGACATAACTTAAAATTGTGGATCTGAAAGTTGGACTCTTCAACAAAATTACTCATATTATGGGAGTTTAATTGTCAGTCTTAAATCTAAAAGTTGCGTAATTCATTGCTTCGCTGTAAAATGTACGAAACTATTAGAATTATTTAGTCTAAATTAATATAAATTATCATCAGGCTGATTGCTTAAAAATTCTCTTGATATCTGCCATCATTAACAGTATACCTTAAGTGTTACAACGTTTTTACTCAATATTATATATTTAACTATGCAAAACTCACATACTTAGGTAAGGAATTAAATTCGGAAATCCATTTTCCTTACATACCAACAAATTTAAGGAGTATTCTATAAAAATCTGTTTTATGGTAAGTACTTCTTTTAATTAATATATGTATTATGATGCTATCATATATCGAGTTTGTTAATAAAACGTTTGAAGAAGTCCATATTGTGGCAAGTGGGAAACACTTTAGAAGGGAGGGAGTCGTAATTAAGTATATTAAACTATTAAACCCCATTATCTAATGCACTGTTTGGAGGCAAATGATGTGGCAATTTCGATTATCTGCATGGATAGAAAAGGAAGTCGACTGACTCACTCACTCACTGACACATAAAAAAATATGATTCAAAACAGTGCACTGTTGCACGTATAGAGTTGAAATTTAGAAAATGGATAGTTTTAAAGAACTATCTAAGAAATTTTTAGAAAATTCTTTATTTTAAATAACCAAAAGATGTTAATAATATTATGTTTTGTAAAAGACATTTAAAAAAAGTTGAATGTTTTTAAAATGAAAATTTTTTATTTATTTACTTTTCGGTATATACCTAAGTGTACTTGCCTGGCAAATCGCTAATCTGAAAAGCAGTGAACAAGCGAACAGTGAGTTTACTCCTTTTAATGCAATCAAAATGAGTAATGTGGCAAGTTGTTATATTTTATTTTGAGCACTAGCAAATACAAAACTGTGCTCTGACAAATAAATCTAATATATCAATGATGCGATATAATATCACCATTTTGACGTGCCCCCAAACTGAACGTTAGATAACGGAGTTTATTAATTATGCCAGTCCTCTTTCAGTTAGTACCAAACAGACGTAATACAATACAACGTTACCAAATAATTACTTGCTGCGTTCGCTAGCTAGTTTAAACAGAGTCTAAAGCGCCCATTACGTTATCCAAGTTATGTTTAACGTGTAAAGGCAGTTTGTGATCCATTGCATTTGGAAAGAGTTTGTATTGCGTTTGGAATATAAAAATGATAAATAATTAACATTAAGTAATTTATTGAAACGGCTGTACATTTTCTGCCATCTACAGAATCTGCCATTTAACGAATATAATCCCCAATATACTGCCATCGTATTGTCTCTGGTACGTTTGCTCGTCTAGTGCACTAATTTAAGGCGCTTAGTGTCATCAAATGGGTACTTTCTTAAGCCTACTCGTTCATGGCTAGACCAAGAAGCTTGGAAAATAATAATATCAACTATTAACGTTTAGACAACATTTCGTACATTTTTCGTATCACCAAAACTTCTATTATTTAAAAAATGTTAACGAAACTGTTTTTTTTTTAATATTATTAAATTCCCCTACCGTTCCTAAGCGGATACGTTGGTTGGAAATATTTCACAACATGGCATATCTAAATCAATCAACGTATTATAACAAAACATCGAGATATACTAATTTCGGTATGCAACGTGGGTGTAGCAGGCTACATCCCGCCCAGACGGCCAACGCCATTGGCGACTCCCAAGCGCCTTAAGCACTCTGCAAATAGGATAATGTTACGGGCGCTTTTTATTTGGTATCACCAAATTTGTCACATATAGGCATAATTATTTTTCTTGATTTATATATTGTTTATTCAATATTTATTTTAGAGTTGGCTAATAAATTTGAAATATCCATTACAAATTTGTTTTTTGCATAAGGCTTAGTATCAGCCGATTATGAATAGTTTGCTTTGCTATGGCTACTTTGAAGATGTTTTGTGTAGACTCAATAGGTGCAACTAATATATCAACTACTATTCTTGATTCAAGCCTGTTTTTTCTAAATATTGTATGAAATATCACATAAGTAGGTATATCATTTTGATATTAAAAGAAAATTGTTTTTTGTTGAAACTTTGTTAAATTTAAATGTATAATCATTTAATTCTTTATAATATTTTTTTTATTATGTATAATCAGTAATATATATTGAAGTCAGAATATGTTGAACAGAAAGTCAACTGTTACTTAGTTGTTGGCATCTATAAATTGTGTTAGCTACATTCCTGTAATGTAAATTGTGTAAATAATGTAAGGATCAGGTCACAATAAATAATAAACCTGCTTTGTAACAAATTACTATGAGTTTTTCTTATATCAGTTATTAACAATCACGCTGCTCGATCTAGTTATGTTACATTAGTTAGATTATGTAATATATCGTGACATTTAAGAAAATGAAAGTGAATAAAGAAACCACTGAAATATTTTTAGTAGATGTAAAAATTAGTAATTAAAATCACGATCATATTAATGAAATATTATGTTCATTAACCACTTGTATGCCGGAAGCCGAATTACCCTTGTCTGCCAGCGCTTAAATTTATCATTTCAAGTGCCATTTACCATGATATATACAGGTTGATCAAATTTCATTTTTACCGATTTAACTACCGACTGACTGACCTAATTGTTCTCCCAGAAGGAGTCATGGAGGTTCTACCATGATTTATTAATACAAAGGGGTTCCGGCATACAAAGGGTTAATAATTACTTAAACTTATTTACCTACATACGCACTGCAATTTTCTTGAGGAACACATACTTAAAATACTGGAAAATATCAATCATATTTTGAACAAACTAGTAGATTTTTGATCTAGATTTTATAACCAACCAACACGAACGTGAACATGATTACAAAGACTACTTAATATCGATACCGATATAGACAAACCTTTTCGCAACTTAGCTAAAGTAAATATGAGTTAGGTTAATATAGTTTAAAATATGAGTAATACTTTCTAGACGTAGGCAGTGTTTGTGTGTTCCTCAAGAAGTGCGTCGTTGTTGGTATGTAAATAAGTTTAAGTAAGTAGGTAATTGTTAATAAAAATAATATTTCATATATTCATGATTTTAATTACCTATTAATTTTTAACATCTATTAAAAACATTTCATTGGTTCCCTTTCATTTTGTTAAATGTTACAATATTGTATTAAGGATATTTTAATTCAATACTAATGCGAGCAACTGTCAGTGGATATTCTCAGTACTTACTCGCTCGTAGGGACATAAGTAATGTGACATATCGCGTGACGGCCGACCTTCATGTATAAGTTATAAACACTTCCACTACCTAAAATTCCTGCTGGAAGGCCTAGTTGTCTCAAACCAATAGATCCTACATTGTATGTGCAATTTGTGCATATCAAGAACGAGACCACAATT
This sequence comes from Bembecia ichneumoniformis, assembly GCA_910589475.2. NCBI lineage: Eukaryota > Metazoa > Arthropoda > Insecta > Lepidoptera > Sesiidae > Bembecia > Bembecia ichneumoniformis. Next base: position 10,385,217 of record OU342538.1, on the reverse strand, counting down.
ACGACTGTTTGGAATAAAACAGTTATTTGATGATTCAGGATTTACAAGAAGAATCAGTTTACTTCGGACATTAATAACCACCCGACTTGAAAATTGTGAATCTGTGACAAGTAATGTGTCTTAAATGGTGGAAACTACAGAGGGATTAAAAGGAATGGGCTTTTTAAATAAATGAAGAATGGAAAAGATCATTGCTGTTGCGGGTCTTCCAGAAAAAAATGCTCTATGAGTATGATCATGGCGATCGAGCATTCGGAGTGTTGACGTCATAAAAACAAAACAGCTTGATTTGATATGACTTCTGATGTTGGCAGCAATGGAAAAGAATTTGCGTTCCTGTTCGGGTAGAAAATCTGACCTTAGTCATGTGAGTGTTGGTAGCCACACTTTCACATGACGTGTGAGTGGTTTACGTGCCCAAAAATAAAAGACAAAAATGGGATAAGAAAGCTGTAAAACATATAATTTTGGTCGGCTATTCTGAGAATATAAAGGTTAGAAATTATAGAACCCAAAAATAAATAAAATTATTACGAATCAAGCTCGAGTTTGACATCAGGTGGTCCTAAAATACACCAGGTGAAGAAGAAAATGATTAAATGCAAATGAAGTAGGTACCTAATTAGTAGATAAATTTGTTCATTTTACGAAATGGAGATTTAATATAAATTTATGTTATCATTAAAAGGAAACGGGATTCAAGGGCAGTTAAATTAACTTACGATCCCTTGGGAGCCAAGAGAGGTAAAAAAATACTCTAGGATCCCATGGGATCCTCGACATGGTAGCCAAGTGGATGGAAGTCACACATAGCGCCGCGCACCAAGACGAGATGAAGATAGTAGGTACCTATATACCTAAATTAGAGAAATTTTTACATAGTGCTCAAAAAAGTAATTAAATATTTGAATAACAATCAAATTATATAAAAAAATTGAGTTGATACATAAGAAGTAAAAATCTTATGTTAGGCTGATCTAACATAAGATTTACTAATCTAATTTTATTATGTACCTAACTAGCTGACCCAGCTAGGGTTGCCAGGCCTCAAAATCGAAAATCCGGACACAGACTCATATTTAGCCGGACATTTTGCCATAAAAGCCTGACACACTGGTTTTTAAAAGAAATAGTTCTTTTTATTTGTGCATTTATTAGGTACTTTAAGACTTGCTCTACTCTTTATTATTATCACATATTGTTTTGTTAAAGTAATTTGTAAGATCGCGAATCATGCGTGTCCACGTGATTCTGGCCGCTGCGGGGTTGACCAAAAGCCGGACGGGCCGGACTTGTGTATATTTTATTTTCAAACCGTATGTTAAAATGACGCGTCACTTCACGTGTCAATGAAGGACGGTTAAATTATGTGATAATTCTTCATACAAAAATATTAAAATCGCGGGTTGGGGGTAGGAGGGTGAAAAATATTTTACGACCTATTCTCATACCTACCAAATATACAAAAAAAATCATAAAAATTGGTCCAGCCGTTTCGGAGGAGTTTTGTTACAAACACTGTGACACGAGAATTTTAAATAGGTACCTATTAGAAGAGAATAACTTATGTTTCGCTAACTTATTAAATAATTTTGTCAAGTAGTATTTTAAATTTAAGTACTTACTTAAAATAACTTATATTAATTTTTAAATAGGTAACATAATTTTAAACTTTCAAATGGGCAGATGACCCTCTGCCACCTCTGCCAACTTGGTAAGTAATTTTGTAAGCAGCTATAAAAAGTAATTTTGTTATCTAAAATCATCTAATATTAGCAAGTAAGAAATAGGTAATTAAACCTAGTTCAAACATCAAACGAGAAAAGGGATATTACCTACTGGGAAAGGAATAGGTAAGTGAGGAAACTGGTGTCTTCTAAGGTTTTTGTATCAAAAAGTAACATACGAGTAAGTACAAACACTTAATTTTATTTGATTACGACGTAGGTTTGCTAGATATAAAATAGGTTATAATTAGATACAAAATGTTATAATAGGTTAACTATACCTACTATTGGGTCCGGCCGTGGGACAGTAAAAAATAAGTTTTTGATTTTTTGAAAGTAGATGTTTTTGATTAAGCAAAAATAACCATTATCTATCTACTTCCCAAAAATCAACAAAATCCGACACTAATTACTATCCTTCAACCGGTGAACTATACTAAAATATTAAACTCATGCTGGAGCCATAGGTTCATGATACCGATTTGGCTAATATTTACTTATCTACTAAACAAACTTTCCCTTCCACGACAGTACTTTGACAAAAGTCTCTGAAATTAAATAATGGCATTACCTATACGCCTTTACGAGATATTATTGTATTACATATTACTTGTACTATTATGGTATTCTGTGGTAGGTATTATCAATACATAGCTAAAGTGCATTCTTGGCCAAATGGTGCAACTGCGTATGTTTTAAAAAATAATAATGCAATTTATAAAAGTGCAAAATATGCATCAAAATAAATGTGAACACAACATCACCAGTTAATAAGTTATACCTGGTTAAGTAGTATTTTATCTATGGTTATACACATCTTTAAAGTTATTTACTATTAAAAAATAATAAAAATTTAAGCTCATTGAATTGTTGAAATGGAACGTTCTTCTTCTTCTTCTTCTTCTTATGCTTGTTATGGCTCTACAAGATCTTCGATGATTTTGCCTCTGTCACTTGTAAAAATAGCAATATAAAAAAACTCAAAATTCAAATTAAAATCAAAAGTAGCAGATCCCGAAACTAGTCAGTCAAGTCAAGTACAATTTTTTTCTTTAAATTTTTCAAAACAGGTCCGTCAAGTCCAAAGTAATCAAGTCAAGTCCGAAACGGAACGTTTCAATTAATCATCTTTTTGGGCTTGTCCTGTCATCTGTCAGATTTCTTTCAAACGTCAACAAAAATCTTATCGTATCAAATAGTAATCGAATCGCTAAATATCTAGAAATTTGTGAAAAATACATATTAGATTTTTAGAAGAAGTGTTGTAATTTAGTACTTTTTTATTAAATTGAGTAGAAAGAATGGGAGACCACTTGCCTGCCTGTGTTATCGATGTCGGAACTGGTTATACCAAGTTGGGCTTCGCTGGCAATAAGGAACCTCAGTTTATCATACCGTCGGCCATAGCGATAAAGGAAACAGCAAAGGTGGGTGACCAATCCACTAGGCGCATGACAAAAGCGGTTGAAGACTTAGACTTCTTTATTGGAGACGAAGCCTTTGACGCTACAGGATATTCTGTTAAATATCCCGTGCGTCATGGTTTAGTTGAAGATTGGGACTTGATGGAGCGTTACATCGAGCAATGCATTTTCAAATACTTGAGAGCGGAGCCCGAAGATCATCATTTCCTACTGACGGAGCCTCCACTTAATACTCCCGAAAATCGGGAGTACTTGGCCGAGATAATGTTTGAATCGTTCAACGTACCCGGTCTTTACATTGCAGTCCAAGCTGTATTGGCTCTTGCAGCTTCGTGGAAATCACGCGTGTCAGCTGAAAGGACTTTCACTGGCATTGTCGTTGATAGTGGTGATGGAGTAACTCATATAGTGCCGGTGGCAGATGGTTACGTGATTGGGTCTTGTATAAAACATATACCTATTGCAGGTAGAAATATAACTTCATTTATTCAATCCCTTCTTAGAGAGCGCGAGGTTGGAATTCCACCTGAACAAAGCCTGGAGACCGCGAAGGCAATAAAGGAAAGATATAGTTACATATGCCCAGATATTGCTAAGGAGTTTGCAAAATACGACACAGACCCAGGAAAGTGGATGAAGAAGTATGTTGGTGTTAACGCTATCACCAAAAACCCATTTTCTGTTGATGTCGGTTATGAAAGATTTCTGGGCCCAGAGATTTTCTTCCATCCTGAATTTTCCAATGCAGATTTCACTGTACCTCTCAATGAGATGGTCGATGATGTTATCCAATCCTGTCCGATTGATGTACGGAGAGGGCTTTATGGGAACATTGTGTTGTCAGGTGGATCAACAATGTTTCGTGACTTTGGAAGGAGATTGCAGCGTGACATTAAGCGTACTGTTGATGCACGACTAAAACTCTCGACTGAGCTCTCTGAGGGTCGGATCACTCCAAAACCTATCGATGTGCAAGTAGTATCACACAACATGCAAAGATATGCTGTTTGGTTTGGGGGTAGTATGTTAGCTTCCACACCGGAATTTTACCAGGTGTGCCACACAAAGCAAGCTTATATGGAATATGGGCCAAGTATTTGCAGGCACAATCCTGTTTTTGGAACAATGACATAAATATATATAGAAATTGATGTTTATTATCATGTTTAATGAAATTTCTTTTATTTTATTTTAAAAATTATTCCAACCATACACCAGTGTGAGGATTGTACTTGTTTAATAATTAAATATTTAAAGGTCACAGAGTTATATTTAACAAGCAATGTAATGTAAAACTACTCCATTTGGAATAACTGTGTTTATTTGTACTACTTTATATTTTGACAGTTACAGTAATAAACATTGATATGGTGAAGTTGTACTGATGTACTTTAACCAAAAAGATTAAATATATAGAGAGGGCATTGGGAAATTTTTCCTGTAAAAATATTGATCCTGATCGCCATAATCAGGATGGCCATGGTGTAGCTAAATAGCTAAAGTTGGCGAATGGACTGAGCGATTTTGTACCATGTGGTTCTAAATGTCACATTACAGATTCTTTTGTATTGCCCGATCTGTACAGTTGAAAATCTTTGACTTCAACTGATGTTTAATGTCATCTGTAAATTCACTGCAGTATTTTTTTTATAGGAATGTATAGAGTAATTTTTATCCAGACATAAATTAATTTCGGCATTAAAATTCACTAATAAAGTGATGAAGTCTGAATTAAACAAAAAATACTTAAATAAATTTGATGCTACAAGTAACTTTTTATTTTAACAAATCGTAGTTTCTATGTCATTATTGTAATTTATTTTGTAAGGAGTTTGTTTTGATATTTTTAATTAATTTCAATGACATTTATTATTCCAACAGCATTTATTTTAATATTAAAATAAATATTTTATTTGTTCTGAAATATTTTTTAATGCTACATTCCTGTAATTTCATGTAAGATGTACCTTTCAATTGGGTTATAATAAATGTTTTCTGCTTTCAACACTTATATTTTTCTCATTCCTTTTAAAGAGTTCTTGTAAAGTGTGCGTAATTGTTAACAGAGGGAGCCAATACAATAATAAAATGCAATGGGATTTAATTTTATTAATTTATTAAAAATCCCTGCGCTGTCTCGCCTGCGACTTCACAACGTGTATATGTAATAAAAAACCAGTATTTTTCAAAAAATAGCGGAAATTATGCATTTTAGACTAAAATGCTATGTTTATGAATCACTGCTCAAAATAAAAAGTAGAAAACTTAAACTACGATTTAATCAAGATTAGCAATTTGTAAAAGAATCCCAGACATTAATCACTCATTGGCAGCGGATATGCATACTCAAAATCAATGTGTTGAGGTCTACCTGTGGGATTGGGATCCAGGTATGGTGGAAGTGCTCAAAAAGTTCATCTTTCAACCCCAGAACTCCAAGGAAACTGCGTAATGATCTCCGCTATAGCATGTCCCAGGCATGTTCCATAGGATTTAAAACGGGGATTGGGCAGGCCAGTCGAGGGTCGCGGCATTACTGAGTTACGGCTCGAACCGTATGTGGACGAGCATTGTCGTGCATAAATAAATTTTGCCCCATTGCAATTGGTGTGGAAAGATTACAGGTCACAGCACATCATTACGATATTTTCCAGCAGTTAAGAGTGCCCTATACCCATGGACGCTGCCAGGATTATTTTAAGGTGGGTGCATCTGACGCGATTATAAAAGTCGCGGGGAGTCGCTGGCTTCAGGCGGCACAAAATCGTGGTGTTTGGCGGTCATTGCAGGAGGCCTATGTCAAGCAGTGGACGTCCATCGGCTGAAACGACGGGTGCATCTGTCCCTATACAGTAATGGATGGAATATGCCATCGAAATTAAATTAATGTTATTTAAAAAAAAACATAAAAAATATCTAGTTATATAGATGGTATGCATATAATTGTTATATCAACTTCTAATCTATTTAGAAATTTAATTAAAAATATTTAAGTGCAACCATTTTTTTTACTCTCGTAATAAACTACACGAGATTTTTACTCGTGTCCTTTATTCTGGTATACCCGAAGTATACTAATTTTTTTTCTTTATAATTTATATCAGTAGTAGGTATTTATGCCAAGTATTATTTTCATTCGTACTTTTTTTTATTTTACAAAAAATAAAATAGCTCCAACTACGCCCGAAACAAGTCAAAAGACTTTAAAAGTAATTAACGATAACAAAGAATGCTTCCAAAAACTACATAAAATTCGTAGCCAAACCAAACGTTGTACGAGTAGGTAGGTACATGTATTCTACGGGAGCTGCTACTATACTAAGTGATACCTTAAAGAAATCCTTCGATTACCAAACGAGTGTATCAGTCATTGATTACAGCTCGCATTTGTTACTTGTCTAATTGAGAAAATTAGGGCATGGTTTAAACGAGTAGAACTTTGGTGAGATTTAATTGTGACGAATCTGCTTTTTTCTATTGTTTAAAAGGTCAAGAAACTAAGCTAGAACGGATTCAAAATATGTATACCTACTGCATATAAGGAAACGGTGATTGAATGGAAATAATAAATGTATAAAATTTGCATATTCTTAAACACACTTAAATTTTTGTTGCTTCTGATATAAAAAGTGAGCTGCGAAGATAGCACGGAATTACGTACTATGATTCCCGGAATTATGCTAGACGCCAAATTTTAGCAAGGAATTAGGGACAAACTCGAGGTTTACACAAAATAACGATTAATTCTATACATTGACTACGACTCAAAATCATCTATAACAACAGTCTACAGAATAAAATAGTTTTATTACCATTCGTAGTACGTTTTTTTTATAAAAATAATTCTCAAAGTAAAAAATGCCTAAATATGCCGTAATGGTATACTAGCTGAACTCGGCCACGCTTGGGGCGCGCGGTGCTGGACACTGCTTTTATATAAATACTATTTATCATAGCGTGATGTTATATAGCCTATAGCCTTCCTCGATAAATGGACTATTCAAAACAAAAAGAATTTTTCAATTCTAACCAGTAGTTCCTGAGATTAGCGCATTCAAGCAAACAAACAAACTCTTCAGCTTTTAATATTAGTATAGATTTACCTTAAAAAACACGAATGCGTCAGCAAAAATTTGAAATTAAAAACTTTTTCATAGGATTGATAATTTTTAAGGTACACCAATAAATTTAAAATATACCTAGACAGTTTTGAGATGTGTATATCGATGTGATTTGTTTTACTTATTTTTTTAAATAAAAGCATATGTTTTGCGTATAAGATCAACGAAGTTTGACATAATCATAGCATAACAACCTCAACTAGAATCAGTAATTAGTTATAATACGCTACTAATACAATTAGTTAACGATAAGTATTAAGAATAGTTACTTATTGTTTGTTTTTTTTTTTTTAGATTTTCACTCCAGTTGTCGGTTGCGATATATGTATCTATTAAAATTTACAACAACTTATGCTTACCATATTCTGCAAATAGATTATTTTGAATTTTAACTTGAGAAACATCTAGTATAGGCATGCCCTTGGCGGGCAGAACATTCTTTGTACTGTAACTGCTGTATACAAATTAAAATCCTGTAAACATGTGTTCGCGCAAATAAAGATTTATTTTATTTTCTATTTTTTTTATTTTAGGTATCCGAGAATGCAAATCTGCAAGCGGTACAAGGATCCACGAGGAATAATACTTTTAGGTATCCATAAATATTATTCCTTATACTCAGAAAGTAGGTAGATAAATGCACATAATAATTTTTAGATTAACTACGACTATGTGCCAGTAGGTATAGGAGGGTAAAAATCGACGCAAGCAAAACGGCGAAAGCAGCAAACAGAGCTCGAAGAATATTAATAAATGTACGTTCCTCCTGTAGCTGGTATGAATAGCGAGTAGCGACACGCACTCAGGGGTTTTTGTCGCAAGCCTTCAGGCGATGCGTTTCAATGGGCCTTTTCAAAACAACACAAACTGAACTGCTTTTTGTGTGAATTTTCTATATTTTCCAATTTTCTTATATTCTAAAAATATTCTAGTGACTGTGATATTCGAATCTGAATTCATCCGTTTTAACAGTTATCATTAAATTAAATAGTTACTTAATTTATTAATTAATTACTTGAGGAGCCCATTGTTCGATTTCGATTTCCGGCAGGACAAACATTGGTAATGAAGTTCTCAGTTTTCTCTGTTCGGGGTACATTACATAATGCGCGTTGCCGACCCTGCAGGAATTGATTTACTGCTCGCTTGAAGAAGGCCCATATTGTAGCTAGATGGAAACACCTTAGAAGGGAGCAAGGGTTGTCAGAACCCATTTCCCTATCCCTTATCCTCAACCTCAAGTGGACCGTCACCTTGACTGACACCCATTACATGAAAAAAAAAAGAAAGAAAGACGTCAAATTTGACTAAAATTCAAGTTCCGATTTTTGGCTTCATAGCCTAATTTTGCCAAAAATGAAAAAAAAATACTAGAAGTTTATTTATTTATTAGTATTTAAAACCCAGAACATGGATAGTTATTTAGATATTTTATATGGTAAGGCAGTTTATATGGCAGTTAGTCTCAATTTGAATTTATACTCCTTATGACTCTATATGGTAGGAATTCGTGATGTAGGTAATTTACCACCGCAATCAGGGAAAAAAAAACCACCATGAAGTTTGACCAAACTTGACGTACTTTATCTACTTTTTGGGCTTTTTTTTACTTTTTGAAAAACTTAAGATGAACCAAGTTCATCTTAAGTTTTTCACTTGGAAGATCAAAGTAATTTCCATACAACCATTATTTTGCGGTTCTGAATTTGATGTAATTAGATTTTATTTTTGCATGTATTTAGGGGACACTCGAGGCATGTTAAAATTATTGTTTTTCATATAAGTAGTTTTACAAGACCTTATAAGATACCAACTCTAATTTTATCAAGGCATTTTCTTTGGTTTTATCAATAATATAATCTGTAGTCGATGTTCTTGACCACACAGACATTTCGTCTTCAATAACGTTTTACGAGCCCTTCACGATAAGTTTGAACAAATTGTAAATATCTGATTTTATTCATAGCATATTCTCCGTAGGCGTTCTCTGACATTTTAACAACGGCTCCACAATTAATTTTGTTTTTCGAGTCCGTTTGATGAATGATTAGGGTGCTTGCCTTAACGCTCTGTTCTAGGGTTCCCGGATTCGATTTCCGGCAGGGTCAACTTTGAAAAATGAACTTTTGGCCTGGTCTGGATCTGGAAAGTAGTAGCAGGGCACACTGCGTTTTGCAGTCATTTAGGCAGCCCATCTGGCGGCAGTAACCACACCCTTACAGACGATCACCGTGAAATAACAGCACGTGTGCTGTTGTGTTTCGGTGAGTGAGTAAGGGATGCTAGAGCCCATTTTCCTATTCAATCCCTTATCCTTAACCTTAATCCTACTGTAGTTGGCAGCGCACTTGCTGCATCTGTGGCGTTGCTTGTGTTATAGGGACGGTAGCCACCTACCATCAAGTGGACCGTCAGCCTGCCTGCCGTTCTTAACATAAAAAAAACAGAAAATTAATAACTATAAATTTTTTGGTCATTTAAAGAAATATATATTGTATTATTAATTTGTACATCAAAATTAGCTGATATACAACTTTTAATATATGAGAAACACGAGTTAATAAGAAAAAAAGAAAAGAAAAACAAATATCCGTGCCATCTTTTGAGCATAGGTAACTTAGACACAAATATGGTGAATCTGTAGGTATATCTTTATTTTAAGTAGGTACGTTATTTGTTTATTACTTTAAATAAGCTCTTAATGGCACCGCATGTTACGTGGGAAGCTGTTCGCTTCATCTAACAGTTCCAGTTTCTCTTACGTAATTACTAAGGTAACCCATTGAAATTGAACTTTCTAAGCCGGAAACTACACTAGTTCAAGACTTGTTCGCAACCTTTGAAGAGTTGCCAGGACTTCCTATGTACTTTGTAACTTCTCGTACTCGCCCGAGTACCGTAGTGTTTTATTTTCCTTCTTTGCCATTGTTGTATTCCGTGCTTTTGCTTTAGTGGTTGGTGGGTTCGTTCGTAATATATTTGCGTGTACTGGTATTAGGTACCTACATTTTTTAAAATTAACGTAAAACATTTACGCCTCGTTACTGGAAGTTAAGAGTGAGCTTGACAATAAATTTAGTGAAAACCGTATTAAAATACGTTGGGTTGTATAGAAGTTAGCGAATAAACAGACAGACATCGGAGAGCTATTTTATTTTATAACTTGCGACACGCTCCCGCATTCGCACGGAGCGCACGGAGAAAACCTTCCTCGTTTACCGCTCGTATACGTATCAAAATCGGTTTAGTGGTTTATAAACACACAGGGGCTTTATTTTGTAATACGTATAGAAATAGAAGATATTACGCCGACGCGCCTCTGGGTTGAACTAGAGGACTGAGATACATAGAATAAAGGCTATGTCCATCTGGAGCTAAAATTTCTTCTTTCAATCAATATAAGAATTCTTGAAATACCTAAGGTGCAGTTTCCGGAGCTTGCACTTTAAATCTCCAAAACAAATTTATGAAACAAACAATAAAATCCTTACTCTCTCCTTTTTATTTTGCGGCAGTTCAGCGTGACGATTGGTTCTTGAGCAACAGGAGCAGTGTGGTTGACGTGAGAAGAGAACCATTGTGATAACGTGGCGACTGGTTCTTCAGGTACAGGAACAGTGCGATTGACGTGAGAAGAGAAGCTATAAAGCGATAAGGCCGCCTTTTGTACTATTGCTTGTGTTACTTTCTTTTTTAAATTCTTTTCTATAGGTTTATAGTACAAATAAAGATTTTAATAATAATAATAATAAGTATACTATGTAAGCCAAAGTCTAATCGTGTTTTTTATAACTGATCGTAGAACTGCGAAACAGTACAAAAATCTAGTAATTTTTCAGCTAGATCAGGATTTTAAGTAAATTTTATTGAAGCATTCAGAACTCTTTAAGTTTTAGACATTGAGCTTAATTTTGTCCGCTGTAAACTGAAAATATAATAACTATAAAAAGTACTTACCACTTCACATTACAGGCATATTTCTAAACCAGTCGCAAATAAGTTATTATGGTAGGTATAATATTGTATTGTTAACTTCCATGACACATTTAAGGTACTCATCTTAAATTTGTAAGTATCGAATTATACGACTTTCTTCGGAATAGAAAGTTTTGCGTATTATTATTATTTATTTATTTATTTATTATACATGAAATAATTAGAAAAATATTTACAATGTCCCATAAAACTGGAAAGCAGTTGATTGATTTATTGTAGTTTAAGAAAAGAAGAAAGTCTTTTCGGAATTGCAAATTATTACATGCGTCTGACTAAGAGACTCCTCAATAAAAGTAAACTATGAATAACTATCTGAGCCCGCAACTTCGTACGCGTGATATTCGATATAGCGCGTAACTTTTATATTTGTAAATCAATTCTAATGAAACAAACACTAAATGTTATGCGAAGCTTGCTACAATACATAAGTGAAAACCACATTCAAATCTAATAAGCCATTTCTGAGAATAGCGTGCACAAACGCACAGACAAACAGACAAAAATTCTAAAAACTATTGTTTTACCTCGTTACAACGTGTACAAATTATTTCTTTAAAAAAATATTTAATGTACAGACACGACTCGTTTAGGATTTTATTATATTATACTAAAATTTCTTAACATTTTGGTTGAGTTGCATTAATATATGAATTTCTTATATAGTAGGACATTTTGATAAACATTACACCATCATCAGCCTGTGTCTCTTCACTGTTAGAGATAGGCCTCTCCCAAGACTCACCATCACGCAGTGTCCTCTGCCCTTTGCATCCAGCCGCTTCCTGCGATGCCTTTCAGGTCGTTGTTCTACCTTGGCCACAGGGTATCTCATGCTGTTTTCCAATTCGTGGTCACAATTCGAGAAACATTACATAATAACGTGTAATTTGATGGATACTGAAATAGGATTTCTAACAATTTCTCAAGCACTTGGATATGAATAAAGATGAATATGAAAAAAAAAACAGGCATTTCTTGTAATAGAACCAGATAATATATAGATAATAAATTAGTTTTAAAGCTAGATTTTCTAACATTGTTTAACCATTTGGAAGCATTTGTTTGTCAACAATAATATATGGTGAAATCTAGTAGCTACTTTAGTAGAAAATCATATAATGTGTATAAACCAAACTATGTTTCGAGATTTATATCGAGCAGTTGCCAAGAGTTCTAAAGTTCCTAAGTTCCCACGTCAATCGCACTGCTCCTGTACCTGAAGAACAGCCAATTTGCTCGAGCTATGGCAACACTTAAACAATTGGAGCTCCTCATGTAGTAGTAAGATATATAAATATATACATATAGATAAATAACTCGTATAACACAGTAGAACCAATCTTTGTTTTTCCGATTGAATAGAGCCGTTGATTCCACGCGTGCAATGGTAGAGTTAATTGCAAAGTACACCATTGTTCCGTCGTACCATGCCCTCTGCGATGGGGTGGAGACCATACGCATCTTTTAATTATTCTCCTAGGCAACTTTTTATATTACTTATTGAAAAAAAAAAGTACGTAAATTAAAATTAAAGCCGTGACCAATGTAAGAGAGGTATTTGCGTAGATGTTACAATATAGAATAGCAGCCTTCGCAACTGCGGTGGTGCGGACAGGCGCTTTGTCATATAGAAGCCCCACACGCCTTTTCTTAGTTTTCCTCTACATTTTTGCTTGATTGCTTCACGCAATTAATTTGCTCGATAAGGTTAGCATAATAACTTCCTGAAATCGTAGTACCTACTGCGATCTTTTATGTCTATGAGCAATATTCCTTGACAACCTAGAAATGTCGTAAAACAAAGGCAAATAGGTTTGTCCTGTAATTTTTATGGCCCTTTGATTTTTTTTGATCGCAAAGGATGATTTGTTTTGTAGATTTTGATAATTTCTCAAATTTAGGTATAAATTATGTTTAGTATCAATTTAAAACAAAGCGCATGCCAACTTTATAAAATTAAATATATTTAAATTCAATACGAATTGTGCATGGGGCGCGCGGTACTGGACACTGCTTATATATTCTATTTGTCGTAGTGTGATGTTATATAGCGTATAGCCTTCCTCGATAAATGGACTATTCAAAACAAAAAGAATGTTTCAATTCGAACCTGTAGTTCCTGAGATTAACGCGTTCAAACAAACAAACTCTTCAGCTTTATAATATTAGTATAGATTATTGAATATCAAAATCTTTAGGCGTTTTGAAGCTAAAATATTCTGTTAATTCGTGTCCCGGTCTCACTTGGATTATGTTACGATAAGATAACATCAAGCCTATTTTTCTTTTAAGTTTTCCATCTAGTTTCTTACCTAAATCTACATCTAAACTTCATCTATTCTATTTATTACATATTATAATAAAATCGTAAACGAGCCGTGTCTGTACATTAAATCTTTTTTTAAAGAAACAATTTGTACACGTTGCACTTATGATACCGAGGTCAAAAAATAGTTTTTAGAATTTTTTTTCTGTTTGTCTGTGCGTTTGTGCACGCTAATCTCAGAAACGGCTTAAATGATTTTAATTTGGTTTTCACTAATGTGTTGTATCGAAATTAAATTATAGGAATTGAATTGTGATGTCGATCTGACCAGGAATCGAATCCATGCATATGGCTATCACATCCATACACACTACTTGATGAGCAATCTCTTCAAAATTGAAACAGCTAAAACGTATGCAAAACGGACTACTTTTACTAAATAAGTCAATATACATAAATAACTTTGTACAAGTTGAACCCGTAACAGAGGTAGACGTATAATTTGCAGAAACACCTGTGCCTTATTTGGCGAGTCCAGAAATATCCCGCAAATCAATACGTAGTCGGCACGATTCGAAATGTTCGCTTATTCTAGTAAACCCTAACACAGTTTGCGGTATAAAAATTTAAATATTGAATTAAAACATTTACAGAAAAGATAAAATATATACAGATTGATCAGCAATCCAAATCTGTCATTAAGGTTAAATCTGAAACCACAAGAGATACGAAAAATGTTCTTAGGAACTAAGGCTTCGATTTTAGAATTAAGACAAACTGCATTTAAACTTTTTTGAATTATATACACAACCAAGAATCGAACCCGGGACGTAATCAGGATGGCCATGGCGTAGCGAAATAGCCTTGTAAAGTTAGTGATGGACTAAGCGATTTTGTACCACGTGGTTCTAAACGTCTCATTACAGATTCTTTCGTCTTGCCCGTACTCAGTTGAAAATCTTTGACTAAAACGTAATTATTTTTATTACTCTAGTTGATAATGTGGTAATAAATTTTGCTACGGAACCTTATATATTATTACAAAATGAGATTTCCACAATTTTTTAGTTGGCAATGTCAATTATTTTTGTGATGTTAATTTAAAAAATATTAACGCAGTTTGTCTTAATTTAAAAATCAAAGCAAAAACTAGGAACTCCTAGGAACAAATTTTCGTATCTCTTATGGTTTCAGATGTTTTCACTGATTGATCACCTATATTTTCTTATTAATTAATTTTACAATTGCGAAGCTACGTAAAGAAGTTTGGATATTAGGAAGGTTTTTACTCGATAATGAGTAAAATGATCAACAGATTTGGTTAAAACTTGACGAACAGATAGTCCATTTTCTAAATCAAAACATTTTTACTGTTACGATTCGGTTTTAAATCTCATTTGGGTATGATAACTTATATATAAATAAGAGAGAGAGAGAGAGAGAGTCTTAAATATCTGTCTTATATTTAGTAATAGAAAATTATAACAACATTCATTTAGAAAAACAAATAAGTAACTCCTTAATCTCTGAAGGCGAAATGTCTAGATAATAAAGGCGTTAAGAATGACTTCAGCAGATATCATTAAGTTAGCGTTTAATTGTTCCACAGCGCTAGTTTGCCGAACATTGGCGCTGTTATCTCTCGCCTGTTCATTGGCAGGCTGCCTTAAATAAAATGGGGCTTAAATGCGGTACCCACACGCCCTGACCAGCGTACTTAAACCCTTAGTCAGCCATTATACACCGCTTTATAGGCAGAATAGTATGCACATGGGAGGGGGGAAGCAGGCCTCTCTTAACTGGTTCTTATGAACAATGTACTGTGTAACGGCCATCGGCTATTGCCATAAAGGGTCACATCCGATACTCTGCGAGCTGGTGCTGAAAATCCATATGGTTTATGAGTGTGTTAATATGAAATATAGCTTTAAGGCCAGTTCTTATTGGCATTAAAATCAAATTTTAAATTTAATATTTTCACAAAGAAGTGCAAACAGTAGATGAGCATTTTTAGATTTTTTTTTCTTTCAAAATGACTTGATAGCTGATACCACACCTAACCATCACTGAAGTAAAATAATACATACATTTTATCCAATTGACTAATCGAAAGTTTCTCTAGAGCTTTGAGCATAAATTCGGTCATTTTGCATATTAAAATATTGTTCTTTAGTAAAAATGTTTTCATCATTAAATAAATTATTTAAATATAAGAAAATTCAATCGTTTTTTTTTTCTTTTTTTTTTCTTTTTTGTACAAATCCCTCCAGCATCATGCGCTGAAGTCTGTTTCTACTTAACTCTTGCATACCAGTTCTCGCTTGTATTCTTCTCACACTTCCATTCTTCATACTATATCTTTCTTGCATTCAATCTCTTTCATACCATGCGGGTGGGATTCCCGCCTAATCCTACTCTAGCTATTCTGATATTTGTTTCTATTTTCTATTTCCAGGGAAATAAATCAACATCTTGGTGTTTTATTTATCAATATACATACACAATTTTCCAACTGGAATTTTCAAGGTTTTAGAGCGATAAATTCAATCGTTTGAATATCCAAAACCTAAAAAAATAGAAAATAAACATCCAAATCGGTTTCTTGTTTTTGTCTACATATTAAAATAATAATAATAATAATAAAAAAGCACATTTCTTCGAGTTCAACCAGGGCAACGAAATTGGCCTTAATTTTATCAAGTTATATACGAATTTATAAGAAGTACACTAGAACTTATGCCTAACTAATACTATATTAGTCATTCATTAACTACTTTTCATTCATTAACTAACTATTCATTCATTAACTATTCGCACATGTAAGCCTAACTAATATTATAAATGCGAATGTAAGTTTGTTTGTTATGCTTTCACGCCTTAACTACTCAACCGATCATTATGAAATTTTGATTTTGAAATTTTTAACTCATAGACGTTGTTACGGATACAGAAAAGGACATAAGGCACAGAATACAGAAAAAAGTATTATTCCCGGGGGATCGTATGAAAATAAAATAAAAATTCAATGCTTTACAAAAATATATCTACACTAATCTACACTAATATTATAAAGCTGAAGAGTTTGTTTGTTTGTTTGAACGCGCTAGTAAGCAATAAAGATTGAATAAACGCTTTAGCACCTTTTTTTTTTACGTTGGGAAATCCATCATGGATACCCAGCAGCGAAAGGGGACGCTGTGGGTTATGCATGCCGGACTCCTACCGGCTAAAACCCAACGACTTTCTAGCGCGGCCGTAGATGGGCGGGGTCGCAGGAACGTTGTTGCACAACTTCGGCGACCCGCCGCGACGGTCCAGCGCGGGGAGGACTACGTTCCCTGTCGGAACCTCGGCATACCCGAAAGCGGAGGTACGCCGGCCATCTCGGGGACCTCATAACGGGCGGTAGTCTCCCCTTAGACTACCGCCCAGGTCCTGGTCAAGGGGGAAGGCGGCGGATATAAGCCATCCGCCTGCGCCCGAGCCTTCTCCGGCGGATCGGCTGGGAGAGGGGATCCTCTTCCCGTTGCCTCTCCATCGCTTCCTTGCGCGACATAACGTGCTCACAAAACGTGAGCATCGCCTGCCACGCAAGGTCGCTGCCGACCATCGCTTTCACGACGGCCGGCAGCGAGAGGTCGGCGCCCACGACGAGAGACAGAGCGGCGCGCTGCTCTGCCCATTCGGGGCAGTCAGCCAAAGTGTGATAAAAAAGGGGCGTTGATAAAGTTTCGGGGAAAAGCCATAAGTAATATTTACTTGCTGCTTCCACAAAATCTTCCATCTTCTTTTCTATATATTCTGGCTATTGTGTGTGAGCGTACGTGTGTTCCCGCATTACTGCATATAGATTACTAGCCGTTGCCCGTGACTTCGTCCGCGTTGAAAAATGAAATAACGTCGGACATCCTTGTCGCTGTAACGACGGTGGCGCCGACACGGCGACAGTGGCGCCCAATTTTTTTAATATTTTTAGACGATCCCTCGGGAATCGAAAATTTTTCCACAATAAGAAGTATCCTATGTATAATCCAGGTAATAAACTATCTGTGTGAAAAATTTAATCCAAACCCGTTAAGGCGTTTTTGCGTGCATTTACTGCAATTACTAAATTTATTATTGATTGTTATACAATTTCCCTTCTTCCGCTACCTTTCTCTGTTCAATGGATAAATTGAAGCAGAGCATTGTTTATGGATAAGTATTTCGTTATAACTTGTTTTTGTATTTTTTTACCTATGTATTTAATTATTATAGAGTGAGTTTGTATGGTGTTCAATGAGTCACATATACGGTGCTGGCTGAAAATCAGCGCTGTAGGTGTTTGTCTGGCACCTCAGCATAATGCTGAGCCACTATCCGATTCGTTGCTGCGAGGACACACATACACACGCTTTTATTTTATTAATTTTTGTCCTGTTGTTTTATATAATGTCAGTGTCTTTTGCAGCGAATAAAAGCACTCCTTTCCTTCTTTCTTTCTTTCTTGAAAGAGTAATTCCTTACAAACTTTATGATATTAATAGGATGGCTTTGTTAAAAGATTGTTGCAAAGTCTTCAAACAAATGTTCAGATATTCTAAGCTACGTCTGGAGAGGGCTTTACAATAATTATTTTCGTGTGACTTTGATAGATTATTCTCTAGAGGTCTCACCCGGCACAAATCCATAAACATATGTCCAATATTAGGAAAATGATTGAACACACTAATATGTGTTAAGTAGATTCCGAGTAGCTTAGATTTATCCAAAAAGTTCTAACTAAAACTCGCTAACGTTTTAAGGTAAACTGCAAGCTTTCGACAGAAAGATTGATGAGTTTTTCAGCTTCTTGTTGAACAAAGTTACATTCCTTAACGATTACTAATGAGTTTGTTTAATAGAAGAACAAAGATTTGTAAGGGTATTTTAAAAATAAACATATACTGTAATTTAAAATGCTGTTCTTTTTGAACTTATTGAGGGGACGGGAGAATTGGATACAATTACATATGTTTTTCGACCTTTAGTACATATCTTGCTTGGTTAACAAATGTAATTATTTCAGTATTTTTTTTATGGCTGATAGTCCACTTGAAGGTAGTTACTATGACTCAAGCAACGCCACAGGTGCTGAGAGTGCGCTGTCGACTACATAAGTATTAAGATTAACGATAAGGGATTGGAAAGGGTTAGGGAAATGGGCTCTGACATTCCTTACTCACACACGAAACAATAGTGCATGTGCTGTTATTTCACGATGGTCTTCTGTACTGGGATGGTTACTGCCGCCAGACGGGCTACCCAAATGACTGCGAAACGCACTGTGCCCTGCCACTACTTTCCAGATCCAGACCAAAGCCTACTTTGAAAAGTTATTTTTCAAAGTTGACCCTGTCGGGAATCGAACCCGGTAACCCTAGAACAGAACATTAAGACAAGCCCTTTTTTTAGGAGGGGAAATGACGTTTACGCACTATCCCGAGGGGGAGAACTACTCATCCAACGGGCTCGTCAAAAATATATGGACAAAAATGTTATGGGTCGTTAAATATGGACGTTGTCAAGTATGTCTGGCTGTTTATTACACACGTAAACGACGCATACATGGATTGATAGTTTTATCTCGACATGCGCGCTCGTAGGATAACAGCTCAACTTTAATGTTCTTTTAAAGACACTTATATTCTGAATTTATCCATTAATGGCGGCAGCATATTCGTGGGTGACAGCTGTATATTAATTGTATAAACGATTTAATAATTTCTAATACTATTTATTGATGTGAAGATCAAAAAACATTATTTAATAAAGATAAAGGACGTGGGGGAGGACTGATAAAGAGGCTCTTTACATTTTACTCACCAACCGAAACTCAACACACGAGCTGTTATATGCATTGTGGCTTAGTAATAAGGTAGTTGTTGCTGCCAGATGGGTTGCCCGTTTTATGACTGCTAAACGCAGTATGAGTATTAGAAAATAAAAAACATTTTTGGATCTAATTCCTTCAGTATGTAAATCTTTTATGCTTAAAAATTCTCGATAATATTGTACACTAGCTGAGCCCGCAACTTCATACGCGTGGTATACGATAATAGAGCGACACTTTTTTGTATGCAGACCAATTGGAACGAAACAAACACCAAATGTTACAGGAAGCTTGCTACATTACATAATTTAAAACCGCATTCAAATCCCTTGAGCCGTTTCTGAGATTAGCGTGCACAAACGTACACACAAACAGACAAATAGACAAAAATTCTAAAAACTATTTTTTTGACCTTGGTTTGTTATTACATGTATTATTATTATATTATAATGTCATTATATTATATAATATACCATATTATATTATATGGTTTATTATTATATGTATATACATATTCATAGTAAGTTTATATGTATATACATATTCCCAACACAATCCTATTTTAGTTCGCAAAGTCTTGTTTTCATTTCTTTACCTTAATGGAAATGAATTCAAAGGTAGCAGTAGTTTTTACGGGATTTAAGTCTGCTTCATGTTCGAGTAAGCTTATTAAATAATATATGTACATTTTTTTAGGTTACAAACATTTGATTTTATCAATCGTAACCAGCCCTCAGAAGTCTACTGATGAATTTAAGGCTCATCTATTACCAAATCGTAGGAGTTTTGCATTCATTAGAGATTTGCTGTGGTGGGTTACAAAAAATGAGCGGAGCAGAAATAAGGGAAAGGTAAGAATAGAGAAATGGACTATGGCATCTGTTTTTCCCATGGATACTGAAACATGTTCTGTCATTTTCAATATTGTCTTTCGAAAGTCGGTTATTACTGCCGCTTTTTGCCGAATTCGTAACCAAAGTAATATCTCCGAATTCGTGGATATAATTACAGAACCTTTGCAAGTCTGTTCAATGGCAATTCTTCTTTTATTTTTTTCAAGATTATTAGTTATTTTATTTACTTCCTCATAATATGTATCTTCACAATTCTATAACAGCTGCTATTGACTCAATACAATAACTCATCAAATAGATAGAACATATAAACTTGTTAAGTTACCAAAAAATGTATATTTCAATTACAGAAGATTACTATCCGGCTAAGTTTTCTTTGTTATGTCATTAAATAGTGCGAACAGTGCTTTCGAGACTATCTCGTGTGCAACGAATAGCCACATTTTGTGGTGTTATTCTGTTAACGTGCCAACTGAATTTAATCTTATTTGAAATTTAAAGTGTTACACCCACCTTACCCCTGGAGCTAAGGTACTCTGATACTCTACCATTTACCAATGTGTGCTTTGATGTCAGTGATGATATGTCGCGCTGAAACGTTGTCTCTTTACTATGAATCTCGTACGAAAGCTCAACTCAGCTACGAATGAGGATATCGGTAGACAAAAGAAAGTCACCGACATAACTAGGCGGATTAGTAAGTTGAAATGACAACGGACAGGAAACAGTAAGTAGAGCCAACAACAGCCGCTGAATACGGAAAGTTCTCGAGTGGAGACCACGGACCGGCAAGCGCAGTTTGGGTTGTCCATCCACAAGGTGGATGACCAACTATTAAGGGTTCGGGATTCTGGTTGCTTCTGACCGGTCCATTAAAGATTTTGGGTTCAGCAGTGGACGTCCTACGGCTGAGACGATGATAATGATGACAAAAGAATTTATCTTTTTGGCAATGTAGGTAACTTTCAGTACTAATCTAATAAAACAATATTCATAAAATATATTTTCAATGTCAAATATTAATATTTCTTTTTAAATATTCTTCGATTTACTAAATATCTCCACAATTGTTTATTTTCGCATAATGTTCAGTATGTTGTGTTAAATATTTCTTATTTAATTATCAATATCGCAATAATGTTGCGTTCAAGATAATAACAACCTTTTATAATACCTTAGTCAACATTTTTTTTTTATTACTTATTAAAGATGGGTTTGCTCTTGGCCAGCATCTAGCCGAAAAATGAATCCGATGATAGAGCGAGCTCACCCAGAAGATGCCTATTTACTCTAACTTTGAAAAAATTTGGGTTATATGAGCTCGGAAAAATAGACGCCGGCAATGAGTTCCAATCCTTAGTTCCTAATCGTTTTCGACTTTCGTGGTGCTTTCGAATCTATTTATGATTATAAGTAATCTATTATTTTAAATACTGGCTCCAATAGTAATTCTAATAAATTTATTCCGTAAATATATAAAGTTGTTATGTATCGCTTTTAGTCTTGGTTTTAATAGAGACAATAATGTTAAAGCTGTAGATAGGCGGAGTGTAATTACTTGTCCATCTTATTTAGGGTTCAGAATAGACATTCGCGACCCGCTTGCACTCACCTCTGACAGCACAATGAGCCTTTCTCCCCTTCAGAGGAAGGGGAATTAAGGGAGAGCCTCGTGTCGGCATGCACCGGTGTCGTCGGCACAAATTTCAGACTTGAAATTTTGATGCCCTGCCTGAGCGGACATTTTTTTGTATTGCTTTTTAGCGTTGACCTAAATTTTCTTTTCTTGTCAAACACCAGTTTAAAAGTACCTCAGGTGGTTAAAGGTCTTTATGTTAAGTGTTCAATTTAAATATTTAATGTTTATTTATTTGCAAGTTAATCATAATGCGATAGTTAGTGTCATAAATATTAGTTCAGTTTAGAATATAAGAAAAAGTTTTTTATATATCGTATAACATATTAACTGTCAAAATATCATTTTTATCAGCTACTAGCGACCCGGCGGGCGGCCCCAGCTTCGCGCGGTGTTAAAATTTTCAAAAACCTGTTCTCGTCTGCGTTGGAAAATAAAAGATATAACGCCTGAGAAAATATGTAAAGCACGGAATACGGAACCCTAATGATAATAATGTACTAGTTTTCTTAACTAATAATAATTCAAAGTTCAAATTCTCACTCTCTGAGGTTTGCTCCATAAAAGTCTTGTGGTTGGTATATTATACTGATTTATAGCCACGATTTATACTGTAAGAGGCGTCGCACGGCTCGATGGCAGAGGCGTATTCACGGGGTACCTGATGTGCAGCAGATGTTTGTCCTCCCGGCTGAGACGCAGCAGAAGATGAGACCAGTCTTGGCTTGACCGACGCTGGAGCTGCAAGGCGTCCCCCTCCCGAGAATACCTGTGGCCTATATCTTCACGCTTTATTTCTGGTACTTGCCAGATTGAATCTAATTAGATCGATTGAACTATAACGTTGTCGACCTATCGGCTATAAGCTAGAGAAACATTTTATCAAACCGCGTAGTAAGCGTACTCGTTAAATGGACTTTTAAGCAAAGAAAAATGTCGTGGTGTCGTGGTATCCACCTAGTCTTATCCGTTCCGAGTGTCAAAAGAACTTATGCCGACCCCGATGGTCGGGCTCCGAAAGAGGACGGTATGGCCCTTGCCACTGCCTTTTATAAACCTCGCCGGAAGCTAACTAATTTCCGTTTCCTAGATAGTTTACACATATAGTTATTCGGTGACCTTTACACTAAGCATAGCTTGAATTGAACAATATATAAAATTAAATGTTCGATCTGCTAATTGGTTTGCGTATCACCCCGCGACTCAAATATAGAGGTCGCAACACAATAATTTAGAGCTGTTTTATCGACTATCAAAATCGACCCTACCCACAGTATAGAAGGTCCATGCATCGGTCCAAACCCTCCTCCGCTGTGCTGACATCGCTAGATGTCGCTATTCTAGTACCGAGGGACCTTTGGCGGTCCGGTCGCATTAGTTGACCCCACAACGCGGAAGATGGCATATGTTATATATTACATCAGCTGTCATATATAATATAAGACAATAAAATAAGCGATTCATTGAAAAAAAATCCCAGTTATGTGTGTAACCCTTAACCTGTAGTTTAGATTAAGCTGCTTGTAAACAAAAGTATTTTTAATAAAGTCAGTCTGCACTGAACACTCGTAAGAGTGAGTTGTCTTTTTAAAAACTGTCGTACGGTTGACGACGACGCAATTCGAGTTAAGAGTTAAAAATCGCCATTTTATTCGACCGCAATGCGCAAGCGCGTTTTGTAGGGACGCCTAAACAATTTAACATATCGCATGAATCAGATCTAATTCTGGCAACGTTCATTGAAAAGGGTCGTATGGGTATTAAATGCTTTCACCGTGTCCATTAAAATTCAATATCATTAAATAGCGTTAGAGGAATCTTAATTCATTTCAGCTAAAGTAAGTAAGTTTCGTGTACTAAAGTTAAGTCAGTTTTAAATTTAAATTGTGATACATTTATTACCCAATTCGTCAGAGACATCTTCCCACATTCGGTTTATTCGCTGACAAATGTCGCTCTAGTTCGGACCTTATCGTTATCTAGTTCGGACCTCTGTTATCTCACAGAATTTGCTAATTTACAATCCGCGAATGAATATTTAATAGCTGTGTGTCACCCCTGAAAATTTGAATCCGCATGGCACCTGTCAAAGATTAAAAACGGTAATTGTTAAAAAATTTGATGAGAATGCATTCTTTGTTGATAAACAACATTTCAGTGTCTAATGTAACAACATTTAAGCCATTTTATAATTTAAAAATCTGAAATTGTCACAAAATGAAGGTGTTGTAATAATCTTTCGATTACTTTTTGTCTCATGTCGTGGACTAAAGTTATACACAATTTTGTTGAACAACTCTTAATTAATCGTATATAAGACGAAGACAGGCCTCTTGATTGTATTTATAAACATGAGTGCGTATTTCTATTTCTCAGATTCTATTTATTTTTATTGAATTAATATTGGTTTATTTACTTATATGTGAAACGTGATTCCCTGGTTTTTACACCCTTTCACTACGGGGCATTTTCGGCAATTCGGCATTTTCATTAGTAAATATTTTAACGTTAAGCTCCACGCGTTTGATTGCATTTGTGTGCCTGTAACCATGTATGTACACGGCGAGGCGTACCTTTACTGGCTTCACTCTGCCGTCCGGGGTCTATCTTTAGTTCTTACTTTATCTGAGTAACATGGTGTGTGTTGAAGGATATCAACAAGTGTTGATTATTTTAATGAATAAACTGTTATAGTGATTTTTGATGCAGTAAGAGAGAGATTTTAGAACTCATAACAAAGAAGATTAGGAGTAAGATCCGATAACAAGGATCGGGATTTCTCACCTAGTCGTCACTCTTTTACACCCAATTCGGGCAATATATGTTTATAGTGTTTATAATATACTGTATATATGTATTAGCCTCTTACAATCAATTGTCATTTTTATAAAGATATATATTTTTATACAAATAATATCAAGTTGAATTATACTAATTTTACATTTTGGCTGGTGAGATGATTAAATATGAGATTTAGCTTTATTTGTTCAGCAAAATCAGTTTTAGCTAAGTTGCCTGTCTGTTTTGGTGGTGTAGGCTACGCGCGGGGTAAAGTGGTGGAGGGGTAACGCGGGGCGAAGTCGACAGGGAGAGGACGCGAGGGCAGAGCGACGCAGCCTCCCTTCCAACGATTACTGATTAGTGTGCCGGCGAGTGCGGCGGGGCCGCCCGCTTGGTGCTGCTCGTCTCAAGCCCCGAATACCGGCTGCTTCTCTGCTCCTAATAGTGGCCAACACTATCACAATCCACAACCCTCTGACGGTTTCGTCCACATCGAGTCTCGTTGCTGACTGAGATTCGCCAAAGTATTGAAAAACAGCTGATCGAGTGACCGCGTGCTGTCTGACTCGCCGCGCCTCTCATGTGGCTCACACACTTACTACGCCAGTGCAGTGTTGTATACAAATGTATTTTGTGGTTGACGGATATTTTGTCGTAGACTGTGCTCTCTTGGCGTCGTTATCCGGCTGTTAACAGGTAAGTTTCAAGTTTTATTACACAGAAATATCTACCTATTAGCTAACTTTAAAAACTATAGTTAATTCTTAAGTTAAATAAACATTTTATGTTTTAGCACAAAATATAATCGCTATAGTTATGCGTCAGTGTATTACATACCTACGCGACAACACTGCGATTTTGTTATTCGTTCAATAAAGTTAATTCATAAACAGTGTTAAAAAAGCGACTATATCAATTATTTAACTGAAGTACGATTTCGGAACTTTAATTAATTTGGGCATATAATGTAAAATTAAATTGCTCTTACTTTGAATTTGAACCGAATTGAATGCGGTTTTCACTGATGTATTGTAGCAAGATTCCCGTAACGTTTAGTGTTTGTTTCATTCCAATCGGTTTACAAACAAAAAAGTTACGCGCTATACCGAATACCACGCAGACGAAGTTGCGGTCTCAGCTGGTAATATAATATAATATAATATAATATAATATAATATAATATAATATAATATAATATAATATAATATAATATAATATAATATAATATAATATAATATAATATAATATAATATAATATAATATAATATAATATAATATAATATAATATAATATAATATAATATAATATAATATAATATAATATAATATAATATAATATAATATAATATAATATAATATAATATAATATAATATATAATACGAGGGTAACAATGAAAGGTTTTAAATGAAAACTCGAAATCGAAATCATGTAGAAAGCTGTTTGTATTGTTATTGTTTTTCGAAGTAGTCTCAATTCCTTTGTAACTACTGTCGCATGCGATGGAACCACTGACTGAAGCAGTGAGCCCACTTAGGGATCTCTTTCAGGGCGTTTTGGAATGCTTTCACTGCATCTTCAGGGCTCATAAAGCGAATTCCTCTAAGTTTATCCTTTATTTTTGGGAACAAATAAAAATCACATGGTACCACTGCGCTCGTCAACCCGCCTGCCAAGCGTGGCGAGTAGGTACTGGCAAAATCCCCTCCCCATGAATTTTGTAGAATTAGGGTGGGGGGCCTTTGTCCGGGAGTGAACGTTCTACGACAGAGATGATGATGACGATGACATGGTGTCAAGGAGGATGATTCACTAATTCCACACCTCCCATTGTCGAATATTCGATTGTTCGTCTTGGGGAGTGGGCTGGAGCATTGTCATGGTGAAAGAGGATCCTACTTCTTGGGCGCTTTTGTCGAATATTTTCCAAGAGAACTGGCAAGCAATTACAAACATACCAGTCTGCAGTAACGGTCCTTTGACCCTGTAACGCAATGGTTACAAAATGTCCCGTCCGTCCAAAGAAGGAGGCTCTTCACTTCTTCCTTTCTTCACTTTTGTTGGTAAATCCTCGAAAGGAAATATTCATTGTGCAGTTTGCCTTTTGGTTTCAGGGTTGTAACAATATATACAGGTTCATCTCCCGTGACAATGTCAAATACAGCATTTGACTTACTTCCCTTATATTTTTCAATCATTTCGCGGCACCAATCTAAGCGAAGGGGTTTTAGATTTTCTGTCAAATTTTGGGGTATCCATCTAGCGCAAAGCTTCCTCACGTCCAGATGTTCGTGTTAGAGTTTATGTACTTGACTCAAGCCAATGCTTAAACTTGATCGAATCTGTTGGTATCTGTTTTATTTGTTTCCTAACTCTTTTATCTGTTTCAATCATGAGCCGCACAGCACTCAAATTATTTTAATTTGTCGCCGTAGATGGATGTCCTTCACGAAAATCATCAGTGAGATTGCTACGACCACGTTTTAACTCACTGAACCAGTTATAAACAGCGGCACGGAATGGGGCTTCGTTATGAAAATTCAATCGAAGTCTATCATAACTTTGTTATTGATTAAGACCGCAACGAAAGTCATAATAAATCACTGAGCGAAAATTTTCTCTCGTGAAATTTATTTATTCGCATGACTTTTTAAATGAACACAATTTTATAAAAATAAATGTCAACTGAATGAAAAGAGAAGCTTCTTAAAGAATTCTTAATTCGTAATTTATATTTATTTTCTGTCTTTACTTCCTGGCGAGTTCTAAAAAGTTTAGTGCGTTTTTAATAAATTGTTTTTAAAACAATTTATTAGTGTATTAGTGCAAAATGCATTTTCCCCTATGGTTCATGTACTCGTTATTAAGCAATGGTTCACTTTTAAATTTCATGTTTTACGTTAAATTTGATTTATGACCTTTAAGAGTTTATAAAAATATAATATTCAAAAATATACAAATGTAAATAATTTGGAACATCGCTAATAACCACATTTTAACACACACCTTAAAAAAACTTGAATTAATCAGATAATTATTTGAAACCAAGACAATCTTCTTTACGGTACAGTGACTCCCAAACGAATAAAATGAAGAGAAACGGACCGCCACTTTATTAATTTTCAATTAATTCGAAATTCTACTTTTCTATTTGTGTTTTCAACATCAAAGGGATTGTAAAATGTTTATATATACACGTATATATGTGCTATATATATATATATATACACGTATTTGTAGCCTCATTAAATTTAGTATTACTTAATAGGTTATTCAAATTGAACTACAAGAACTTAATCGTAAGTTGAAACTCATACTAGTGTTTTAAGTGCACTTTTTTCACTCATGTTGACACTTTTACAAGTTTAAAAAAAGTATAAATAATCAATCATATACTAATCTAACTGTTTCAATCGGATCAGAAATCTTGCTAAGTGTCGACAACACATAAAACTGCACGTGTTCAAAATGGAAGGAACCTTCACTTACACCCAGTACAATGAAACCACAGAAAGTACTTGCTCACAAAAATTGTTCCAGCATTAGGATGTATTGTATATGTGAAATATATAGATAAATAAACAAGCAAAATGTAGCTTAGTTCTTTTAATTCACGATCAACCGTTCTTTTCATTGTCTGCAATTTACATTTAGATATTTTTTTTGCTACGGTATAATATCATAAATGAGAAAGTGAGTTTGTTTATTTGTTACGTTTCGCGGCTTGACTACTCAACTGATTATTATAAAATTTTATGTTCACCTTCTTAGGAATATAGAAAAGGTCATAAGTTACCTTTCATCCAGAAAAAGGTACTGTTGTCTATAGATAATTATTTGATCTATGTGTAAACTCCATGATAAGGTCAATTATTAAATGTGATTTTTGGCATGTCTACGCTAAGTACAAAGGCGTTTCCTTGTAGCACAATATATCTTACTCGTAGCACGCTCGTAGCAACGGCTACGGAAATTTTATAATTTTCCTTCCTAGCTTGACTACGCTGAGGCGACAACATAGAAGCAACTAAGGGCACGTTACTATGTCGTAATTTATCGTCGGACGACTGTCGTTTCTAGTTGTTCCCATTGAACTGGACGACATTTTATCGGTTTAGCCTCTACGTTCTTTTGGCGATCAGTGGTGTGTATTTGCTCCCGAGTACAATGGATGTAGATGAGCCGTGAGCCGAGTATGGGCGCGGGGGCTCGAGGGGGAGAGGAAAACACGTGTAAACAAAGAGACGATATTTTTTATCGTGGCTACGATATAATATAGTGCCGTCACGTTTTTATATTTTTATGACTGTCGTACTAGCCGTTCCCATTGTCTTGATAATTTGTCGTCACAACGAAAAAAAAGTCGTAGACGACTGTTAATCGTGTCGTCCTATATGTTGAGCCGGAAATCATTACTCGAAAATGAAATTTCAGTAACATTGGCCACGAAGTTTTGTAATAATTTATTCAATGAAAATATTGAATCTTCATGGAACAGTTATCAAAGTCAAATAAACAAATATAGATATATTTAGTGGAGTGGCAAAGGTTCTTGCTTTAACGGTCTGTTTTAGCGCAGGGCAAGTAGTGGCAGGGCACACTGAGTTCCGCAGTCTTTTGGACAGCCCGTCTAATAGGAGTCATCACACCCTTACTAAGACCACTGTGAAATAACAGCATGTGAGCTGTTGTGTTTCGGTTGATTGATTTGGGGATGCCAAAGCCCATTTCCCTATTCCTTGTTAATCCCTTATCCTTAATCCTACAATGGTCCCCAGTTCCCAGTTCACTTGCAGCACCCGTGGTGTTGTTTGTGTTATAGACGATCAGTAGGTGGCTATCGTCGTCGGGGACCGTCAGTCTCTCTGACAATCTTAACATAAAAAATTACCTTCATACTTCTGAGAAATTTTATTGGAAAATATAATTAAATTTCTCAGAAGTTATATTAATTTTATTTTGAATATAACCGATTCTTCAAACGACTTGTATATCATAGCTGAAAGATTAATGTTTATGTTCTACAATTAAAATTTTGACGTAACATTTTTTTTAATACACGTATTATGTCAGCAGAAAACCGTTCACAAAAGACTGTTGTCTCACGTAACGATAGAACAAACTCGCATTAAAAATAAAAAGTTCAAGTTTCAGAGTATAATGTAAGCAAAACAGAAACGAATCTCTTGAAATATGTAAGATAAACATTCCGGGAGGGCTGGCTGCTATCGCGAAATATACGACCTCGTAAAATGAGAGCTCGGATTTTTGTTAACAACTTATATCTTCCTGATTTTTCCACCGGCACTCATGGGAATAAACACGTAATTTTTTTTTCTGATTAACCCTTAATAACAAATACGTTTTATCTTCGAAATATCTGCGCCTCGAATGTTCTACGTGATAAAATTCGGAACAAGAGGATTAAAGATAACTGCTGAGGAAGATTGGTTTCAAAAATTAACCGTGTGTTGGTTCGCTTTGGTAGGTGGACTATAACGAATCTAAAAGAGATTTTGTACCGCAACAGATCTCATACAAATGATGATATAGTTTTATTCAGTACATGTGAATAATCTCCAAGTTTATGTGTAGATAGCCTATTAAAATAAAATCCTACTAATATTATAAATGCAAAAGTTAGTATGTTTGGATGTTTGTTCCTCAATAACGCAAAAACGGCTGGACAGATTTGGATGAAATTTGGCAGACAGATATTTTATTACCTGGATATACGCTACTTTTTATCCTATAAAAACCGAGGAATTTATATCTGAAAATATAATAAATTCGGCGCCACCGTCGTCACAGCAATAAAGATGTCAAACGTTATAACTGATATACCTATTTTTATTTCTCAACGCGTATGAAGACACGGTTACAGCTAGTATAAAATAAAATAAAAAAGAACATTTAATCCTATCCCAAAATATTTAAAAGAGAAATTCTAACAATTAGTGGCAGGGCATACAGAGTTTCGCAGTCATTTTGGGCAGCCCGTCTGGCGGCAGTAACCACCCCCTTACAGAAGACCACCGTGAAATAACAGCACCTGTGCTGTTGTGTTTCGGTGAGTGAGTAATGGATGCCAGAGCCCCTTTCCCTATACCCCTCCTAATCCTTTATCCTTAATCCTACTGTAGTCGGCAGCGCACTTGCAGCAGCTTTGGCGTTGCTAGTGTTATAGGCGACGGTAGCCACCTACCATCAAGTGGACTGTCAGCCTGTCTGCCGATCACAACATATTTTTTTTTTACAATTAACATTTAAATAGTTTTTGACGTATTATATACTGACAATATTTCCTCCCATTTTTCTCTTTGCACTGCAAGTTTTTGCCAATTTTTTGAAACATTTTTCATGTCATTGGACCATCGGGCATTTGGCCTGCCTGGTCTTCTTTTACCGTCCAGGTCAGGCCAGAGAATTGTAACTTACTATACTTATAATTATGTGTCAAGTAGTGGCAAGGACATTACGTTCCGCAGTCATAGACAGGCCAGCCTGTCTGGCGGCAGTAACCATCCCCTGGACTTAATAATAGCTTAAAAAGAATAGCACTTAAATATATTGTCGAGTTGTCGAGGATACCCGAGGAATTGCTCTATCTACATCTTCTATCATTTCCTTTATCCTCTCAAGGTAGGTAACACACCTGCATTCCACCTGGTGTTGTTTTTGTATTTAGTCTTACCATGAAGTAGACCTCTGACGTGATTTTGAATAATAAAAGAAATAAATTGGTTAACTTAATGTTAAATTCTGTTGATATGACATGAGATATTAGTGATATGAGATAGTTCATGTGCTCCTGAAGATTTTTCTGCTCTAGTCCATGTCTTATACTGATGGTCTTTGTTTTGGGAGAGTAATCCCATGTGTTACCCATTATACTAATGTCTTTACGCTGATGAAAGAGTCATTTTGATTTATTTTTCAATATAGATCAAGGAACTATTTCTTCAGCAGAATTACAAGACTCCTCTCTAAACCGCTTGTATGTATAAATGGGATAAAATTGAAATAACAACTGTTGTAATTTTACAGTGTTGAACGTACGAGTAAGTAAGAATTCAATAATGGATAGTAATATATATTTTTAAATATTAAAAAACACACACACACACACACAGACACACTTTACTATCTATGCCACCATACTTATCTATTTTCTTCGAAATGTTAATTGCAACTAAATACATATACAAATAGAAAAACTTATGATATTACATAAGTTTTCGTTACGATACCTTAAATTTTTGAAATGTTATTTAAATCTCTTACGCTATCACGGCACGATCATGGTGTCATACTTTATTAACTAAAATGACATATTTACGATCTTAATGTCAAAATATGTACGTTTGAAAAAATGTATGTACAACAAAATTTTACCGGAAAACAATGATCAATGTTTTCTCATGTACTAGAAATGTTGCTATTTTTCAATAAACGTATCGACGTTGTCAAACCAAAATCTGCTACATGCACTTTTTTGACATTTCAACCTTTAGATAAGCTGTTCACTGCCTTATCTATCGTAAAAAATAACTGCTAAGTGCTTATAATCACTTTTTGTCGAACTACGACCTCATGCTACGTGCAGGAGCTAGAATCTGTTATGTACAAAATTTACTCTATTATCAACATAATTAATAAATTATAAAATTTTCATGTTCAAAAGACTAATAAATTTAAACATCCTAAGTTTCAAATAAAATACTTAAAAAAAAAGATCCTTCGCGTAAAATTTATCAACAAAAACGTTTTTTGTTAATATCTTAAAAAATACTTTTTGCACGTAGTATAATTACTTTGGTTTGAAAATAGTGAACATATACTTCACTTCACTAATACTTTCACTGGCACAAATTATTTCTGGACTATGTTAATTAATTAATGTTAATTAATAATTAATTTTGATAAAGGTCGAGGTATCCAAATGGATTCACACAAAAAACACACAAAACATATAAGCATTGCTAAAAATTTATTTATTTATTTATTTATTTTATTAGGAAGCTAACGCAGTATACAATCATCCTTATACGTAAACACATTCAAAAATTCATTTATAATATCGTATACTCCACTTATAGGCTAACTTGGCATGCATTAAGACGACAAGAACAAAAAAAAAGATTAAAATTAAAAAAAATAAACCAATAATAAAAGAATAAAAAACAAAAACTCATAAAACAACAAACCATTATGCAGTACGTGATAAAAGAATTTTTTTAACCCTTCTTTTAAAACATGCGGAGGAATACTGAAAAATATCTACACCAGTTCCCCTAATTAAATTATTGTAGGTGACGACCATTCTGCTCAAGGGAGCGGCTCCGCCCAGATTAGTTTTGGTAATAATCACAATAATACATTACAAGAAACGAAATACAAATATTATACAAGTGGACTTGAGGAGCAAATTTTGGTGGAGGACAGGAATTTAATGTTGCAATTAAATTCCAAACATGTTGGTGGTGTATGAAAAAAGATTTAGATGAGGCCAGAATTACCCGGCTTTTCCAATTATATTGGAAAATATAAGATGTTTTACACATATTGAATAAAGACGATTCCGATTTTAAAATTAGGTATCTCACTAAACAATACAAACATACCTCTCGAAGCCTGATCAGGTCAGTTCCTAACTGAACCAGATACGTAAAAGTCCGTACCGCTATCCAACCCAGAATTCTTTAATTCTCCCAAGTTTAACGTATTCTACTAAGTGACATATGTTTATGTTTGCAAAAGATGGATTTTTAATGCTTTCATTAATTCTTACTCGTACGAGTAAGATTAATTAATACTTCATTAGTACGAGTATTGTATACAAGAAACTTAGTAGTTCATTAGTACGATGTATACCAAATTTGTATACAAGAAACTTGTAACCACATCAAAACAACTATGCATCTTGGAAATAATCTTTAGATACAATGTGGAAAATTACATAGCTATTCTGCTCATTGATTATGCCAATCATCTTAATTATAAGCCTCACAGCGTCTTTGAGTCTTTACAGTGAGACGCTCTCTTGAGATCAAAGACCTTAATAAAATAATACAAGGAATTATGATTTTTTCAATTATTGCAATATATACTAAAGGATATTTTTAATAATAGTGTCATAATATCTGTATCCTGTGATTGACTCTCTATAAGTACCTAAGCATTTTTTAATTTAGCGCTTACCTAATTAAGATTTTCTTTAGTCGGACTTTGTTTTACACTTACCGATTATAGTTTGACTAATTTGTGTTACAGTTACTGTAATTAAAAATTAATAAAGGGACAAAGCTCAAGATAATTAATATAATTAAAATATGTTATTTAATGACATAATATATCTTGCTATATTTCGGTTTAAAGAATTTATTCTCATGTAATTTGTACATTCTCATGTACATTCTCATGTAAATGTAATTTAGTAAACTAATGGAAAGGATGGGGGATATTATAGAAGGGTACAATTTTTAACTGCTTCTGGAAGAAAGTACTCTAAATAATGGAGATAGCCTATCGATTGATGTCATAAAAGTAAAGGGTGTTATTTTTTCAGACTTTAGCCGGATCGATTCCCTGGTATGGCAAGCGTATTATCAAAAATTTTGAATGCTTTTGAATTTTTCAGTATTTAGAGTACTTTTCCTACTGGTGAGGTTAAAACATTCCAGCCTGTATACAAAAACTGCACAAAAATACAAAAATGCGCAAAAATGTATGGTTTTTTGTCCGAATAAATTTATACATTTTTCTTTCTCTTTATTTAGGAAACGCCATTAACATTTTCTTTTTAATATATAAATAAATACTAAGAGATTTAGAGTTCCATATACACAAAATAAATTATATAAATATTAAATAAAAATACATACAGTACTGTAATTAAATTCTACTTACTGAATAAACATTTTAAAGATTAAATTAAGAAATATGATGATAAATATTCAAGGAGCTATTAAAAGCTTATTTAGTAGTTTAATCCTATAATTAAACAAACTGCTACAAAACACATTCATATCCATAAATTTGTTATTGTATGTGTCAAAGCTACTGTAAAAGTTATTACTGGAACAGAGAATAGTTTTCGTGAGCGGGAGCCAGGTCTTAAAGCTATTTTTTCCAAAATTTGAGGGTAATTAATGTAATTATTTAAAATTTAAAATTGAAATATCTGGTCGAATATTATTATTTTTTTTAAAACAAGTTACGTTAGAAGGTAACATTATCGTCAAAGAACTAGATCTGTTCCCTATTTGTCGACTACCTTCCTGTATAAACATCGGACCATTCTTTAGAATGTCAGTAAATCGTTTAACGCATCGCTAAATTAGTTTGGCACTCAATTTAGTTGAACAGAACTTACATAATGAGTGTAACATAAAGAACACAAATGGAACTTCTAACAACTGCTAGTTATAAACGAGTAGACCAAATAGATAGACACCTTGTCAATCGAGAAATAATAATACCGTTTAAATTCCTTTGGAAATTTAAACGCTTAAAACGAACCCAACAAAGTGTGAAACCGTGTCCACTTGAGCAAACAAAATTTTATAGTAAACAAACGTTATTTTGTGAAAATTAGCTGAGTGGCCTAACATGAAAGGTTTCGGCTGTACATAGCTGAAGAATAGCAGTGGCAAATCTGTCTCTGAGCTATTTTTTTTTTAAATATTCGTAGTTCAACTCCCCTTCATGTCTATTTGGAATATTTCTTTATTAGAAAAATTGTCAATAAATTCAAATTCATCGAGCATTTGGGAATTGAAATTAATTTAATCTCAAATCTACATA
The DNA here is from genome assembly GCA_910589475.2 of Bembecia ichneumoniformis. Lineage (NCBI taxonomy): Eukaryota > Metazoa > Arthropoda > Insecta > Lepidoptera > Sesiidae > Bembecia > Bembecia ichneumoniformis. Next base: position 10,349,758 of record OU342538.1, on the reverse strand, counting down.
TTTGATTGAATGATTTAAAAAGTTCTGTCTGCCTCTCTGATAGGCTGTTTGAATATTATTATTTTTAACTGTTGTCTATCCGTTTAAAAATTCAACGATGAATACGTTAATTCTCTACAATTCCTTGATTTAATTACAGACAACCAACGTATAAAAACTTTTGCTCTGAAAAGAGAAGCATTTTTTTAATAAAACAAATCTTACATTTAATAAGTGTACAAATCTTAAACAAAATTTACTATCAATTTATCGGAAAATAGAAACAACATTAAACCAATTGCTTCCGAAGTTCGAATCTTATTTAATTTAATTTATTAGTTATTATTAAGTTTATTTCTATTTTCAACTTCAACCTTTACGTTTTCTTCTCGTTGGAGAAAATTACGTTTAATAGTATGAAGTAACTATACTTACCTAAACTTAATTAAGTTCAAACGCACAAAATTCAAATTTAAAGAAATTTAACGATTTTCATTTAGATTGATTTAATTGATACCTTTTAGGATGAAGCATATTTATGGGCAGTGATAGACCTAAGCTCAAATCGGGTCTCTGACAATTTTAGTCTTCATTATTTGTTCAGAAATCAGGTAACGGTTCTAATGCCTTACAGACGATATGTCTACTGACGAAGTAGTAATGTCACTTAAGGCGACGCCAGCCCCTAATGATAAAAAAATCCACTTATTTGTAACCGTTTTCCTTTTAAATTATCATAATAATTATAATTTAAAAAATACTCAAATCATCTGCAGGATATATGAAAGGGGATCATCATAATTATTTTTTAAAATTATTCTTAATTATATATCTAAAAAAATTATTAATTTGCGGTCTAATATCGATGTTGTAATTGTGCGATTTGCTTAAGACCGCGCTGTCAAGGTCGTTCAAAACCGCGATAGGTCCGTCACTGTTCGCGCACAACGCTGTACTGATCATCCGATATTCAACCTTATACAATTCTAAATAAGGTCGAATATCGAATGTTACGTTTGGCCCTGTCTAGGTCCGTCAAAGACCGCGTTTGCGCGCTACTGATCATTCGATATTCAACCTAAACTACGTTAAAATAAGGTTGAAAATAAAATGATCCGTTTGACAGTATTCTTGCACAGAAGTAAAGGACGCAAATCTCAAATCATATTTAGTTTATTATGAGAATAATAATCGGTCTAGGCAATTTTTGTCTTATATGTAACTAATAAATCGTATTTTCTTTCTATGAGTATTCATTTTACATATGTAACTAAAGTTTTTTCCGAGAAAAACGAGAAAAATCTTGAAAAAGGTATCATTTAAAAAAAATAAAAGTATCGAGTAAATTTCCATCAATTGTGATTCTGTCTTTAAAATGACTAGAAAAAGGTTTTAAAAAACATATTATGTAAGTTTTACATTGATGAGATATTTGGTTTAGTTAAAAACTTAAGGCAAACAATCATAATTTTCGGGAGCCGGACCTTAATAATCAATATTTTAAATAGCTAATTCTTAAGATAAATTTTAAAATCCACTATCTGGCGGCTCATCAAAAGAAAAATTTGAATTATACTTTATTTAATTTTTAAATAGATATTTCCGAGATTTGCAAGTACGGCGGGTAGTGACTCCCCCTCAGCAGTCTCCTCAATTCAGTGCGGGACGAGTTTTGCGGCTGGAGTAGCAAGTTCAAGTGATATAATTGTGAAGAATGTCACACATAACATATATATACTAATACTAATACTATTCTAATGTATACTAATATTATAAAGAGAAAAGGTTTGTATGTATGTATGTATGTATGTATTATTGTATGTTTGTAATGAATAAACGCAAAGACTACTGGAATGATTTTAAAAAATCTTTCAGCTATAGAAAGCTACATTATAAGCGAGTAACATAGGCTACTCATCCTTCTTCATCTCCCCCCTTTAACCCATATTTTAATATTATAATCCTCCATATAATAATAATAAACTTATAATGAATAAGTATATTTATAATGAATAAACTTAAAGACTACTGGACCGCTTTCAAAAATTCTTTCACCTCTAGAAAGCTACAATATAAGCGAGTAACATAGGCTACTCACCCTTCCCCCATCTCTGCCCTTTACCCCATCCCTCCATACAAAATTGCCTTTTTACGCGAATAAACTCAAAAATGTTTAAAAAATAAATGTCCACCCGTACGAAGCCGGGATGGCCCGTTAGTTCGTCATATACAATACATCACGTCACAGTACTGCTGTAAGTCAATCTACGCTGTAAAATTTCTTTGTTTACTAGCCAGTCCGCCCCGGATTCCCATAGATGTCCAAATTATTCCAATTTTTCTCTTCGTATATACCTACTTCGGACTTCAACGAATATTAAGAAAAAAGGACTAGTTGTTCTAGAGTTTTTCCCTTAGAAACACATTTAGCGATTAATTTAACGAGCCCATTGTATGAGTGGTTGTGTGCTTGCTTTAAGGCTCTGTTCTAGGGTTCCCTGTTTCGATTAACTTTGAAAATGAATTTTTCAAAGTTGGCTCTGATATGGATCTGGAAAGTAGTGATACAGAACACTGCGTTCGCAGTCATTTGGGCAGCCCGTCTGGAGGTAGTAACCACTGTGAAATAACTTGGTGTGCTGTTGTGTATCGGTGAGTGTGTAAGGGATACCGGAGCCCATTTCCCTAACCCTTCCCAATCCCTTATCCTTAACTCTACTCTAGTCGGCAGCGCCCTTCCAGCACCTGTCGCATTGCTTGTGTTATAGGCGACGGTGGCCACCTAACATCAAGTAGACCGTCAACCTGTCTGCCAACCTTAACATTAAAAAAAATAAGAAAAGCTGATTAACAAAGTAATTAAATTTAAAAAAATATCTGACCACCTCGAAATTAAACGAGTTGTAATAAAAAACTTTATTTTATTCACTACCTATCTATTATACCTATCATTCCGCAAAATTTGGACTATCTCACTGTCCAGGTGAACATTGAACAATGTCCCCAAAAAATACGTATACATACAAAAACTGACATGGAAACAACATGTTAAAGCTAAATCAGAAGACTTAAACATCAGGTACAAAGAGCTCCGCTTGTTAATAGAGAGCAAAAGCTAGTTTTCGACTGAATAATCTCCTTTTAGTCTACAAGGCATTATCAAACAAATGTGGATGTACGGCGTAAACCTCTGGGGTACAACTTCAACATTTCAATGTCGCATCACATACAAAATATAAGCACTAGGGTTGGTTCATAAATATCTCTAGGCATATACAAATTTTGAAAAAAGTTATCATGGTGGGTGTCAAATGGTACCGAAATTGGCCGAAAAATCACCTCACTGCAATTACAGCGGATCCAACGAACTGAAGCTATTGTATATTGACCGACAAATACATCTAGCGTTTGAACACACGGTAAATAATTAATTTTAGTTGTAATGGGTTCCAAATAAAAAATAGCATCATGCATCAGTTTTCCGTGTGGTGCATAGGTTAGGCTGATTCGGATGCCTTTTCACAGCATCTTTCAAATTCTTGTATTGCTTTATTAGCTTTTATCCGCTCCTTCCTCTCAGACCCTTTTTCTTAGGTGTTAATAAAACATTCATACTATTTTTATTAGGGTTCCGTACGTCCGAATAAAAAACGGAACCCTTATAAGATCACTCGTGTGTCCGTCTATCCAACCATTCCCCCCCTTATCTCCGAAACTACTGCCCTAAAATGTTGAAAAAAATACAGAAATTAGTTTTCAACTTATAGATTATAGGAAAACCTCTAAAGTCCATGATATTAAAATAACATGGTAAATCACTTAATATTGTGCGTAGATTTAAAAAAACATGATAGGTAACTTCGTACAGAACCCTTTTCACATGAGTCCGTTTTTTTTTTGCTCATATATTTTTATCAAACATTAATTTTTTGGCATTTACTTTTTAAGAATCGATTTTCCTATAAGCCTCCCGGTAAGGAAATTTTATGTGGAGTTAAATTAAAATTAATACAAGCGTTAACTAAAAAGCGTTACTTTATCTGTAAGTTTGACATCTGTACGAAAGTTGACTCATGTATTCATGTTCCCTAATTCTATCTAATATATAAAATTCTCGTGTCACAGTGTTTATAACAAAACTCCTCCGAATTGGCTGGACCGTTTTTTATGACTTTTTTTTATATATTTGTTAGGTATGAGAATAGGTCGTAAACTATTTTCCACCCTCCTACCCCCACCCCCCATTTTATAATCGCAATTTTAGTATTTTTGTATGAACAATATCCAAATAATTTAACAATCGTTGATTGGTGTGAAGTGTCGCGTCACTTTGACGTTATGGTTTAAAAATAAAATTGGACCTGATAGGTGGCGCCACAATCGGGTTACAGAATTATTTTCGGGTTCGGGCAGGATAACGTCTGCTGGGTCAGCTAGTTGTAATATGAAAAGTAAGCCCAGATGGTTTCTCTCGCTTTATAAACGTCCAAATTTTGTATCAAAAGTGTAGTCCGCGTTAAGGAACGAAACGGTAAGCGCGTCATAAGCTGCCGGCGCGGCGCGGCGACATCTGTTATCAAAAAAATGAACTATTTGAACTTATAAAACGTAGTGACATCTGTGTATACCATACGTAACTAACATAACTTTTGTTAGAACACGTGACATGTGAGTGACTAAATAATATAAAGTAATTAGGTATCCAGTTATCTGTTGAGACGAGGAAAATTTTATACGTTTAATTTTATACGTATAAAGGAATAAACTCCTGTCATGCGTCGGAGCTGACACACATGCACGCTTTTTTTATTTTGTTTTAGATGATCTCTCAGGAACATTATTTTTTCTGGATGGCAGGTAGCCTATGTCTTTTTTTGTAGGTTGTACATGTAAGGTTTCTTGATGATTTGGTTGAGTAATTAAGTCGTGAAAGCGTAACAAACAATTATTTAGCATTTATGATATTAGTTAGGATAAATTTAATGTATTTTCTTGCTCTAAATAAATTTATTGCTTAAATAATCCTAACAAGATATAGTCTTTATAACAAACCGTTTGGATTCGAGATGATAAGCTCCTTTTATGGTTTACTATACCACTATGTAATTTAGTTCTATTTTCTTTTATGAAATAGAACTCATAAAAATAGAAAATCTATACATATAATAAAATTGTAAACGATCAGTGTTTACATTAAATATTTTTTCAAAAAAACAACTTGTACACGTTGTACGTACGTTGCCGAGATTAAAAAAATAGTTTTTGGAATTTTTATCTGTTTGTCTGTGCGTTTGTGCACGCTAATCTCAGAAACGGCCTAAACAATTTGAAAGCGGTTTTCGTTAATGTGTTGTATCTAGCTTCCCGTAACATATAGTGTTTGTTCCATTCCAATCGGTTTAAAAACAAAAAAGTTACGCGCTATACCGAAAACTACGTGTACGAAGTTGCGAGCTCAGCTAGTAGAAAATAAAACGCAAGTCATAAAAACGTATACTTACATTTCTCTGGGTTTAACCCAGAATTCTTACGGTTTTTATTCAGTAACTAGCTGATCCCGGCCCGGCCCGGCAACTAACTAGCCGACGCGCGGTATTGGACACTGCTTAACTTATATATTGTTTATTTTTATTTTTTTTAAATAAAAGTAGCCTTGGATACTCCTTATAACATCAGCTATCTGCCAGTGAAAGTTCCGTCAAAATCGGTCCGGCAGTTTCGGAAATTAACTGGAATAAATAGACAGACAGACAGACAAAAAAAAATTGTTTTTTTTGTTATAAGTATCGTAAATAAATACTTTGATGTACATTTAGTAAAAAGCAGTTATTTTGGCATTATAAACAGACACTTAAATTATAATTAGTATAGATTTTGAAGTTTTTCTACTGTGATTTGTTGTTAATGTGTTTGCCGAAACTGAGTGGCCGCTCGTAAGTCAATGTCCGAGGCAGGCGAGATCGGGTCTAATGCGAACCAATTATCTTACCTACCCTTCCGAACTTTACTCTAGGTGGCGGCTATAAAGACCTTTTCATGTTCATATACATACATACATAGGCACAAAACATATAATACGAACTATAGAGTGGGCTGTACGTGACATTCGATCCAAGACTTCTCTTAATATCAAAATCCTCGTATTCGTATTATAGGATAATAATAAGTTCTGCATGAAATTTTATAACAAAAATTGAACCTCTGTCTCAGGGGTCCCGGGTTTGATTCCCGGATTTTCATAGTTAGCTTTGGGTCTGGCAAGTAGTTATAGGGTACACTGCGTTTTGCCATTATTTGAGCTGCCCGTCTGGCGTCAGTAACCCACTCCCTTACGAAAGACCATGAATGAATCCAAAGCCCATTTCACTATCCTTATAGCTGTACCACAGTCTATGACTATTTTTACAATGTGGCTGTACCATTATGTTTTAAGGTTGAAATAACAGCGAAACCCGCGACAATTGATTGACGTGGCAATATTAATGGATCCTCTAAATATATAATTTACCGAAACCCTGGTAAAATATATAAAAATGACCATTAAAAACGCATGGGATTAAATAATTCTTAATATTTTGGTTAGCAGTATAAGTTTGGCACAATTGTAATTTTATATTAAAAGAGCGATTGCTGGAGATTTTCTTTCGCCGTTTCTTCTCTTCTAGAATGCCATTTTCTTCCGAAAGGGTAGTAGTTTTTCGACTTCACAAAAGTGATCTTATTATTCTACTTTTTGAGAAATAAACGATTTAATTTGATTTGACATCGTTGCAGCGAGTTGACATGAACAAGCTCAAAAGTAGTTTTGGAAATATTTTCCCAAAAAAACCAGTATAGAGTCAATGAGACCTAAATACATGTTTATGAAAATGTGTTTCGATCATTTTTACATTGGAATACAATGAAATATTAGTTGATGACAAATGAAGATGTGACTGTAAAATTAGTGTAAATTTTTATATGGTTTCAGAGCGAAATCACAATAAAAAAAGTGGTTTTGGTTGAACAGTCCGTGTTTATTATGTTTATAGAAAAGTTAGTCCATACCAAAAAGAGGGCATTGAGGATTTTTCCTGAGAGTTTTCCTTTGCTTCATACTGAGTTATGAATAAAAGCGCAATTTGTTAATATTAATAATTTTTCTCATATTTATTTTCGCTACGAAAAATTACTTAATGTTAAGATAGAAGTGCCGAGTTGAGATTTGAGTACAACCTCACGCCAAGAAGCTCGAGATCATTGGCCACAGCTACGAATGCACATCGGAAAGTTGGAGCCAAGTCGAAAGGGCTCCTTTCGCAGAGAACAAACACCCCTGCGTTTTGGTAGCGTTAAAACCGACCAGGTTCTTGTCTCCCCATTGCGATACAAGATTTAAGGTTGAGTTAATTCGCTCAACCATTGCCTCCCTCTCAGAATGAATTTCATCGGCCGGTCCATGACCGTACTGTCGTCTGCGTATGCAATAACACTAGTTCGTAATAGAATAGAAAAAACTATATGCAAAAAAAAAAAAACGACACTCTGTCATCTAAGCAAAACCAAAATTTTCAAGGTTGTGTTGTGATAGAATTGTTTCCATTAAATGAAGGCATATTAAAATTTTCCTTTTTCGTGTAAGTGTTAAAAAAAAGTTTTAAAGCGAAGGTGGCCGTTTGTAAAATGAAAATAAAACTTTCGCATAATTCCGTCGCCCTTCGTTTCCCTCGTTAATGTTGGACAAAAAACAGACGGCGCCGCTCATTACAATGCACCAACAATAGGTCCTCCAATAAATTAGATCCGCCGTTTCTTAAATAAAATAACTGGAGAATAAAAGAGGGCGAATTTAAATGGGGAACCGTCGACGAGTACTCGTCAACCGTCACGTTTCAAGATGGCGGACGCACGATCAAGACCCAAAGAACCCACCACCGGCCGTGACGTGCCCTGTGCCTCTTCGCTTTGGATAAAATTGCGACAGAGAAACTCATACACATTTGTAAATTGTAATTCACGTAGCGCGAAGAAAATTTGTGACGTTTATAGATCTAGTATAGATCTAGTATCGTGTAGTGGTAGGGCACACTGCGTTTCGCAGTCATTTGGGCAGCCCGCCTGGCGGCAGTAACCACCACCTTACAGAATACCACCGTGAAATAATAGCATATACGTGCTGTTGTGTTTCGGTGAGTGAGTAAGGGATGCCAGAGCCCATTTCCTTATCCCATCCTAATCCCTTACCAATCCTACTGTAGTCGGCAGCGCACTTGCAGCAGCTGTGACGTTGCTTGTGTTATAGGCGATGGTAGCCACCTACCATCAAGTGGACCGTCAGCCTGTCTGTCGACCTTAACATAAAAAAAAAAAAAAATGCAGTGTCAGTAAGAGTAGCACAAATTTGGTTTAAGCATTTTCAATCCGGGAATTTTAATGTCAAAGATGCATCTCGCTCCGATCCCTGTTACGGATAAAATGGACGCCATTTTTGAAAAAGTGGACCAAGATTGGCATATCATAGATATCATCATACATATCATACCATAGATTACGACATAGCTGAAGAACTGGGAATTGACTACAAAACAGTTTTGACTCATTTTAAAAAAAGCTGGGTACAAAAAAAAGCTTGACATTTGGATGCCACACGAGCACACTGAACGAAACTTATGAATCGTGTACTCATTTGCGATTCTTTATTGAGACGTAATGAAACTGAACCGTTTTTGAAGAGATAACTGGTGATGAAAGTCCCAAAATTTCTACAGCAACGGAATCATGTCACTACCTATAAAATGGCAAAAAGTCATCGAACAAAATGACACATATATACTGTAATTAAATGTAAATAAACTTTGAAAAAAAAAAAAAAGTCTTGAGTTTTTATATAAATTGCGAAGAAACGTTTTCCCCGACCTATTATTTACCTACCGATACCTTCAACTGTATCTCTATTAGTTTTGGAAGCAGACGACTTATTGCCAACATTATATGCCATGTATTCAACTCGTGTAATGTACGCGCCAAGTGTGTACAACAATAACAATACATTAACTTGAATTGTAACAATGAACGGGCGTGCTCGCGAGATAGGCCTCCTTATCTTCAGAAGGTATCGCATTAATTGCGGTTTACATCTCTAACACAACATTAACAACGAATAACAGATTACCTTATTTGTTTGTGTTTACGGCGTCGAGGAATTGATTTATTTTTGATGTCGACTCAAAAGCAATTCTCTAATTCCAAGACAATCAGATTCCGGTGAAAATTTAAACTCATATTAATTATAATGAAGCTACTAGCGATCCACCGCCGGGTTTACGCGCATGTATTTTTTTCTGCTAATGCATACTAATTATTATAATAGTGAAAGTATAACTCTGTCTGTCCGTCTGTTACCTTTTCACGCCTAAACCGCTGAACCGATCATCATGAAATTTTGCATACACGTCAGCAATGCAAGAAAAAAAGTATTGTTCCCGAGGGATCATCTATCTAACGCCTGGCAAAGCTATAACTTCAATAAAGATGTTAGGCTTTACATTGCTCATTTATTTAGTCTAGCTGGTGCCCGCGCTTCGCCCGCGTTGAATAAAAAATAACGCTTTATTTGCTGAGATTAATGATTATCAATATTGCAAGAAAATACATAATAATAAGCGGTACAACGAACAAGGGTTAGTTAAATTGTTTTTAATATGTTTTATATCTTTATAGTCTTCGCTTCTATCACGAGGTCCCAAGCAACCTTTTTTTTTTTTTTTTTTTTTTTTTTTTTTTTTTTTTTTTTTTTAGGAGGGGAAATGACGTTTACGCACTATCCCTCGCCGACGGGGACAGTCGACGAGGGGGAGTGTGGGGACTCGCCCGGTGAAGTGACTTATCACCGGGAATACCCACTAAAACCCCCCCGGATTCCACCATCAGCGGTGATGTGCGGGTCCGAGTTCACAGCGAGGCCTTATCCTCGGATCCCCACGCACCGCTATGTTAGGCTAACCTAACCTAACCCAACTTAGGGCAATGGCTTCGCCTCGCTTCAAATGTGGCGGCCCACTGGAATGCCGCGAGCCACCACGCGTCTTTATTGGGTGTTTCAGGGCGTCAGACACGTCCCCATCCGACGCCCTGAGGTTGTCACGCGACGTGCGCCGCGGCATACGCCCGGGCACGTCGGCCGGCCCTTCGACGCCTGAGTGGATCAGCCAAGTTTGAAACAGGGATGAAACAAATATTATGTTCAAAATTATATTTATTACTTATGTGATTATGTGACTGATGGAGTTACTTGGGGTAGACCCATAAACATTTGTTTATGCTATATTTAATGATATCACAAACTAGCGACTCGTCCCCGGCTTCGCCTTTTAAAAATGCTTACTTTATAAAAATAAATCTATGGTCCAAATTTCAGCTTTAGATATTTATTAGTTTTGGCAGTGCGTTGAAAGTCAGACAGGACAAACGATTTTTTAAGTACAGATTAGTTGAATAGAGCACATATGAGTTTCCTCGCCGGATTGCTCTCAATAGAATCTCCATTTCGGACCATTTCAATTATTCATCTCCATTTAACAGTAAAATATTGATGAACTGTTATTTGCTATACTTATATTCTATAGTTATATACTATAATTCTTTCCCTATTTATATGTATACTATAGAATATCTAGGGTATTTGTTACGCAAGAACAAATATGAACTGCTTCAGTTGATAAACACTTGTTTATGAGTAGATTATTATAAGTGTGTTGTGTATTATAGACTGTTTATAAATTGTTTCATATTATTTTAACAAGATTGAATAAATAAATATGGCTAATAAAAGGAACTCTGTTGTGTTGGTATCGCGTCCATTCCAATTACGGGGCCACGCGGGTGAAATTAGAAATATTTTTTTGCTAAGTACGCCCCCTTAATGATGGGAAAAATAGAAGGGAGACGCGCCCTGGAAGGCGGAAGAAACCCGCTTTCCCGGAAGGCCTGGCTTTCTAACTATGGGCCTGGTAAGAAAGCTTAAAGTCGCTCAACGATCTATGGAGGGGCCTATGCTCGGGGTAACACAGCGAGATCGAATCAGGAATCAGGAGATTCGTAGACAAACGAAAGTTATCGGCATAACCCGGTGTTTCAGTAAGTTGAAGTGGCAATGGGTGGGACACATAGTACGGAGAGCAGACGGCCGCTGGGGCCGGAAGGTTATCGAGTGGAGGCCATGCACCGGCAAGCGCAGCGTACGACGTAGACGACCTGATGAGGGCAGCGGGTCGACGGTGGATCCAGGCTGCTTCTGATCGATCCTTTTGGAAAATTAGCGGGAAGGCCTTTGTCCAGTAGTGGACGTCCTACGGCTGAGAGACATAGAAATATGCACCATCAAAAGTAAATATATACTTGGGAACATATTTGTTATATAATGTCTATTAATGGTATGGTTCAATGTATAGAAGCAGAGAAAATGTAACATCATAAAATTGAATGTGAATCTCAATGTATCGAGCAGAACCCGTGAACGGTATAATCTTGATACGCCTCATTACAGGCTTAAAGTACGTTACCGAGTTTCGATTCCGAAAACGATGTTACCAGGTGCAGATTAAAGAGAATTAAGCTCGTGTCCGAAAAAGGTGAGTAAGCAAAATAAAAATGACACCGAAAAATAGGGGTCGGAAAGGGTAGCGTTGAGAACAATAGGCCTCTGTTCTCAGTCTTCTAGCTTTTCAATGATAAAATATCTACCTACTTACTGTTATTAAAAGGAGTGTCTTTTAATATAGGCTTCGTCAGGTTGTTCTTATCAAGTTCTTTGAGATATTACAATGCACATGTTTATAGATTTGTTAATAATTGCTGCCCGTTAACGATTATTTCTAATAAATTTTATTATTATGTCGGCACGTACTAACAACGTTTATGACGTTGCCGGTTTTATAGGCGACGGTAGCCATATAACAAGTGGACTGTCAGTCTACCTGACGGTCTTAACATAAACATTTTTATTCTTTACATACACAGCTTTACAAAAAAATATATGTAGAAACACGATTAGAGTCCCCGGCATCATCGGTCCCGAAAGGACACGACCAGGATTCTTCGTATCATTGGTCTCCACACTTGATCACAGATAGGCGCGAATATTTGATCCATATTTGATCACGTTAGGTCACGCGCTGCAATTCCAAACAAAACGCCACAATCGGCACAAAATAAGTCCTCGATCGCATTGTCCACCAGCCAATCACACCAAATCAGATAACACTCCACAAAACACGTAGCACCAGTCCCTTGATGTCAACCGATTGCCTTCCCGTGAGGTACTCCCCGGCCGACGTGCCTCTGCGCTAGCGCTCGGTGTTGTGCCAGAGTCAACGACAATGACATTCCGATCCCGCTGTCCAGTTGACAAATGACAGTTGTCAGTGCTGTTCACTCCCGCAAATCAAAAGCGCCGACATATATTTACATAATATTTTTATGTAAAGCTATATATGGTGTGTCGTCGTGTTGTTGTTTTGAATAGTTATTCTTCTTAAATATACGGTAAGTCAGATGGAATAATTATAACGCAATATAAAAGAGAAAAAAAGGCTCCTCTCTATTCGAGGAATCGTGATTAATAATAAGATATTTTTTTAATTTGGCAAGGAGATTCACGAAAAGGAAAATGACGTTCTTAGATCCGTATAAAGCCTACGCCGAAAATAACTAAGAAGTTATAATGGTTTCTTAAGGCGGCTCACTTCAAAAATTCCTCATACAAGATCATAGATAAGATCTAAGAAAATGTTTGTAGATGGGAAAAAAATATCTGAATATTAAAGATATCATCTGTAAAAAGACAACTTTCGATACACGATATGTAACTTCACTTGATATAATTGGATCCTAAAGCTACTTCTTACACGGTATTTCAAACAAATTTTGCTCTTATTTTCTGTATGAAAATTTACAAAAAATAATAATAGGTAATTTACTAATGTATCGATAATGAATGTAACCTTAGTTCCCAAAGTGGTCCAGGTGGACCCCGAGGGATCCACGGGAGACTCGTTGGCGTGACAAAAAAAATGGGGATGACCAAAATAACCAATCAATTCTCACTTATTTCATTTAGAACTCAACCGCAACGCAAATTTCCATAGTTAGATCTAATTTTACTTAAGTTAGACTTTCTGCGAATAGTCTTATAGCGAAGAACCTCGCCCAACACGCCCAACACACACACATATATATGTATAATGTATCTAAACAATCAATGGTAAGTGACGTGGTAAAGGTGTCTTCCTAAGCACAGCCCAGTGATGGCCGTCAGTCGTCATTCGAGAACATTTATTCCACAGTTGTCGTTTCTACACCTTATTGAGCAATGTGCAGATCTGTTGAGTATTAGCATTCAATTAAATTAGGAATGATATTAAACACATTTTTATAAGGGTGTTTGGGAAAATACACCCTTTTAAGATTACAATCTAATCTACCAATCGTAAGTCTGATTTTAAATATCACTTTAAAATGTCAATAATTTGTAAGTAACGGGTAGTTTAATCAATAACCGTTGTAGCCAGAAGCAAAGCACAAAGGTATATATCGTTGAAATTCGTTCTCTACACAGAATCCTGGTTAAAATGAAATTGGTCGGGTGAACATGGCGAACGGGATTCGACAAGGGATCTAGAGTCGGAGTCCAAACGTCACTCCACCAAATATCCACTGAATTTTACATTGGGTTTATGTTGAATTAATGTGATCACCAAATATTTAGTGAGATCTCTTCATAATGTTCATAGCGAGAATTAATCTTGTTTTCAATATTATTGAGTTAATTCTAAACTAGCTATTGCCCGTAACTTCGTTCGCGTCTGTCAGGAATAATACTTTTTCTCTAAGGAGTTAAATTGAGTTTATTTTTATTATTATATGATCCCTGAATTAAAATACCTACATAGAAAGAACATAATTTGGACCAAAGACCTTTTATATCCTTTTCTGTACACTTGACAACGTGTATGCAAAATTTTATAGTTATGGATAGAGTAGTTAAGGCGCGAAAGTGTAACAAATAAGGATAGTTCTCATTTAGATAAAATCTTCAAAAATATTTTTATGTATAATGCCTTTTAATTGAATATATAAAATTTAAGTCTAGGCATTGTGTATGTCGTTTATTAAAATAGAAATTACACTTAGGTCACTATTATTCATTATTTATTCATTCATTATTCATTCATTCATTAAAGTTTATAATTATTCGGTGACCTTTACACTAAGCATAGCTTGAATCGCAAAAGCCAAATTATAGAGGCACTGTTATGGTTACATCTTCACCAACAGACTATTATAAGTCCCCAATGCCCACAGTCCCACAAGTCCCACAGTCCTACCCTCTCAACAAGGCCCTAGAATTTCTTCTTTAGCATATTTCTCATAGTTACAGAGATGAAAAGATTTTGAAAATTGTACAATCAATTTTCTGTCTTAATTCTTTCATCATACATCACAAATTATACTGCTTTTTGTTTTCACACAGAGACAAAATAAGGATGTCCATAACCTAATCAGATTACCGCAAAAAATCGTATTAATCCAGAACTATTTAAATCATCTTTTGTGGCGCAGCATCAATTGTAGCTAAATATATATAGGTTTTTTTTATGTCTGACAGGAGTCCATGATGGTCGGTGGCTAACCTCTTCTTTACGCCTGGTACGCCTCAGCTGCTGTAAGTGCGATGGCAATAGGAAAATAGGCTCTGGAAAAAATTCAATAAATATCAGTTCTTTGATATAACTCAAATATA